>VXBP01005817.1:47086-175529 GCA_013400115.1 Rhinopomastus cyanomelas
CGCTTCTCCCCCCTTTCCCCCCTCCTTTCCCTCTTCCACGCCTTGGCGCCTGCCAGCCAGCGAGTCGCAGGGGAGCTCGGCACTTTCCTATCCGTGGCGGCTTCCTGTGTGGCCGCGGCGGGGCCGTTCGCCGTGGTCTCTTGCCAGCCCCGCCGTCGGCGGGAGGACCCGGCTGCCCGGGGGTTTCACCTGACCGGCAGTTTCGCCCTCAGACTCCTTAGCCCAGGCGCCCAGCGACGAACGGGTGCGGAGGCGCAGGCCCCCCCAAACTTCTTGGGGCCCCCATTGATGCGGGGCTTCTCCCCTCGCTGGCTCTTGCCGCCTCTGCAGTGGCCTCCGGCTGAGAGGACTGTAGTTTCATAAGGGGCGCCTAGAAGTGGTTATTTGCCTAATTTGGGTTTCGGCAAGTATTAGCTTAGGTATTGTCGGACGCACAGCATCCCTGTGAAATCTGGAGAAAACCCATTTACTTAACCAGTTTCTAAAAATTACAAACCACTGAACTACAACAAAGAGGAGAAGACATGAGTTTTTTAACAAAATCCCAGTGAAAACAGCAGCTGATTCTCCTGCCAAAACCAAGGGAGATGTATCAAGAAGTAAACAGCTGAATGATCACAGTCGCATTCAGAAAATCGTTTTCATTCTCCCATTTATTCTCATAAGAATTAGAACATATAGGAGTGTGGGGGGTTTTTTGTGTATTTTTTTGGGGGGGGGGTGTGATTGAGAGTGTGTGTGGACATCACATTCTCTATAAGTGGGTCATGTAGGGAGAGTTGTGACACTGCAGTCTACACTGTAGACTGAACCCATAGTCTTCTCATAACCACAGCAAAGCTTCAGGTGGCTCGGGGCTCTAACCCAATTGGGACATGCCAGGCATGCTGCAATTTTTAATAGGATGTAGCGAGGCACGATGGGAACTTGGTTGTGGTTCTGCACTAAGTCACCTCAGGAGTAGGTAGGGGACATTTTTGCTGGTTATGCCTTAATTTTCCTGGGAAGGGTCAGAGTTTTGCGGTGTGGGTATTTGCCTTTACTGCAAATAAACAGGTACACTGTTCCTTCCTTAAGACTATTTTGTGTATTTCTCATTCATACAAATGGCTTGCCTGAAGTTTCTCCTTTTTTTTTTTTTTACTGTTTTTCCATTTGCATTTTTTTTTAAGAGCAGAGAAAGCTGTGGAATATTAAAGCTTTTTTAAAGAACTCTGATTTTAAGGTCACTCTCTTCAAAATGTAACAGTCTATTTTGCTCAAGATTATGTTTACATAATACCCATTTTTATTTTGGGAGTTTTCCTTAGATAAATTCTACCATTAATATGTCATTCTGTATTTGTCTTTCCACTTGAAAATACTGCCTTGACTTCAATAAAACTAAAGTCTGTGAATAAGTAGGTACAATAATTTTGTAAGAACTGGGCTTTATAAACAAAATCAGGTGTATTTCAGGCTTTTGTTAATTCTTGGTTCATGGAAAGCTGGCATGGACCCAACCCGAGTGAAAGATTTAGGTGCTCCATTCCTTTCAGAGGTAGAAAACTTGGATTTGAGTGTGGTAGCAGAGCAGTTCCCCCATTGCTGAGATTTGGGCAAAGAGCTACATAGATCTGGACATTGAGAAGGACGGAGTGTAGGGACATGGCTGGTCACCTGCCTCTCTTTGAGGGTCTAAGTTCCAAAACGGACTGGAAATTGGTGCTTTAGGTTTGGTGCCAGGGTTTGTTCTTGAGGTGTCAGCTGTAACATTTTGAAAGAACTGAGAGGAGCTGCTGCTGTTCTGGAAGTGTTGCAGGAAAATGAACTGATACAATTGCTTCTTAGCTTTATGATACCACAGAGCTCAGGGCACTTGCCATGGGATTCAGAGGTACTTGGTGTGGTGCTCACAGCCAGAAGCTCTGGTGTTTCTAATGTTGCAGAGCAGCACCTTCATCACAGGCCTGCTGTTGGGTTCAGAACTATGGGACTTACCTTCCTTTTCAGGGTGAATTGTGGGCCTCTGCTTGTTCACTGCTCAGGAGTGAAGAGCAAGCAAGAGGAAATGCAGTATTTTCCAATCTACTGTTTCAAATGCTCAAACTGTGAAAGAATTTGAGGAAATGTTTAGGGACTTTTTGTCTCTCATCCATGGACAAATTCCCTTCTGCCTCTTTGGAGTGTAGGTTTTTATTTGGGCACGTTTATAATTGTAGCTAGTTCAGTGAAATCCTGTTTCAAATGCCTGAATCGTCCTCTGGTTATCTTTCTCTAGCAGATTTCTGTAGAGGTGGGGTCTGTGCTCCAGTGGAACACATTGAAAGTGTTTACAGTCCTGCACAGGGGTTTGAATTTGTGTACATAAACTTGTTGTGTAGGTGCTAAATGGTAAAACCTACCCGGGAAGCAGCTCATTCAGAGAAAGGGTTAGGTTTTATCCTTCTTGGCAGTAAAACCACAAACCTGTGACCTTTCTAAGACTCAGTCTTGAAAACCCCTGTGTCCAGGAAACTTACTCATTTTGTGCAGAACTTGATCCTTTGTTTTGGAAGCATGTTATGTCCTTGTAAGTTAAAAGACCTTGCCAATACAGAATAGACAATGCTGCTAACTGGTCAAAGGTCTGCTGCGCTGTTACTGCTGGTGGCCGTGTCTTTATGAAACTGCTGCATTATGAACACCACAGAGTTTCACTGGTTTTAGCATCTGGCACTTGGAGACTGTGCAGCAGTGAGAGTAGCAGTGAAGAGGTGAAGTCAGTGGGCACATTCTGGAAGGCACACGGCAGCATATTCTAAGTCTCATAGGTGAAGAGGGTAGACAGAAGGATGAAGAAAGAGAGCTTGAGACCCACAGAGACAGTGAGGAATTTGGGGAGAGGAGAGACTAGAAAAAGTACATTCATGAGTCATAGGAAGGAGAAATTTGTGGTGGAGTGGTCAGGTAGCTGATGAAAGTGGGAAGTGGAGAAAACAAATGCCAGTTCTTCCAGTAGCTAGTGGTGAACTGACACTTCAAGCTGGTTGGAGATCTTATCAGAAGCTAATAGGTGTGATAATACAATTCTCAAAAGCACAGGCTGAAACAGTGTCTGTTTCAGACACTCAATGCTGTGTGTTGCAATTTATTTCTACCAACCCTTAATCTCCATTGCCTCCTCAAAAAACAATCTCTTGATGTTTTCTGTAGCTGAGTTGTGAAAGTATCACGTGAAAGGGGAGATTTCTGCCTATCAGTGTGAAGAATGTTTGGAGGCAGTAGAATTGCTTCTTCCACTTCTATAGAACTATGAGAAAGATGTAGCAACCTTCTGTTGCCTCTTGCTGGTTCTGCATGTAAGAAACTAGTGGAGCTAAGTGCAAGGGAGTAGTACAAGTTTATGTTCAATCACTTTTTACCCAGCTGAGTTTGTCTGGTTGTAGTTATAATGCACACATGTAAGCAGCAAAATTCTGACTGCAGTTCCAGTTTCTAGTAAATATTTTAACTTTGTGGTCCTGTTTGGTTATTTTGTTAAGAAGATCAAACTCTTTAAGTTTGGTAGAATGGGACATTTTGTTATTTTTTGGAGAACTGCTGGTATTTTTTAATACAAAACCTAATACTTTGTCTTGGGGCAGGAGTTTTATGATATTCATGCCTGGCATTTGAAAACATACGTTCAGGGAGCAGTTCGCATAGGGGATTCGAATTCCTGAAGTGGTGAAATAGTAACTTCCTCCTGATTGCCCCAGTATGACCACAAGAGACATCAAAAGCACTGTGCATTTTGGGTTATTAGCAGTCTTTAACTTTTTGAGATGTATTGATTTGACAGTGCTGTATGAACCCAACATCCATAAAAAATTGACTGTGAACTTGTCTAGGCTTTGCCTTTTTTTTTGGTAAGATATTCATATCCCTTTATCAGCTGTTGCTTTGTGATGCTGTGATGTCTTGAGAAATGGACTGGACTAGATGATCTTTCGAGGTCACTTCCAATCCCTAATGTTGTGTGATTCTGTTATACTCTTGTTCAGACCCTGGGTGCTTGGTGTTCTAGAGCTGTATTTCTAGAATTCCAAACAGAGATACCCTGAGTGAATCCCATCCATCTTAAAGTCAAGAGGTGTTAACACGCCCGAAATACCTGCTTTACAGTGCACAGACAGAGGCAACCATCGCAACATAATACAGGTTAAATAATCTTTCTTCTTTACCTTCTAGAGGCATTGTGACTGATGAGAGTTAAAGGCCATGGATGAAGATGGGCTTGAATTGCAGCCACATGAGACAAACACATTTTTCGATCCAACAGGTCTGTCAGGAGATGATATGTAGATAAGTGTGTTCACATTAGATACAATTTATTGTAGTTTATTTTGTCTTTGCTTAAAATTGCTGTGCTGCATCAGTGCTTTTGTACAGAGCAAGTCACGTTTGATTTTTGCTTGTTTTTATTACAGCAATATGAATGAGCTACTGTTCTGTCAAGTAATAGTTGTTTGTATATTAGGGGAGAGTCTAAAAACTCATCTTTTCCAGAAAGTGTTCATCTTAGTTGTGTTAGCAGCCACTGAGGACTTTTATTGGCTTGCCAGTATCTTAATTACCTATTTTAATTGCTCATGGGTTATTTTGCCTGCTTTACTGAATTGCAGCATAGGATAAAAGTTGAAGTAAAATAAAAGTAATTTTAATTATAAACCACTTCATTTGAGTTAGTTTTACAGTTTAACTGCTATTTCAATTATGTTTTTCAGGAGCTGATGCAGGACATATGGATGGAGATCAGATTGTTGTGGAAGTGCAGGAGACAGTATTTGTTTCCGATGTAGTTGACTCTGATATAACCGTGCATAATTTTGTTCCTGATGATCCAGATTCTGTAGTAATCCAAGATGTCATTGAGGATGTTGTTATCGAGGATGTTCAGTGCCCAGATATTATGGAGGAGCCAGACGTATCTGAGACTGTCATTATCCCTGAGCAAGTGCTGGACGCAGACGTAGCTGAAGAGGTTTCTTTGGCTCATTGCACTGTCCCAGATGATGTTTTAGCTTCTGACATAACAGCAGAAGCAATGTCTATACCAGAACATGTACTGACGGGCGAGTCAATGCATGTACCTGAAGTTGGACATGTAGAACATGTAGTTCATGATAATGTTGAAGAAGCAGATATTGTCACTGACACTCTTGGAACAGATGTTGTTTCTGAGGAAGTCTTGGTGGCAGACTGTGCTTCAGAGGCAGTGATCGATGCCAATGGAATCCCTGTGGAACATCAAGATGAGAAGGGCAACTGTGAAGACTACCTTATGATTTCTCGTAAGTGTGTGGGTAGAGCCATCAAAATGCTTACGGTACGGGCCTGGGCAGTGCTTGAAGTATCTGAGGGAGGGCTCATGGCAGTACCAAAACCAGTTTTTCCTCTGTTATTTAATGAAATGCAAATGTCACAAATATACTCCAACAGGGGTGTTTTTAGGAGCATTCTGGTGAGGCTAATGAAGAGAAATATGGGCAAATGGATGTCTGATTAGAAAAGAGTTTCATAGCATATGAACAAAAGAGTAATCTGCCCAGTAAACGAAATGTATTATTAGCAAGAAGTGAAAGAAAATAGAACTGCCATTATTTGAAAACTCATGTATGTGGAGGCTGCTGAGATTACCGCCAACACCTTAAGAAAACAGCAAGTATTTTGTGGAAAAAAGAAAGAAAACCCTCAAATTTTTTAAGTGCAAATGATAGTTTCTAATCGTTGTTTTGTTTTTTATAGTTAGATAACAGGCCACTGTAGAGTTTCTTGTGTTGTTAGGGTGTGTTTTCTTCTTTTGATTAAGCAAAGGACAGAGACGTGCTACTGACAAAACAGTAGCTGTTGCTGCTAGTAGCTGAGAAGCAACAGTGAATCTCTTAATCTCCCTTAGGAACAGGAGCACAAGCCACTTGGATTGTATTTCAAAAGGCTTAGAGGGTGGAGAAAGTCGGGTGTGTGTCATCAACCCTTCTTCTACTGCAGATGTCCATGTGCAGATAGCTAGAGAACTGAGAGCTTGCTCTTGAGTATGTTACTTATTGCATTGATTACTCAGTGCAGCACGTAGGAACTGCTAAACATATGCTTTTTGTAGAAATAGAAAAGCTTTGTTAGGCTGGTTTAAATGGCATTTCAGTTTTGTCTAGGATAAAATGACTCCATTGATGAGGAGATCATGCGTCATACTCTGCTTCAGTTACCTTTTTTCTTTTCTTTATTTTTTTCTTCCCCCCCCACTTTTTTTTCCTCCCTTTGGATGCTTTTTTTTTTAAATGTTTAAGTAACTTGTTTAAATTTTATATTCTGTATTTATGGATTTTAATGTTGCTTCTCCTTACCTAGGATCACTGCATTTCTTAATTTATCATCTCTTGAGTTCCTTGAGTAACCTTGTGCAGCCATGTTTTGAGTTTATATGAGGTACATTTAATTCTCTATTATCTGGGAAAACAATGAAATGGGATAATGCAAAGTGTGGATAACACAGAATACTGTAAAATTAAGCTGCAAGTTCATACTGAGGTGAAATAGGTCAAGGATGCTGCTCTCTGAAATTGTAGTTATCCAAACTAATGAATGCACTGTGTACAGGATGGTACAGATGTAACTCCCTGGTTGTGAACCTCAGTTACATCAGATGGAAGCAGCTCAAATGCTTCTACACCTGCAGCATAGTTAGGCAACAAAGTGCATAACCCACCTACAGATAGTCCGGGCCTGACTGTGTAAAGGCTCCAGTAGTGACCCTTACCTGTTTCTTATTCCTGACTGTAGCTCTTTAAGATGCTGTTGCTCTCATCTGTCTGCTCACTTTACCCTTGCAGGTTGTCATCCTGCAGCCTGGACAGCAGATTGAGGTCTCTGGGGCTGCTGTCATAGGAATGCTTTGCAAACACTGTGTAAATTCAAGGCAGAAGGGTTAGTAGATGCAGGTCCCGTTCAGCCATTGCCAGTGGCTGAATGAAGACAGAATCGCTTGGTAGGTGCCATATTGGATGATCCCTAAAATAACCACCCAGCTAGCAAGTCTTGTTAGATGTGCCAGTGGTAACTGGCAGAAAACACAGTTTATTTGGGATATTCTCCAAAAAAGTCATGTCCTTCTGTAGCTTCATACTTTATTTAATATTAATTCTCTCGTGATCGGTTTGCAGTGGCTTTGTTTAGATCCAGAAGCTTAACGAAGCCAGCATTTAAAACAATGGTTAGGCTACAAAGCTTGCATCGATTCTCTGTATGTTTAAGATGTTAAGTACATTCCACAGTTCATTTTAAAGGGAAGTTCCCTATTACCACCTACTGTGTGTAAAGCCTGTGTAACGAGTTCTTCTGGTTGTGAAGTCAGGCTAGTGCTTTTCTGTCAAGTAAAAACTTAACTTGCCAAATAGGCTTTTTGTTTTATGGAAAACATTATTTGAATTAATTTTCATGCTTTTTTTTCCCATTGGCAATATCTCTGTTTATTGATCCAGCTGACCCATCCAAGTTCTTCAGTTGAAGTTAGTATTAGGTGGGCTTTAAAAGGTAGTAAGACCAGCGTAGTTTGGTGTTGTTTTTTTTTCATCCTAAACCTGTAAATTCGTGCTTGGATCTGACAAACGTCCCTTGACTGCTGGAGCAGATGTTATAATTTTGTTTGCCTTTACAGTAGCTCAGTATTGCTGCTTTCCAGATTTGGGAGCTAGACTGTTTCTTCAGGGTGCTTTTGGCTGTCCTCACAGAGTAGAGGATGACGCAGTGTGTTCTTTCTCACTCTGTATTCTTCAGTGGAATTTATTGGCAAAATCTTCTTGCCATCTTCTTCCTGTCTTGTGACTCTCTTTTAAGTATTTCCATTTCTGTTCCTAATTTACTGAATCTACATAGGTTTTCTTAAGAGAATTTTCATAGCCTTGTCCTAAAAAAACCTGTTTTGAAATGACTAATCTGTGTGTACTTTTAAATCTTGTGTTTCTACCTTCTTTCTGGCTTGAAACTGGTTTGTCTTTTAAAAGAGTACTGACTGTCCTTGAAGGTTTCATTCTGTGACTTTGCTTCAATAAATTCAGTATTTTAATGGTTCTTTTTCCATTTAATTGAGCTTCATCATCGAGTCTTCTATTATTTCAAATATAGTGTTTCTTGACACATATTATCACATTTTGTTATTCACCTTTCTTCTTGAACGCTTTGTCTTTGCCCTTCATTTGTGGTCTGTGATAGGTTTGGGGCACTTAAGGCAGAGCAGAATCAGGAATTCATTCAACAAAGAATGAAAACTGCTGCCAGTTGATAGCTTAAAAAGGGTTCAAGGAGGCTTGATAAATCAGTTTTTCTTTTATGTATGCCATAACCAGCCAATTTATGAGTCTGGCCAGTATAAGATTAGTTGACTTCTGGTATTAAATACTTGATAGCAAATTTTAAGGCTTGGAAAACTTTCTCTGTTAAGTTGAACAGTAATGGTGAGATTAGAGTGTGTTTGTCAGAACAACAACTTAAACCACCCTGCATTTACTAACTAAGAAAAGTAGTACCTTACACCAGTCCTTCAGATGGAAATTAAGATCTTTGCTGGTCCACAGTTTTAGGAACTTATATGATGATTACAGATACAGGGGCTGTATTTTGTCCAGCCTTACTTGGCTCCAAGCTAGACATATTCTTTTGTTTGTTAACACTGCTCGTTACAGGTGTCTGAACCCAGGGGAGTCAAAAGGGAGTAGGATTGCATCTTTCCATAGGTCTGTGTGAAACCAATCCTTTGTAATGGCTGTTGGTTGTTTAGCTTGAGAGCAGTGTGACCAACAAAGCCTTCAGTAGGGTCATCCAGTAGAATTATAGTCAAGAAAACAAAATGCTTGTATTTGCTTTTTTAGCGTAAATAAGTACCTCTGTCTTTTTCACTGGAGGTTCTTAAAGATGCAGGAAATCATGTTTTTCTTTCTGTGATGTAGAACTTGCTGCCCTGCTTCTGCCTGATCACTGGAATGGCATCAACAGTTGTTGCAGGTGAGGCTGCTCAGGAGGTCACCATGAGAGGTGGTGGAGATGGAAGTTCTGTTGGGCTGAGTGATACCTCAGAGCTTAGTCTGATTTGCATGCTGGGGAGAGAGGATGAGAAGGCGGAGAGTTGGATACTGTTTCGGAGCTCAGAAGTTCTCTGCTAACTTGTTGCCCTGAGGGAAGCTGCAGATGTAGAAAGTGCTCCTGTGTAATGGCAAAGGCATTAAAATGAAAAAGATCAGATTTGTATTTTCTCATTGGTTAGAAAACGTGCTTTGCTGTTTAAAAAATAATTGGGCAGTAAAAACCCAACTTCTTCAGCAGACAAGGAGTTCTCTGAAATCAAGCAAAGTACCAGTGAAATGTTTCTGTCACAGCTAACAAAATCTATATGGGGAATGCAACATGCTTTTGATCTGTTTCAGAGAAAACAGAATAGCCAGCAGTGTTTTTTTTCATTAAGAAGAGTTAGACAGGCCTGTTTATTTTATAAATGGGCAGTATTCCTGTGATATGCTTGGGTTTTTTTAACAGGGAAGGGAATCACTTGGGAACATAAAGGCAGACAAAATATTCTTACCCAGTTGCCTCATAAACATGTTTTAAGATCTGTTAAACTGGTGTAGAGAGAAACTTTTTCTTTGGATGTAAAAACTGCTTTAGTGTGTTATTTAGCAGTGACTAGTGAGTACCTGAAAAAGATGGAAGGTTTGCTAGTGCTTAAGGGGATTTTATGTGTTTTGTAATCGTTATTTTCCTCATTAATCCCGTGTAGAGGAGAAATGGTAGGAAAGAATAAATGCGAAAGCTTATGGAAACTATTAGAAATAGCATGACCAGCAGGAGTAGGGAGGTTATTGTCCCCCTGTACTCAGAACTGGTGAGGCCACATCATGAGTATTGGGCACCTCAATACAAGAGGGATGTGGAGATGCTGGAGCAGGTGCAGAGGAGGGCAACCAACCTGGTGAAGGACCTGGAGAAGAAATCTGATGAGGAAAGACTGAAAGAGCTGGGGCTCTTTAGTTTGAGGAAGAGGAGACCTCATCACTCTCTACAACTACCTGAAGGACAGGTTGTGGAGAGGTTGGTGCTGGTCTCTTCTCACGAACAATTAGTGACACAACAAGAGGAAATGGGTTCAGGGTACAACAGGGTAGGTTTAGACTTGATATTAGTAAGAATTTGTTCGCAGAAGGGGTGGTCAGACACTGGAATGGGCTTCCCAGGGAGGTGGTTGAGTCACCATCGCTGGATGTGTTTAAAGATGGTTTGTATGAGGTGTTGAGGGATGTGGTTTAGGGGTGAACTTGTAAGGTAGGTGGTTGGACTTGATGATCCCAAGGGTCTTTTCAAACCAGAGTGATTCTGTTAAATAAAGAAAGTTACAGGTATTTACCGGTATTTTCCTACTTAGGAGTAAAAGACTACAAGGCTACAAAGTTTGTATCTGCTGGTCCATCAAATATTTAATTAAAAAACCCTAAAACCAACTTCATGGGGAAGGTACATATCTTTTTAAACAAAAGATATGCTGTCTAAGCAAATGTACGATCTGGTGCTAGCGTTTATGCTTCTGTATGAGCACACTGGTCTCAGCTGGGTTTTAACTACTGATTTTACTATCAGTGCACAGGAGCATGTTTCTGTCCCCAAAATGCCATTGGACGTACTTTAATAGAAAACTAAAGAAACAGAAGATAATAATTCCTTGGACGTTACAGTTTATGAGCTTAGATTATTTGGTTTTATTAGATGGAATATTTTCTAGGAGACAAGTGTTGTCATGACAGAACATGTTAAACAATCAGCCCGTTGTTAGTGTTTCCAGCATCTTTTGTTTTTTCTGCTATACTCTTTAATCCTTCCTTTATCTGTCGGTCCGTTGTTGTCAATCTCTTTGTAATACAAGTGATAACTAGACAGGCTTTATTTAAAGCTTTGTCTTTCATGTTGAGTGACACCTTTCTCATCTGATTGTGCTTTTCATAAAAATTCTATGCATTATCTTTATATGGAAGCAATTCTTGCAGCATGGGAGAAGCACGTAATTGTACTGGTTGTGTCTTGCAGTTCATAGTGTGCAAAGAGCAGCCAGCTTGAGTCCGTGAAGTCTGTGAGGGACGTCAGCGAGCTAACCACAGAAGGCATTCTTGCCATTCATGTAAAATCATGTTGTGGCTAATACTTTTTCTCCTTTTTTTAAACTTGAGAGAATTGCTCTGAATCCAGTTGTTTACTCAAGTAAAGTTACTGTCTAGTGGAGGAGGAAAAACCACATACACTTAAAGTTTGTAGTTTTCATTTATTACCTAATGAACTGGAGGCACATATGTGACAGCCCTGGGATAATGCTAGTCTGAACTTTTGGCTAGCTTTTGACTTGTGATTAGTTTAGTAAGTGCCCAGTGTCTCTGCTTGAAAGAAAGTGGTCTCTTACAAGCCTAACTAATGCTTTTAAGTGCTTTTGGGGGTGGGATTTAATTTGGTAATTTCAAAGAGGAATGATGTAAGAGAAGATCAGTCATGCGTGGTATTTGTGGGATCCCTTGATGGACTGTGAATTCAAATGTCGTGAGAGTTCCAACTTCCAGCATCGTGTTTCTGAATACCATTTTCTCTGATTACGTGACAGATCTGTAGAGAATGCAGAACATAGGGGAGGTGTTACAGCCTGCATGAGAGCAGCAGGTTTGCTCTCCAGAGGCCCCTTCTAGCAGCCCATACACTTGTAACACCCCATTTTGCCAATGAAACTAAGGTAAAGAGACAGTTCCAAGAGGTTAAATCAGGAAGCTCTGCAGAGGGGAAGAGCAGCACTGAAGACTTCATGGTCTTCAGTGCATTTCTGTGCTCTTTCTCCTTCTTTTCTTTTTTCTGTCTCAGACTTAAGGGCTTTCTCCCCCTTTGGTTTAGATGCAAAAGCATAGCCCACGCCATGGCATTACACTGCACGTGACATCTGTCCAGTGAGAAGGCTGGCCATGAGAAGCCAGTCTAGGTGCTGAGAGATGGAGATTTGTGTGGGGAGGATATTTGTCTGGTTGTGGGTAGGTCCTGGTGTGGAAATGAGACCTGCAGGGGCTTTATGAAGGCAAGCAGGAAACTGCAAGCCCTGCATAGTGCCTGCCGCAAACCAAGGAGACCTGATCACATGTCTCATCTACCTGGGGGTTCCAATCTTGGTAAAGGACCCAGAAGGCTGGGATGAAGCAGCTAGAGTTTTGAGTTTCTGTACTGTATCTGCCAGACTGAAGCGGTGCTGGACTGAGGAGTTTCCATATGACTTCTGCCTGCAGCAGTGCAAGGCACCCACGGATGTGGGGACTGTTCAGCCTTTCAGAACTGCCCCAGGAGAGTGGGCATTGCTGTACCAGGCTGAAGTGCCTTGGCAAAATGGATGATGTTTTGGGACCAGAGCAGTCACCATGTCCTGGATCTGGGAGGCAGTGATGGCAGTAGGAGGGTGCAGGTGCTTTTGTGGGGCTGTTTGAGCATCTCCTTTCCTACACAGAAATCAAATTTAAATGCTAGAGCATCAGTACAGGTAAATGCTAATGTGGCCATGGGACAAAATACCATGGAAATGGTGCTTGGTGTGATAGATGTCCATTATCTTTCACTACGCTTGTCTCTTCTGAAGGTTTTTTTATCTACCTTTTCATACTTTTCTTCCTGTTGCCTGTTTGCTGCTATACTGCAAATGCTATTACTTTTCAAGCCTTTCAAAGACTTGAGCTTTTCAAGGGCTACCTATTACACGTGAAACTTTCACCTTTGGGTTGATAAAAGTTGGGGTAATGCTCCTACAAATCAATTCTGTTGCAGTGTACTAATGCTGTTAGAAAATATTGAAGCAACTTGTGATATTTTTAAAGCACTGTTGGATATAGAGGGAAATCAGGGATAAACAAACTCTACATTTTGTAACAATTTCTTAAAAATCGTGTTTAAAATATTACTTTGAACCTTGGGGAACTTACTGCAGAGATTACATGGAGCATATTTTCACTACATAGAATTCTTGTGAATCTTATCAGTGGATAGCCTCAAATAAGTACAGAAGTAAAAAACTGAGCACAGAAAACAGCCTGATTCACATGCTGCATGTTGGTTTGTTTTCCTTCTGGTTGTTTCAGCCGTAACTTTTCTTTCCTGAGTATGTTCCAGCATCAGTTGAGCATGGCAGCAGACTTCCCCTTTGGCTTCAACGGTGCAAAATCAGCCTACGCTGATTTGAAAGCCGTCCAAGTATGTCCAAACAGCCAAGTTTAAGGAGAGCTACGTAAATCTAGCATAGGAATGCAAGCAAGTGTTCTTTGTGTCAGGAGTTACAGTGGCGGTTGAGGCTTCATGCATTGTGCCAAAGAATCAAAACACGTATGCTCAAGAATTGAATATACCTGCTTCCAGGGCTCCATCATTCAGGTGACTTAAAAGAACATCATAGGGTTCTTTCTTTGGAAATGTTTCAGGCTTTCGGCAACAAGATGTTATATAGCAGGACTGTGTCCCGTGACACCAAGCTATTTTCTAAACATTTTAATTCTTGAAACAATCTGTATATTGGTCATTAATTACAAACTTGGCATGAGAGTGTTAAAAACCGTTGACTGTTTTTTTCTGCTGCTCTTTTGGTGAGGAGAGGCACTGGAGTAGGCTTCCCAGGCCAGTGGTTGAGTCACCATCCCTGGATGTGTTTGGATGTGGTTTAGGGATGAACTTGTAAGGTAGGGTGGATGGTTGGACTAGATGATCTTTTCCAATCAGAGTGATTTTGTGAGAGAAACAAATTTCTCTTAGTGCTTTGTAATTTAATATTGTTCATGTTTTTTGTGAAGAATGATGTCTGATTGAGAAACTGTATTTAAGTACAGTTGAGTTTGATACATGAGACAGAACACATGCTAGTTTATCTAATTTAAAGCCTGATTTATTGACTTCAGGAAAATAACAGTAACAACATTTTGAGCTTTTTAAAGATATTTTTTAAAGTAGGTGTTAAAGTAAATGGAAGTATTGCAGTTGCTGAGCAGTAATTTCATTGTGTGGATAATTTAGTGAGTGCCAGAGCATGCTTTATTAATTAATAGTTTTTGGTATGTGCTAGGCATGGTAATTAAAAGAGTCTCTAGCATTTATGGGATGGTGCTTCCATTTCCTTTAGTATAAATGTCAAGTCTTGTCACAAATTGAAGCTATGCATGGCTCTGAGGGAGCCACGTCAGCCTCCAAAAGTGACTTTATAAGCAGTAAAGTCATAAATTACAGAAGTATGCTGTCCTGTTGGATGTGATGAGTTGGACTAGATGACCTTTAGAGATCCTGTCTGACCCAAAATGTTCTGTGATTCCGTTAATTCTTAAATAATCTCAAGAAACCTCTGGGGCCTTTGAAAGTGGAAGAGGCTCTGAAGGTGTTGAGATGCTGGATTTGATCTTGGCGTGTTTTATCATTCTTTTTTTGAAAACCCATGGTGCGTACAGTGAGATGGGGTGTGCTCCTCATGCCTGAGCAGAGTGTCTTGAAAATCAGAAGTATGTTGCTCACAAAGCTGGCTGCTAGCCATAGTTGCGTGGGAGGCCTAGGCAAGTTACAGCAATTCCAGCTGCAGCATGGCGTTGGTGTCCTTCTGAAAGCTACGGAACAAACAGGACAAGAGTAAGGATATGTAGTAAGCTACAGTGTTCAAATCCAGTGCAAGTCCCTTCAGTAAGGGCACCATGAACTATCAGGTGAGCAGGTTTACCAGTGCTGTAGAGTCAAGGGCAGCAGTGCTGTGACTGTGCTCTGTCCCTCAGGTGTTGAGTCGATGAGACGAGTGGAGGATTTTCGTCTTCATATTTCCTCTCTAGTCAGCTGAAGAAGCATCAGTAATACCGCTTTGCAAGGAGCCGAGTCTGATCCGCAGCATTCGTACCTCTTGCATTAGATACAGGGTTGAGCAGCAGATAACACTTTCAATAAAAGCAGTTAATAACTTACTAGCTGTGAAGGAGAAAGCAGTTAAAACTGACAGTAAGTGAAATGATGCCACAGAGTAAGTACTAATGTGCAGTTCCTTCCTACCATCGTGTTGCTGCAGATCACTGTTTCTGTATGGAGCACTGCTTGGTGTGGTGCTCGTGACTGTGGTCGTATCACTGCACCATGCTGGCACTTCTCCCTGAACTAGAAGACACGCCTGAACTTATTTTTGTGTTTATTGTCCTTTTTTTCAAGGATATGAAAAATAATATTATGGGTAGGTTCTTTATCAAAACTTCTTAGTTGTAAACTGCTTCCAGTCTTGAGCACTAAAGTCTTTTCTGTGTTTGTCTCTGTGTGTATGACTGGATAATTGTACTCGTTTGTTTTTGTAGTAGATGATGCTGGTAAGATAGAACAAGAAGGTTCTGCTGAAATGACCATGGAAGCAGAGTCAGAAAGTGGCTCTTGCAAAGTGGATGGCATTTGTCCAGAAGTCATCAAGGTCTATATATTCAAAGCAGATGCTGGAGAAGATGATATAGGTAAAATACACTCATTCTGGAATACTTGAACCTGACCTTTGAAACTTTACATAATTAGATCCTGTGGTTTCACTCGAGTCATCTGCAGAGAGATGTGGGTCTGATCTTGGAGAGAGACAAACTTTTGATGTTCTGGTGTAGCATAGACTTTGAATAAAGTGTATTTAACATATTTTGCTCTGGTCTTTCTAATTAGGGGGCACAGTTGACATTGTTGAGAGCGAGCCAGAGAATGACCATGCCGTTGGATTACTTGATCAGAACAGCAGTATTCGTATTCCAAGGGAGAAGATGGTTTACATGACTGTAAATGACTCTCAGCAGGAAGATGAAGACTTAAGTAAGTAGGTGGCTTTCATTTGGGAACAAGGATTTTCACTTCTAGCAGTGCAGTGTTCCTATTAATGTGTTCTTGACTTCGTTTCCTCCTAGATGTTGCAGAAATAGCTGATGAGGTTTATATGGAAGTGATTGTAGGAGAGGAAGATGCAGCAGTGGCCCACGAACAGCAAATCGATGACACCGAAATTAAAACTTTCATGCCCATAGCTTGGGCAGCAGCTTATGGTAGGTGGCACTCAAGGAATTCTTCCTGTTCACTGTCTGTAACACAGCAGGGATTGTGTTTTGGAGAGTTGTGGAGTACGTTTGCTTTTAAAGATTTAGTTTAAGATTGGGTTCTTGGCCTAAAATGAGCCTTAAGAAGATGAGAGAGTAGCTGTAAGGCAAGCTGCTGCTTACTCCTATTTTAACAGACATTTTAATTCCTACTTTCGTGATGTAGAAGGGGAAGTACATGAGCTTTCTGCTGAAAAATTGCATTTCACTGTCCTTCACAGTTTTAGGACTCAGAAAGAGTTGGCTTGGAAAAAGAACTGAATATTTATATTGTGGGGGGGGGGGGAAGAAAATGAGAACATGTAAGATTCAGTTAACAGTGAAAAGCACCACTGACCTGTAGCTTGGTTGAAGTGCTTTCTAGAAAGAATAAGTCATTTCACTAACAGAACCAATTAATTAATGAACAGAAAAGAAGCTAGAGGGAAAATCTTTGTATTATAGCAGAACCTTTAGAATATTTTCAGCATGCAGAACCATTTTTTCTCAATCATATGAGCACTAAAAGTATATTAGCACTAAAATTAGTATATTAGCACTAAAAGTTGAACAGATTTCAAAAACCTAAGTAAGCTAGTATAAACCAAAATATCCCAGAAATTTTTCTGGTTTGTCCCTTCTAAATGAAGGAGGAGAAATAGTGGAGTCGAGGACAATGACATAGATTGGGGTGATGGTGCCAGCAGAGATATGGCAAGGGAGTGCTGAGAATGAGATGGGGGCTGGAATCGTGGACTTAGGTTAAGGGAGGGAAAGATGTTGAGGATCAGAGTGTGTGGTCAAAGTTGTTAAGTAGATGATGGTGCCCCCTTATCTTTGTCCATATGCTGAGGGAGCACAGTTTTGTTGGAGAGGAAAAGGCAGATGCCAGGCTGAGTGGGAAATAAAATGAAATTAACTAGAGACAACAGTTTCCATCCAACATTCAATGATTTTTAGATAAGTAGGACAGAATTGGGCAGAGTGTATTTAAAACAGAGAAGTGGAATTGAAAGGAGAATTTAAGACTGGGGGAAGCAGCTGAGTGGTTGCATTGTCAGATGCAAGACAAGAAGAGTCAGGGAACAGCAGAAGTAATGAGGCATGAAGATGGCAGAGGTTTGTTACCTGTACTTTGCAGAACTCTTCTTCACTTAAAAAAGGTTGGAGAACTCATAGCAGCAGCAACTTAAAAGGTTCAGTTTCTTCTGCTGCTGTATGGTAGTGAAGCCCAGTCCCAGCGTGCTTCATGTTCTGGCAAGTTTTTGCAATTTTATTCTAGTATTGGGAAATGTTTGGAGCCTGTTTGGCGTTAGGTTCTAGAAGGATTCCTCATGCACTTCCTGTGTGTAAGATGGTGCAGAGGGTTTTTGCTTGCAGTATTAGTCACTTGCCACATTTGCTGTTCTGTGCTTGAGCTGGAGTCTAGATAAGAGTCTTCAGGCTCTGCACATGCCTGTTCCTGGCTCCAAGTTGTCTTGCATTAATCATGAATATTCATTCTCAGCAGTCTACAAAAGAAACAGCTACTGAGGATCTTGCACTTTCTTCCACTGCGGTATTCCTGTCTTATTTCTGTGCTTTGCTTTCTCCAGGAACTGTTGCCTTCTGTTGATTTAAGTTACTGCTTAACCACAAAGTTTGTTAGTGAAATTTACCTAGGCCCTTAAATCACCAGTGTTAAATTGATTACCAGTAAATAACCTTCCTGAATATAAAGGTACACTTGCTTGTAATTTTCATGTTTGTTTTACATCCCCTGATACCAGTTGTGTATAAAAACACAAAGCTGTGAGGCAGAGATAATTTCTATTATGATCGTTTCTTATTCCTTTTACGTGGTCCTGAGCATGCTCTTTCTTTGTTCCTAGTAGAAAGAATTTGTAAGTGCTAAAGCATCAGGTGTACAAATGAGTACTTTGAGTACAAGTTTATGGGCTGTTCAGAATGATTCTTGGATTGCAGTTCAGTTCTGGAACTTAGTGTGTAAGGAACAGCTGAATTCAGAGGTCCACAAATTAATGGGAGCTCCCACATAGTCTGTCTTAGGACTGAGGAGAAAATCAGGCGCAGTGAACATTGTGACATGCTATTGTTTACTGATATTAAATATTCTGGGATTAATTAGGAAGCAAAGAAATGGAAACAACTGAAAGGAGAACACTTTATGAAATGAAAACCCATTAATGACTATAAATTGTGGGCTCCTGCAAAATCAGGTTAAGGAAACTGATGCTTTCAGGTTCAAAATACCAACTGTGTTTCCTAAGTTACAAACAGAGGGGTTTTGCAGTTCATCCTGTACTTTACTATGGCTTGTTAAAGTGTTTGTAGGACAAGGGGCAGTGGGTGTAAGCTGGAACACAGAAGGTTCCTCATCAGTATGAGAAGGAATTTCTTCACAGTGAGGGTGATGGAGCACTTGGATGGGGTTGCCCAAGGGGGGTTGTGGTGTCTCCCTCTCTGGAGGCATTTGAAACCTGCATGGACATACTCCTGTGTGACTTCATCGAGGTGGTCCTGCTGTGGCAAGACAATTGGACTAGATGATCTTTCGGGGTCCCTTCCAATCCCTAATGTTCTGTGATTGATAGAGCAGACAGGAAAATGGCCATAAGCCATCTCTCATGATAGTTTGTTACTCAAATAATCTCTATGTTACGACAGTGGGTAACTTTAACTGATTTTCTTAGGTAATAACAACGATGGCATTGAGAGTCGGAATGGCACTGCAAGTGCTCTTTTGCACATCGATGAATCAGCTGGACTTGGGAGGCTGGCAAAGCAAAAACCAAAGAAGAAAAGGAGACCCGAGTCCAGGCAGTATCAAACAGGTGAGCACCTGGCAGCTGGCTCTGCGCTTTCCTCTAGGCACTTGTCAATGAGCACAAGGACCTGGATAACAGCCTCTGCAGCATCATGTAAACAGGAGTGATTACATGTGGAGTTATTCTGTTGACAGCACCTCTACATCATAAATGAGTCCAGATTTTACTTTAAAGATGTTTATACAGACTTAGTTGGTTTGGATTGTGGGAAGTGATTTAAAGGAAGGCATCTCTGACATCAGTATAATCCCAACAAGTTAAAAACTTATATCCTTCACTTGCCACACCAATTCCAGTGTCATTTTTCAGGGCTGTGTTTGATAAACAGTGTTTCATAGTAGTGCTTTTTAAACCCCATTTTTGCTTGCCATTGAAAATATGTGGAACAGTACTTAGAACCTGGTCTAGTTAGAGATGACCCTGCCTGTTGTGGGGGGATTGGAGTAGATGACCTTTGGAGGTCCCTTCCAACCCACTACATTCTGTGCTTCTATGATACCCACTCAGTAAGTAACTGGACAATCCTGAACATCGTGTGTGGCAGTACAACTTCTATACTCTTTGTGTTCCAAGTGTGAAATGACTTGCCTTGACATTCACGCCAGTGTTCTTACTTTCATCTGTCAGAACAGATGCACTGCTTTGGCATTGTTTGGGTTCTGCTGTTGCCATCTTATGGCCCAGTGATTCACTTGATTTGATCCTGAAAGTTTCTTTTCAAATTGTGACTTAGCTGTAGAAGTTCTGTTCTGTCTAGGACCGAATCAGTAAACCGTGCAAATGTTAATAGTGAAGTTTGGTTTCCTGTTTCCAGGTCCATAATCAGCCCTCCTTCCAAAGCATTTTTGAGAGAGAGCTTTTTAGCACACCAGGGCAAATCCAAAGTAAACAGAACAGACCAATGGACAAGTCCAGCTAAGTTCCAAAGCTTGGAGTTGTCTCTGTGTAAGTGCAGCCGCACTGATTGCTGCTCCATACCTCTCCAGCCTGTCGTTGTGACAGATGGCTCAAGAAGGAGGCGTTGGTTTGGGGACGTGAGTTATAGTCAGTGGTGGTTGATGAGAAGATCACCGCTGTGTGCTCACTGCGCAGTCCTCAGTTTAACAAGTCGGCCACTCTTTGCAGCAGTGTTGCTTTCTTTGTGTATTTATTGTGTGAACTCAGTCGTGGTTCTTCAACGTAGAATTACTTGAGGTGAAGGACAGCTGAGTGACGTGTTTGCTGTCTCCATAAAGCAGCATTTTCTTCAAGAAGAGGAGGAGGCTGAGAGGAGACCTCATCACTCTCTACAACTACCTGAAAGGATGTTGTGGAGAGGTTGGTGCTGGTCTCTTCTCACAAGCAATTAGTGACACAACAAGAGGGAGTGAGTTCAAATTACAACAAGGTAGGTTTAGACTTGATATTAGGAAGAACTTGTTCACAGAAAGGGTGGTCAGGCACTGGAATGGGCTGCCCAGGGAGGTGGCTGAGTCACCATCGCTGGATGTGTTTAAAAATGGTTTGTATGAGGTGTTGAGGGATGTGGTTTAGGGGTGAACTTGTCAGGTAGGGTAGGTGATTGGACTTGATGATCCCAAGGGTCTTTTCCAACCAGAGTGATTCTGTGATCTAAAGCAGTATTTTCTTTCTCCTGAAAGAAACTACTAGAGAGAGTTCAGCACAGAACCACAAAGATGAAAGGAGTAGAACACCTCCCTTATGAGGAGAAGCTGAGGGAACTGGGTCTCTTGAGCTTCAAGAAAAGGAGCCTGAGGGATGATCGCATTAATGTTTATAAATAAGTGAAGAGTGGGTGTCAGGAGGATGGACCCAGGCTCTGCTCAGTGTCATCTAACGATAGGACAAGGTGATGGGTGTGAGCTGGAACAGAGGAGGTTCCACATCAAAATGAGAAGGAACTTCTTCACGGTGAGGGTGACAGAGCCCTGGAATGGGCTGCCCAGGGAGGGTTGTGGAGTCTCCTCTGGAGATGTTTAAAACCTGCCTGGACATGTTCCTATGCGACTTGGTCTAGGTGGTCCTGCTGTGTCAGGGGGGATTGCACTAGATGATCTTTCAAGGTCCCTTCCAATCCCTTCTGTGTTCTGTGATACTGTGATGATAATAAAAGTGATTGAAAGTGCTAATTCTCTCTTCAGGCTAACCCAGCATGTTTATTCCATAGTGCAGGGAAGGTACGTGTCTGATAAGTAATAACAAGTCAGTCTGTTACTCAGATTGACGTGCAGCGTTACTCCAAGTACAGTGTTGCTGTATACTGTTGATGAAGGGCTTCTGTGTTTCGTTTTGCAGCAATAATAATCGGCCCCGATGGTCACCCGTTGACAGTCTACCCCTGCATGATTTGCGGCAAGAAGTTTAAGTCCAGAGGTTTCTTGAAAAGGCACATGAAAAACCACCCAGAGCACCTTCTTACGAAGAAGAAGTACAGATGCACAGACTGTGATTACACTACTAATAAAAAAATCAGTTTACACAACCACTTGGAGAGTCATAAGCTGACCAACAAAACAGAGAAGCTTATCGAGTGTGACGAGTGCGGGAAAACCTTCTCTCACGCGGGAACTCTATTTACTCACAAGATGGTGCACAGGGACAAAGGAGTTAATAAAATGCACAAGTGCAAATTCTGCGACTATGAGACAGCAGAGCAAGGATTGCTGAGTCACCACCTCCTAGCTGTCCACAGCAAGAACTTTCCTCACATTTGCGTGGAGTGTGGCAAAGGCTTTCGCCATCCGTCGGAGCTCAAGAAGCACATGCGAATCCACACTGGTGAAAAACCCTACCAGTGCCAATACTGCGAGTACCGCTCCGCGGACTCGTCCAACTTGAAAACTCACGTAAAGACTAAACACAGTAAGGAAACGCCGCTCAAGTGCGATATTTGTTTCCAGACTTTTACAGATACCAAAGAGCTACAGCAGCATACGATCATGCATCAAGAGAGTAAAACTCACCAATGTTTGCATTGTGACCATAAGAGCTCGAACTCGAGCGACCTGAAACGACACATCATTTCAGTCCACACAAAAGACTATCCCCATAAATGCGATATGTGCGATAAAGGCTTTCACAGGCCTTCGGAACTGAAAAAACACGTGGCGGCTCACAAGGGGAAAAAATTGCACCAGTGCAGACATTGTGACTTTAAGATTGCAGACCCCTTCATCCTGAGCCGCCACATACTCTCAGTTCACACAAAGGATCTTCCGTTCAGGTGCAAGAGATGTAGGAAGGGCTTTAGGCAGCAGAACGAGCTGAAAAAACACATGAAAACGCACAGTGGCAGGAAGGTCTATCAATGTGAGTACTGTGAGTATAGCACTACGGACGCCTCGGGCTTCAAACGGCACGTTATTTCTATTCACACAAAAGACTACCCTCACCGGTGCGAGTACTGCAAGAAAGGGTTCCGAAGGCCTTCCGAGAAGAACCAGCACATTATGCGGCATCATAAAGATGTTGGGCTGCCTTAAGTCTCTCTTACAGACTCGCGGCTGGAATTAGAAAGGAATTTTGCCTTTCAGGCAGTTAGCTTATTTTAAAGCCAATCACCTGCGATCACACACACACACACACACACACACAAAAAACAACCAACAACAAACTTCCCCCTCTCCATACTGTGCATTTGATTTGTTGCTGTATAAAAATAGGATTCTTGCTTCTAGTTGACTTTTATACCTTTTGTTCAATAGCGTGTTCTGAATTCTATTCAGTTTGTTTAATAAATGAAGAAAAGATGGCAACAATAAAGTTGCATTTACTAAAGTAAACCCTGCCTCTTACTGAATTTTTCAAGCGTAATATTTAAAGTATTTATCTTACTGACCTCGTTGGTAACTCACGATGTCCATGTTAATGCAGTTTTGTCGTGAATTTGAAAGCTATACAATTTCTCTTAATAAACTTGTCAGGAGTGTGTATGAACCGGGGAATTGTGATGTTGGAGATGAAGTCACTAGGGTCCACCTGACTGTCTTGTTTTGACTCTGCAGACTTTGTGGCAGGTTAAGTGTTTTTGGTTTGAGCGAGTTATACCTCTGACTTTATAGCAGAAATCTGTTCTGCATTTTAATTCAGGTTTTAGCAAGCAAATCCTTCTAGAAGTATTTTGGGGCGTTTGTTTATCTTTGTGGCAGACTGAAAAGTGTGCTCGGCTGTTACACTTCCTGTTCTGTGCTTCTTTGTCTTTGCGAGGTTTTGTGTGTTACAACTGAGTTGGATTCTTTCCCATTTACTGTGTGTCGATGTTGGAAACATAGAGCCACTGTTGTTCCCTTTGCAGAGTTTAATAGATGACAAGTGTCTGTACGTGCTGGTAAACGTACCTCAAATGTAATGCTCTTCTGTGTGTTAGTGTTTCTTCAAGAGAACAGTTTGTGCTTCGAGTCACATTTTTCTTGTGAGCTGTTTCAGAATAAAATTGAAGAGGCGCCTCAATTTTGGGAATGAGACACTTGCAGGGAGAGCTTCAGTGGGGGAAGGAGTGGAGCACATGGGTGTTCTAGGAGAAGGGATGTTCTAGCGTAAACTAAGAAACGTAAGAAGTACGTGACTTTGGGTGTGGTAGCAAAACTGTTCCTAAACTGACTGTCTTTTCCTGAGCCATTAGCAGCTGTGTGAAGCTGCTATTTGTTAATTAGTCCAGTATCCAGAATTAACCCAGTTCTTCTCATCTGTTTATAAACAGCTGGGGCAGCATTAGAATTCAGTGCGGTTCTGCCACCCAAAGACTATTATCAACCAGCATCACAGCTTCTGCTAAGGGCAGCATTAGCAGAATCCACCAGACACAAACTTGCCTACCTTAATAACTCTGGGGCAAGAAACCCAAACCATTTGAATTCCGTGCCAGACCCTGCTGCCCGTGCTCCAGTTTCCACCCCAGCCACAGGTTTGGTGATGGATTGCAGGATTTGGAGGTGGCTGCTGGCCAGATTGGGATAGATTTACTACCAACAGCTGGCTAATGTGAAGGGGTCAGAGCCTGGCCCAGGTTTGACTGGTTCCTAGGCACTTTAGTGGCGGTCTCAGGGTTGGGGTGATAAAGGGACAAAGATTTCCTTTCAGGGGTGCATCTTGTAAGCCTCTGTGTTGCGTTAGCGAGCCCTGCTCCTACTGCTTAGCCCTCCTGTGTCACTGTAAGCTCCAACACTCGTGTGTAGTTTGCAGGAGTCGAACACCATGTCGTTACCTTTACTATGTAGCATTTTATTCTTGTGATGCCTGCCTGATGGTGCCCCCCAGACCTGTCCTGTCCAGCATGCTCTTGTGTAACACAGCTACTCATGAGCCACGACCCCGTAGTGTGCAATGCCCACTTGTCAGCCCTGTGCCTTCGCCGAGATCCCCGCTGAGAGCAGTGCATCTCCTACGCACCTGTAGCAGGCTGGCTGTTGCCTACCGATTGCCAAACCAGACTCAGTCAAACCCAACAGAGGTTTCCCATCGGCCGCTCTCAAAGCTTCTGCAGCTCTGGGTTCTCCCTCTCCCTGCCACCCTCATGTTTTCTAATGGCAAACCTGACAAGTGTACGAAAGCTGCAGAAATTCCCGAGGACTTTAGCCATTCTGAACTTTGTTTCGTTAAATAAGCTGAAAGACAAAGAACACAACTTTCCATGTTTCTTTTACGTAGCCTGCGATCATACACACTTGTTTGGTTTTTTTTTTAAAGCACAACGTTGAAACTTCCTCTTTTTAAATAATTAAAGGTTTGGTCAAGTGGATTTCGTCAAATGTATTTGTCTGTATAAAGAGCAAATGAAATGATTGTTAATGTACTGATATTAGTTACAGGTTAGTTTGAATTCTTAAAACTGATTTGCCTAGCAAATGCTCTAAGGTGGATGTTTCAGTTTAATGTTGAAAACAAACAAGAGGTACAGGTTTTTACAAGGACAGACTATAAATTATTGTTCTGTAGAAAAATGCCCTGTTCGCTGTTGTATACGTCCTGCCCTCTGTACACTTTGTAAAAAGGACTAAAGGAAAAAGCAAGTACATAGACTCATATAGGGATGTGTGACCTTCTTGTAATTGTGTACTGGATAATAACGTGGCAAAATAAAACTCAGAATATTTTCCTGTTAATGAACGTTCAGTCTATTCGATGCCAGAACTGAGATCGAGGGGTGGTTCTGCGGGACACGGTCCTCTGGGGCTCCGCTACACTTCAGCTTGGTTTTCTGCTTGGTGTGTCCCTGCCTAACGGATCTGATCTCATTCTACAGCTGGGTGACCTGCCCAGTGGATGAGTGGAAGGCTGTGGATGAGGGGAAGGCTGCAGATGGGGTCTACTTCAGCAAAGCCTTCAACACAGGCTCGCACATCATCTAATGATAGGACAAGGAGAAATGGGTGTCAGCTGGAACACAGGAGGTTCTACGTCAGTAGGAGAAGGAACTTCTTCACGGTGAGGGTGACACCGCACTGAAACAGGCTGCCCAGTGGGGCTGTGGAGTCTCCTTCTCTGGAGACGTTTAAAACCCATCTGGGCATGTTCCTGTGCGACTTGGTCTAGGTGATCCTGCTGTGTCAGGGGGATTGGACTGGATGATCTTTAGGGGTCCCTTCCAATCACTTCACAGTGAAACTTCAGCCTCGTTAATCTGCATGTGAGGGGCCTGCGTTTTGTAATAGTTCATCTGGCACAGACCATCCCACTTTAGTGATGTGTGTGACCCAGTGTCAACCCGTTGCCCCCACTAACCTAATCACTGAGGGTGTCACTGCCCTCTGTACCTGCATGAGAGGGAGGAGGTGACACATGGAGGTGGCATGCCTGCTGGCCCAGGAATCTTCAGGACATTTAGTGCAATTAGTTCACTCTCACTGAGTACTGTTAGGAAATGTTGACTCATTTGCTCCTCATCTGGGTTCATCCTGCAGCTGCACTGGTATTGGGCAACCCTCACAGTAGGAAGCTGTCGTGCTGCATTGCCTGTGGTCTGCTTTTGATTTTATTTGTTTTCTTGTTTTCTCTGTCTACCTGGTGTTCTCAGCCACTCATCGCGAAGCTGCACACTGAGTACCAGAGACGTTGAGGGCAGTGGAGAATAAATTCATCCGTTTCGGGGTGCTGTGAAGATGAGCCAGGAGCAGTTACCACTTCTGGCTTGTGCAGACTAGCGGATCCCACTCACCATTTGGATCTACCTCCTTTTCGTCCCAGACCTCCTTAGCTGTGAATCTTCTAATCTAATCTTCCTATCTAATGATAGGACAACGGGCAATGGGTGTCAGCTGGAACTTAGAAGGTTCCACATCAGTATGAGAAGGAACTCCACAGTGAGGGTGACCGAACGAAAACATAGATCTGTCTAAATAAAGAACGTTGTTCCATGAGCTGTAATGCAAATGGCAGGAAACATACGATTGGTCCCAAAGGCTCTGCCTACATTAGCAAGTAGGCTGGATCGCTAGGGGCAGAGCTGTAGACGAAGAGGGTCAGTGCTTGCAACTCCCAGGCAAGCACCTTGCTTCCCTCTAGGCAGCTTTATCTGCCTCATTACAGGATTAAGTAAATTCTTGTATCCGAAGCCTCATCAGACCTGACTGTACTTAGCTCGTTAGCACTTAAGAGGCTTATGGCCCTCAAATTTGTGATCCCATTACTGGGACCAGCCATAGGAACATCTAGGAGTCCTGCTTTCTCTTGGGGCTGCTCTGTTCGAGGGAAAGAAGTCATGGGGGTTTGTTTTGGTTCCGGCTAGCCTAGCCAAGATCAAGTTCAACCCTGCTGACCAGCCAGACAATGGCACAGCTTGGGATCACACAGCTTCTTCTCCATCGCCACCTGTGAGGTTCCATCAGAACGTGATGCTCCTGGCTGCAGAGATTGCACTTGGACACCAACCCAACCCCAAGGTAACTGAGGTACTTCGAGCTCTTTGCAAGGAGATGGCGAGGGAAGGCTGTAGGAGGTGTGGAGCCTGTGCAGCTCTCTGGACGCTGTGTGCTCAGGAAGCTGCTGACTACGGAGCCTTCTTGGGAGCCCGAATAAGGAGCAGCGGCAGCTGCTCCAGTGGAGCTGGAAAGCCGCACGCGCGCGCACGCACACACACGCGCAAACCTTGTCCCAGCCCCGCACCTCCCGCGACGGCGGCCCCTGCCGGGGCCGGTCGGCAGGTGGCAGTGCGGCACAAGGCCGGAGGCCGCACGGCCTCTGCGCTGGCCGGGAGCGGCTCCGGGAGCCGGAACCCACCGGGTCCTCTCGGCCAGGGTTGACCGCAGTCCTCGGCGCGAAGGAGCCGGTCAAACCCAGCAGAACTGGGGGAGTCGGGCGGGTGAGAAGGCCCCGCACGCGTCTCCTGCCCGGCTCCGGTGGCAGCTGAGCCGCGTCCCTGGCAGCATCCAAAGCAGCGTGGCCAGCAGCCCAAGAGGATGGTTCTGCTTGCCTGCTCCGGTCGGACATCACCTGAAGAGCTGTGTCCATAGGAATGACATGGACCTGCTCCACTGGGCCTTCAGAAGGGACATGAGGATGGTTAGGGGCTGGAGCAGCTGCGCTATGAGGATGGGTTGAATTCTTCAGCCTGGAGAAGAGAGGGCTGTGGGGAGACCATTGTAGTGATGACACAGGGTAACAGTTTAAAACTAAGAAAAGGTAGACTTAGACTAGATATTAGGAAGAAATGCTTCCCTATCAAGGTGGTGAAACACCAGAACAGGTTTCTCAGGAAGACTGTGGATACCTCGTCCCTGAAAGGTGTTCACAGCCCGGTTGAATGGGGCTTTGAAACACCTGGTCTAGTGAAGGTGGCCCTGCTCATGGCAGGGGATTGCAACTGCACAATCTTTAAGATCCCTTCCAACCCAAACCATTCTATGCATGGTGGTTATTCCTAAAGGGAAGTCAAACACCTGGCTCCACACTAGCAACAAAGCGGGGGTGGACCTTACCCCAATCCTGTTGCTTGGGCTGTGTGCAAACCCTCTAAAGCAGGATGAAACAAAGACTCCCACCCTATGCTCAGATCGGTGCCTCCAATTCACCAGCAAGGGATGTTATTTAATGTGAAGCCAAGGTGGGATTATATGTTGTCTCTGTTAGACAAGCAAATACGTTCATCACAGCTATTGTTATTACAGCCAGAAACAAAGAGATTAATGATTCTTTTCCTAATTTCCTCTTCCCCTACTCCCTCTACCTTCCTTTTGTTTTAATAAACTGGTCTGGAGCCAACTGCAGCATCAGGTTAGTAATGACTTTAAGCACCACTTATGCTGCTATCATGGCAATTTAAATTGTCACTCTCTATTAAAAGGTCTAACTCCAAATGATTTTAGCTGAAAGCATTGGCACTGACAGTGCAATTAAAGAAAAAACTCCCTTTCTCAGGATGTCAGTGCAAACATGTTTTAAATAAGGGTTTGGAAGCACCTTGCTAATTTAAAGTACAGTATAGCTTTCTGGTGCAGAATACCACCTGATGCAGAGGGTTTTTTCCACGCTGTGTGACAGCTCTTGTTGTCACTGTAAGACACTTAAGGGGGTGATGTGCCAAAGGAGACCAGCGGCCTTTGGAAGCCTCTTCACAATAAACACGGGCAGTGCTGTGTAAGCAAAGGCCATCATTTCCCAGCAGATACCCATGAAAAAGACATTGATCCTGTTCCTAAAGGGGTCTAATTTACTGTCTTGCTTTCCTCCAGGCAATCTGTAAGAAGAAACTGCTTTCCTGGGCATCTGTCTGGTTCTTTGTCTCTAGCCGTACTGGTTATCTCTCAGAAACATACTATGGATGATGCAGTCTGCATGTCCCTTATTTCTTTTAACTATGGAGACATTTAAAACCCGCCTGGCCACGTTCCTGTGCAACTTAGTCTAGGTGATCCTGCTGAGGCAGGGGAATTGGAATGGATGCTCTTTCAAGGTTCCTTCCAATCCCTAATGTTCTGTGATCCTGTGATGGCTCTTCTGTCATTTATAAACCATACTGCTCTGCAGGAAAAGATACTCTGTGCTCTAGCTCACCTGTAGAGATGAGTGTCAGCTGGAACACAGGGGGTTCCACATCAATAGGAGAAGGAACTTCTTCCCAGTGCGGGTGATAGAGCACTGGAAGGGGCTGTCCAGGGGGGTTGTGCAGTCTCCCTCTCTTGAGACATTTCAAACCTACCTGGCCATGTTCCTGTGCAACTGGATGTAGGATGATCCTGCTGTGGCAGGGGGATTGGACTGGATGACCTTTTGAGGTCCCTTCCAATCCCTATTGTTCTGTGATTCTGTGACACAACATGCAAGGGAGTGGGATCAAAAGCCATCTTCTTGACAGAATTATGAATGTTATTCTGCTTTGCTTCTTTTTAGGAAAGACAAGAAGAAAAACATGCTGGTGTTCAAAGGAGAAATGGAAGGAAAGCACTGCGTCACTGTAGAAGGAGGGGAGTGAGGGTACATGTGGCTAAGGCTTTTTACTGAATAACTTTGTCATCGTAGAAGTGGCATGTTTGGTAGAATGGAAACTTGTCATGAGATCAGCCCTCCTGCTATAGTGTTTCCTTCAGTAGTGTGCACACCCCACCGCCCTGCAGCCCGAGCACGGACTTAAGGGTGATTGCAGCTCCATGTTTAATCCTGCTGTAGCAGAAAAAGTTCATGAGTCACGGGCAAGGAGCTGGCTCTGGTTTTGAGCCTCTCCACCCTTTATGGAGCTACCTTTTGTTTTTCCTGGTTATACAACCAATAGGAAATATTTGTTCATGGGCTCTTCTGAAGAAGCAGCTAGACAGGATTATACAATCAATGGTTTCACGGTGATTTTGTCAGAACAACCAACCCTGACCGCAGGGAGGGGTTCTGTTCTGCAGTAATCGAGGAACCTGCCAAAATTAAACCAAATTAATAGCTGCAGCTAAGGAATCCAAAGGTGCCTCTTTTTCTTGCCTAGCTTTTCTCCCAGGCCTGGGCTGCGATGACAAAAGGGCCATATTTAAATAGGGTCCTCTAGCTACCTTTCTCCATAAGAAAATGACACCCAGCCATCCTCATGCTCTTGGAGATCATTTTCTCCACTTACCTTGTGCAACTTGATCTAGGGAATCCTGCTGCAGCATAGGGATTGTACTAGATGATTTTTTGAGGTCCCTTCCAATCCCTAATGATTCTATGATTCTCAGACATAAATCAGTTGCCTTCACAACATTATTTTAGCTGAGCATGAAAAGGAAAACATTTGCAAGGTCAAGATCAAGAAAAATGTAAGTTAGATGAGACTAAGAAAGTTATCTACATTTATCTGTCTGGTGATGGGGGAACTGTCAAGGTACCCTCTTGAACAACCTTAGCCTGGGTGTCTGGGACCATTTGGTGCTTGGCTGAAGCTGGCATGTGAGTTGCTTGGACAGAGGCAGATCTTTAATCTCCTGACATGGTTACTGATTTTTACTGCATCATGGCTTCTCAAGGACACTCTCAGCTCCATGCAGTTCCATGCAGGTCACTAACTGTCCAGAAACAGCTTCCACAAAGGCTGCTACAGGCAATGGGAACTGCACACAGAATCATGGAATCATTAGGGATCAGAAGGGACCTCGCAAGATCATCTAGTCCAATCCCCCTGCCACAGCAGGATCACCTAGACCCAGTCATATAGAAAGCCAGCAAAGGCAAGGAAACCCCCCTTCTTCCAGAACTGTGAGGACCACAAGTGTACAAATACTTTTGGGAACCATGCTGAGTAGGTAACACTCCTGTCTTCTATGGCTGTCTATTTTTAAACACCTCAGACATTATACCTGACTTTAAAAGGTTTGCCAAGCGTCGTGAAAATAGCCCCGGAACCCATTAAGAGCTTTTGGTTTGAATACATTTTCTTGCCTATTCTAGCCTGTCACACGAAGCTGCTGCAAGCCCAGATCACAGAATGATGGGATTTAAAGGGCTACATACTTTGTGTTGTGTTCTGTTGGGGAGGGGGTTGGTTTTGGTTTGGCTTCAGTTTTTCATAAATCCTTAGATATAGGATATATCCCATATATCTTTAGCTTTCTTAAGGCTGAGTGTCCTGAATTAAGCTGGAAAGCAGAAACTGCTCTAAAGGAAAAACAAACCAGTTTGTGTGAAATTCCCTTGTTTGGAAACGTTGCCTTTTGATTTCCATCTCTTGGGTTTTTCCTTCAGCAACTTTCAAACTGTTGCACGTTTCAACTTTTGCTTTGAACAGCAGATTGCAGACGTAGGAAATGTCATGTTGAAATGTTTCCACATAAATCAAATACAAAAGATGGTTTCCCAGCACTAAATCTTTTAAAAATCATCCCTCTTACATTCAGGTGAACTTGCGTTCTCAACAGAAAAACCTTCTCAAAGTTCTCGAGACCCCCCCCTCTAAAAGCTGGGGGTCATGAGTCGAGACTGGGAAGGAAAAATCTTTGTGACGCCAAAGATCTGTGAGGTTTGTCTTTGCCCATCAGTGCCCTGGGACTCCTATTAGATGCTCACAAAGTGGCATTTACTTGGTCCTTAAGGCATATTTGTCTCACTGCTCATCAACACTCCTCTGGGGAAAGCTGCTTCCACTGCTGAGAAGCTCCGCAATCAAATGTGTGTCCTTTATCACCGCAATGGCAGAGAAAATGCACTCCCTGCCTCTCTTCTCCCTCAGGATGCTGATTGTTGGCTCCCCTCCCTTATCACCACTTTGGGGTCCTAATTTTATAAGGTTCTTTCAGCTGTTTCTTCCACTAAGAAGTTGCCTTCTACTGTGAATTTCCTTTCTGTCGTTCTCCTGCCACATCCAGATGCTCACAACTTAATTTCAAAAGGTTAGACGAGGCAAATAATTGCTTGTAGCCGGATGCTAACGCTTTGCTTCTGCCTCTTTAGATTCCTGCCCGGTGCTGACTGCCAGAAACTGATTTGCTGCTTCGCAAGGGAGATAAAATCAAGGATGTTCGCTTCAGGTTGAAAGAAACCCCTGTCTCTTTCATCACCTCTCTACCAGTGAAAGCTTTTGTCTGAGCTTTGCTCTTAAAAGCAGAGATGTAAATCTTGGAGCACAGCCAAGTTACTTTTCATGTCTGTCCACCTGAAGAGGCAGGAAAACGAGTATTTAGTTTTGTTATCGTAATTAGTTTCTTCGTAGCCACTGTATTGGTTTATTTTTACAGCTGCTGCCAGGATCCAAATAACAAGCAGACCCCATTCTCAATGTCTTTAATGGTGATGTGGTTGGTACTGGGACCAGTTCTAGTCAATCTATTCATTAACAACTGGGATGAGGGATCAGAGTGCACTGTCAGCAAGTTTGCTGATAACACAAAGCTAGGAGGAGTGGCCGACACCCCAGCAGGCTTGGCTGCTGTTCAGAGGGACCTCGACAGGCTGGAGAGCTGGGCAGGGAGGCACTGAATGAACTAGAACAGGGCAAGTGTAGAGTCTGGCATCTGGGCAAGAACAAACCCAGGGACCACGACAGGCTGGGGACGGACCTGTTGGAGAGTAGTGTAGGAGAACGGGTCCTGGGCGTCCTGGTGGCCAGCAGAATGACTGTGAGCCAGCAATGGGCCCTTGTGGCCAAGAAGGCCAATGGTATCCTGGGGTGGGTCAGAATGGGGGTGGTTAGCAGATCGAGAGAGGTTCTCCTCTCCCTCTGCTCTGCCCTGTGGAGACCACATCTGGAATCTTGTGTCCAGTCCTGGGCCCCTCAGTTCAAGAAGGACGCAGAGTTGCTGGAGAAAGTCCAGTGCAGAGCCACAAAGATGATGAAGGGAGTGAGACATCTCCTACATGAGGAAAGGTGCTGGGTCTCTTGGGCTTGGAGTAAAGGAGACTGAGGGCTGACCTCATTAATGTTTATAAATATGTGAAGAGAGGTTCTCCTTCCCCTCTAACCTGCCCTGGTGAGACCACATCTGGAATCTTGTGCTCAGTTCTGGGGTTGTTTAGTCTGGAGGGGAGATCTCACCAACTCTTACAATATCTAAAGGGTGAGTGTCAGGAGGATAGAATCAGGCTCTTCCCCATGGTGCCCAGTGACAGGGCAAGTGGCAGTGGGTGCAAACTGGTACATAGGAGGTTCAATTCATAAGGGAAAAACCTCTTTATGGTGAAGTTGCCAGAGCACTGCCACGGGCTGCCCAGAGAAGTTGTGGAGGCTCCTTCTCTGGAGACATTCAGAACTCATCCAGATTAAGTCCCGTGTGGTCTTCCCCGCGTGATCCTGCTCTGGCAGGGCAGTTAAACCAGAGGATCTTCAGAGGGCCCTTCCAACCCCTCCCAGTGTGGGCTTTGGTGATCGTGCAGGTGATTCCAGCAGGTGAAACCCGAAGAGGAGCCCCGGCTGTGGCCCTCCGCTCCAGCCGGCGCAGGAGGCGCTGCAGCCGAGACCAGGGGGAAGCCTTGTGTGAGGGGCTCCGTGGAAAGTCCTTCGAACATCTCCCACACCGGCCAAGGCCCGTCCCGCTCCCGCAGCCGCCGCAGGGCGCGCACAGGTCGGGCCGGGCCTGCTGGGCGCCAGGAGGCAGCGCTGAGGCCCGGCCCCGGCTCCGGTTAATTATTAACGGCCCCTAGCAGCCGCCCAGCAACCGCGGCGCCCGGGGAGCAGCGAGCGGGCTCCCCGCGGCACGGCTGGGCACCGCCATGGAGGACGAGGCCAACGGGACTCTGTCCCCGTCCTGCAGCGCCAGCGACCCACCCTACGCGCAGGAGCATCTCCTGAGTAAGCGCGGCCCCGTTGCGGCGGAGGGCCGGCAGTGGCCCACGGCAGCGGCCGCCTCTGCCCAGCGCCCGGCCCGGCCCCGGGTAGAGAGTGAGGGAATGGGTTCGGACCCGGCCCCAGCGCAGAGATGCGGGAGGGGAGGGAAGGAGAGAGGACGGGCCGCGCCGAGTCGAGTCTCGGGCTGCCCCGCGGCGACACTCGAGGTGCGGACAGTCAAGTGGAGAAGTTTGTGGAGCAGGTGAGGTTAAAGGGGCTGAGGCAGCAGCGCATCTTTTCAGGCCCTGCTCGGGGTGCTGTGGGAACTGGGATCAGCTGTAGAATGGGTTGGGTTGGAAGGGACCTTAGAGACCATCTAGTTGCAAACCTCCTGGCAAGGGCAGGGACACCTTGTGCTGGAGCAGGTAATGAGCGTGAGCTCATCCTAAAGTAGTTTCTTCTATCTCTGGAAGCACCTTTCTTGGGAGAAAAGATAGCATTAGCCCTGGGTAAAAGCTGACATCTATTCCTGGTGTCCATGGAGACACAAACTCCATCACCAGCTGTGGATAAATGTTGACAGCCATATCCAGTGTTAATGCAGAAGTAAAAGAGGTGAAGGCATCAAGTGTTATCTCAGGCTCAGGGGTTTATCACAGAACATTAGGGATTGGAAGGGACCTCGAAAGATCATCTAGTCCATCTAGTGCCACAGCAGGATCCCCTGGATCAGTCACACAGGAACATGGCCAGGTTGGTTTTGCACATCTCCAGAGAAAGAGACTCCACAACCTTGCTGAGCAGCCCCTTCCAATACTCTGTCACCTCCATGTGGCTTATGTGCACAACAACCTTCCCCTGTGTCTCTAGAAACATTTGCACACCTAACAAAGCTGTGCACAAACATGCCTGCGGAAGCAAAGAGCCAGTACTGAGCAAATACCTTTTGGCTTGTAATCGGCCTGGAAATGCTCCCAGAATGTGTTTTTACTGTATTTATATTCCCTTACGTATTTACATTAATCTAAGTACAACTCGTTCTGGAACTCCACCTCTCTAAAGGGGACTTTAGCCTCACACTTGGAAAACGTGGAGGCATAGTCTTCTCACATATTGGATCCTGGAAAGATTTAGTCTTGAACCTGAGTTTAAGTTCGAGGTCCCCTCCAATCCCTAATGATTCTATCATACTTGAGTCATCCCGCAGAGCCAATGGCCTATCTATGTAGCTTATTGCAAGTCTTTGGAGAAAGAGAGCTAGGGAGCCCTTCGCAGACGGTGTCTTTACATGAAATGCTTAGAATGCTGGTGAAGTCAATCATAGACATCTCTTTTCTGTCTCTGCAGGCCTTGACCTAGCAGGGAGGTTTCTGTTTGCAATCTTGACTCTGATGACGCTGACTGCCGATCTGGTGTTTGTAGAGGAAGCGATCTACATCTACAGGAAAATCCCCTCTTCCAAAAGATCAATCATCATTTGGATTAATGCTGCAGCTCCTGTAAGTGATCATGGAAAAGAGATAAAATTGAACATTGAAAATAGGGGTTTCCTCGTGGACCTGCCTTATCTCTGCCCTTCATACAGCTGTCCTTCCTTTCTCCGTAGGTGATTGCTACTACTTCATGCATTGGCATGTGGATTCCTCGCTCAACAATGTTTACGGATTTCACGGCAGGAGTGTGAGTATTCCACTTGGTTCTAGACATTGCCCCAACCCCCAGATTTCTTCCCTTTAAACATCTGTGGCTCTTGATAAACATGGTCATTTTGTAAATGTCACAATTTAGTAATTTTTGGTTTGAGTTGAAATCTATTGGCAGCTCATGAGATGCAGAAAATGCTGAAGCAGCTCCCAGTGCTACAGGCCCCTAGTGTGGGAACCTCAGTATGGAGGATCTGTGGCTTGCATGTAACTGATCCCTTGGATTGACAGGAGCTTTGAAGCAGTACTCTTTCTTTCCTCTCTCTGCATGTCACGTGCAATGAGATTCTGACCTGTGACTTCCTTGTGTTTTTACTAATCATGAGCGGTAGAGCTCTGTTATTAGTGGTGGCAAGTGAACTTCCGATGAATGTATCGGTGTGAAGATGTTCCACAGGTGTCCTGATAGAAGGGCTTTCTGTTTGACCCTGAGAGCTCTGACCTGCACAGAGAAGAAGGGAGAAATGGGTCTTTGCTTTCTGGAGGTGATGATACAGCCCTAGTAGGCAGAGCTGGGTGGAGGAGATCACAGAATCACAGAACATTAGGGATTGGAAGGGACCTCAAAAGATCATATAGTCCAATCCCCCTGCTTCAGCAGGATCACCTAGACCAAGTCACACAGGAACATGGCCAGGTGGATTTTAAATGTCTCCAGAGAAGGAGATTTCACAACATCCCTGGGCAGCCCCTTCTAGTGCTCTGTCACCCTCACCGTGAAGAACTTTCTTCTCATTTTGATGTGGAACCTCATCTGTTCAGCTCACACCCATTGCCTCTTGTCCTATCACTAAATGACATTGAGAAGAGCCTGGCTCCATCCTCCTGACATGCACCCTCTGCATATTTATAAACATTAATGAGGTCACCCCTCAGTCTCCTTTACTCCAAGCCCAAGAGACCCATCTCCCTCAGCCTTTCCTCATAAAGGAGATGTTCTACTCCCTTCACATTCTTCGTGGCTCTGTGCTGGTCTTTCTCCAGCAACTCTGCGTCCTTCTTGAACTGAGGGGCCCAGAACTGGACGCAAGATTCCGGATGTGGTCTCCACAGGGCAGAGCAGAGGGAGAGGAGAACCTCTCTCGTTCTGCTAACCACCCCCATTCTGATCCACCCCAGGATGCCGTTGGCCTTCTTGGCCACAAGGGCCCATTGCTGGCTCACGGTCATCCTGCTGGCCGCCGGGACCCCCAGGTCCCTTTCTCCTACACTGCTCTCCAACAGGTCCGTCCCCAGCCTGTCGTGGTCCCTGGGTTTGTTCTAGCCCAGATGCCAGACTCTACACTTGCCCTTGTTAAATGTCATCAAATTCCTCCCTGCCCAGCTCTCCAGGAGCGGCACTGGCCTGTGCAGGCATGTGAGAGACACACAGGCACGTTCAAGCTGGCGTTTTCTTCTTCTCCTAGATTCTTTGCCATAGTTATCCACAAGTTCCTGATGATGATGATTAAAGAGTGTGGAGGTCAGAAGCTGCTCCTCAAGCGGTTTGAAAACGATCACTTCAAGATCAGCACAGGTCCCTGCTGCTGCTGCTGCCTTTGCCTCCCTCGCGTGCGTATCACTAGGTGAGTTGCCCTTTAAGATTTCCCAGCTGAAACATTGCTGCAGGAACTTGGCCAACTCGGCAAGTCCAGGCTTACAGCAAAGGGCATCCCTGCTTCCCAAAACTTCAGTCTCAAGCTGTCTCTTTCAGCAGTGCTCTGTCACAATGGGGCTGTACTCCGCTACTGACTTATTTTGTGTTTATAACACAGCATTTTGCATCAGTATTTGAGAGCATGAGCTCTCTCCCTTTAACGCAGTGCAGTGTTCCCACCCATAGTAACGTTGAGCACTGTGGTGTCTACCCAGATAATCCCAGTCTCCTCCAAGGAAACCATTTGTACAGTGAGCAGTGGTGTGTGGGAGGGGCAATTTCTATGCTAGAAAAACTAATAATTGGTATTTCAGTTTCTTTTCATTTCAGAAGGGAACAAATCTCTCTAAATGGGGTATTTTTCACAGAAACAATTGTCACATTGAGGCTGGCATGAGACAAAATTCCTCTTACTTTGATGAAATGGAAATGTTTTACTCTGATTTTGACTTTAAAATGACTTCAGATTAAAGTCATTTTTAGAACAAAAAAAATAGAGGTAATTCCTGGGAAGTCTGGTCTTAAAGCTGAGGCTGGAGCAAATACGTCCTTCCGCTAAACTCAGCGCGCCTTTGAGAAGCAGGGTAAGGATGGAGAGCTGCACCCACAAGAGACAGTATGCTGTTACCTCAGTCCTGCTTGCCTTGAGCATTGCCTGGCTTTTCTCTGGCTGTTGTCACCCTGTCATTTACACACTGCTCCACAGCCTGGAAGCCTCATGGGTTTCCCAGAGCTTTCCTGCTGGCACCGAGCCTGAGACTGGTTCTCTTGTTACTGCAAAAGCTGAAGGACTGAACGCACAAGACAGAGACTTGTCTATGAGGACCTGGACACTGGTGTTGGAGCGTCCTTAGGGGTGGTTAGATGAGAAACAGCAAGCACAGCATAGCAGCTTGCGATACGTTTGCCGAACTACTCATTGCAATAATTCTTTCTTGAATGGCCTCCTTTGGCATTAGAATTTAACCTCTTGTTAAACTGTAATCAATCAGAGAGAAGGCAAAGGCAGCAAGGTGAAAGCAAGTGGCATTACTGCTCAGAAAGCAATTATCGCAGAGTCACAGAACATTAGGGATTGGAAGGGACCTCAAAAGATCATCCAGTCCATTCCCTCTGTCACGGCAGGATCCTCTAGATCCAGTCGCACAGGAACACATCCAGGCGGGTCTTGAACATCTCCAGTGAAGGAGACTCCACAACCCCCCTGGGCAACCCGTTCCAATGCTCCATCACCATCACCGTGAAGAAGTTCCTTCTCATCTTGATGTGGAACCTCCTCTGTTCCAGCTCACACCCCTTGGCCCTTGTCCTATCACTGGGTGCCACTGAGAAGAGCCTGGCTCCATCCTCCTGACACTCACCCTTCACATATTAATAAACATGAATGAGGTCACGCGGCAAGTGGCTCTCTGATTAGCTTCAGGGCAGAAAAGCCTGGCTTTGTGCAGGAAAAGTGCTGTTTTTAAAGAGAGTATTAAGGAAACTGTGGATGATTCTTGGAAAGATGTTCTAATCTTGAAGCCGTTCCTCCCTAGATTTTAGCTGCGTGCTGCAGGACTGGAAAATACTTTGCAGTTGACACTATCAAAACCTGTTATTAAGGTTGCTAATCTTCTTCTTGTTTTTGTTTTCCTGGTGTCGTGGAATGACTTCTGACTCTCTTTTTCCAGGCGAACTCTCTTTTGGCTGAAGCTGGGCACCTTTCAGCTTGCTTTCCTTCGACCTGTGCTCATATTTTTGTCAATAGTGCTTTGGACTAATGGCAATTACACCCTTTACAATGTAAGTCAATGTTATAAATCAGTGATTATCCACAAAATCCATGTGTTTCGGGGTTGATTTTAATAGCTTACGACTAAAATGTGAAAGCCCATCTGAACAAGTCCTTTGTGTCTTCTTGTGAGACCCTGAAGCTCATAACTGCTGCCTTCCTGACTTCTTCTGAGATGGAAGTGGGCACTAGGGTGGGTTGAGCATGAGATTCTGCTCCAGTGTGTTTCTCAGCCTTCACAGTTAGCGTAGCCAGGCTGCAGGTGCATTTCTGTGGGATGTATGAGCCCTACATTTTATAAGGTGTAGCCTTAAGAAAAACGTGTATGTACTGGCATCTAACAGGAACCTGACTTCTGTTTGTGATGTGCACCACGGTGGTTTTTATGTCGTTGCAAAGTACTGCTGTAATACTGATCTGTACTGTCTAAGTTGCAAGATGTTGATGAAGTTTGTAGCTGATACAAATTCTGCACCTCTTGGATAATTCAGACTGGATGTGGGGTTTTTGGTTGTTGTTTCATAGTATAAATGAAGACCCCTCTGAGAGGTCTTGCTGAATATGCTCTCATGAGCTGCTGCTGGGGTCAGACTGAGGGGTTGTGTTACATCTTGGTTTCCTAGGCTGAACTGATTTACATGTCCATGGCTGTGGGGTGAGAGCTCTGGGCTATGCTAGTGCTGTGCAGTTGTCCCATGCAAACCCCATTAGAAACATCCCAGTGGCTGCTGCCATCAGCTTTCAGGGAGCTAGAAACCAGCATTTTAATGTCGACATTATCCAGTTCACAACTTGTTCCTGGACACAGCAAAATGCACTGTGAAGTTTGATGGGCATGCTTGTTTGATTTGCTTCTCAGTTGTCTCCCAAAGGAGCTGCAATATGGATCAGCTGCTTCACTGGTGTCATCACCATTATTGGTCTGTGGCCAGTCGCAATCATGTTTGTTCACGTTAGGACAGTCCTTACCTGTAAGAAGATCATCCCGAAGTTTGCTCTTTATCAGGTGAGATGTTTTAACCTTTCTGATAAGGGGTGACAGAGCACTGGAAGGGGCTGCCCAGAGAGGTTGTGAAGTTGTCTTCTCTGGAGGCATTTGAAACCCACCTGGCCATGTTGCTGTGTGACTGGATCTAAGGGATCCTGCTATGGCAGGGGAATTGGGCTGGATGATCTTTTGAGGTCCCTTCCAATCCCTGATGTTCTGTGATTCTGTGATTTCTCCTAGGCTGCAACACTGTCTCTCCAGTTCTTGGCCCGTTGTTGAAAACTTGTGGTATATTTTTTCCCATTAAGGCATCTGGACATGTTCCTGTGTGACTTGGTCTGGGTGATCCTGCTGTGGCAGGGGGATTGGACTAGATGATCTTTTGAAGTCCCTTCCAGTCCATAATGATTTTATAATTCTATGATTTACCCGATCAAAGCTGTATCCCATTGTAACAGGAGTGCTGGACATGTGAAAGCCACATAAAATCCATTTTACCATCAGGCAAATTAAATGAACCAGCACCTTCTGTGGTGCTTGAGAGCACCTTTGTAAACGCAGTATCCTGAAACGCAATGTTGGAATGCTGCTGTGTACTTCTAAGAGAAGGCCAATGGCATCCTGGCCTGGATTAGAGACTGTTCAGCAGGAGTAGGAAGGTGATTGTCCCCCTGTATTCAGCACTGGTGAGGCCACATGTTGAGGACTGAGTCCAGTTTTGGGCACCTCAGTTCAAGGGAGATGTTGAGATGCTGGAGCAAGTGCAGAGGAGGGCAACGAAGCTGGGGAAGGGCCTGGAGGATCAATCTGATGAGGAGAGATTGAGAGAGTTGTGGCCATTTAGTTTGAGGAAGAGGAGGCTAAGGGGAGACCTCATCACTCTCTACAACTCTGTGAGAGGACACTGTAGAGATGTTGGTCTCTTCTCACAGGTAATCAGTGACAGAACCAGAGGTTGGTGCTGGTCTCTTCTCACAGGTAATCAGCGACAGAACCAGAGGGAAGGGCTTCAAGCTTCAACAGAGTAGGTTTAGACTGGAAAAAATTCTTCCCAGAGAGAGTGGTCAGGCACTGGGATGGGCTGCCCAGGGTGGTGGTTGAGTCCCCACCCCTGGATGAGTTTAAAAGTTGCTTGGATGTAGTGTTAGGGGGATCTGGTTTAGGGATGAATTTGTAGAGTATAGTTGATGGTTGGACTCGATAATTCCAGCTATCTTTTCCAACCTGAATGATTCTGTGATTCTGTTCTATGATTCTACGATTCTAAGTGCAAGAAGAGAATGTGAATGGAGCGTTGTGTGGGTGGTGGTTGGCTGAACTGTTTCAGCATGTCACAGTGTTTTGTTTGGACGATATCTTTCTTGGTCATTCTGTGCTCCAGTGTTAGATAGTCATTAAAATGTTTGGGAATCATTAAATAGTGAGGAACTGAGCCAAGTAGTTTGGACTGGAAAAACCCAGGGGCAGGGCCTCTCTCTGCCACATCACCCTGAAGAGGGAGTACTGCAGAGTCCTTGGGTATGCATCCACCTTCTTGAACTGTGGGAAGGCTGGTGCATTAAGGCCTCTGTTAACAAATTGTTCAGCACCTACAAATGCAACAAACAGGACAGTCCCACCCACACAGCTGCATTAGGACAAGTCCAGGTTTAAGACAGCAAAGTGTCCGTGCAAAGGTCTTTACTCAGGCAGTTACACCAGCAACTAGAGAACCAACCTCAATGGTTCCATGGCAGTAGAGGGCTAGCTCAGCAAACAGCAGATAACATGATGTGCAGCTGCACTGTTGTGTAACCTAAGTGGTGAAAGGTACTTAAAACCTTCTGGCAGAGAAGCTAGAATCATAGAATCATCATGGCTGGAAAGGACTCTCATCGAGTCCAGCCCTCACATCATCCTGCTGTGGCAAGAAAGAGGAGGCAACAGAAAAAACCATCGAATCCTTCCTCCACTGAGGGAGCAGATCACGGGTCAGGCCAACTGGCAGTTTTGAAAACACTTATCTATTACTCAGAGCCCAGTTTTGTTTCACTTCCCCACTGTGAAGGTTCCCCATCTCCCAAGTGAAGGACAGAGAAGAAACATTCTTTAAATAGCAGTTAAGTTAACACTCACCTTCAGAGCAATACAATCCAGACTTCCTTTAGATGAATTCTGCAGAATAAAGGCAGCCTAAGGGGAGACAGGAGGAGAGAGAAGGCAACAAGGGAGGAATGAGGCAAAAAGAGGGTTCAGCACGACAGCAGAACTGTGGTGTGGACTATAAACCTTGTTCTGGCAGCTAAAGCATTTGTTTTCTCTTTCTGGTGCAGTTCATTGTCATTCTGAACCACCTACAAGCAACTATTATCAACATCTTGGCCATGCAAAGAGTCATTCCCTGCACTCCACCACTCTCCGCTTCAGCAAGAGGAGCATGTAAGTTCTGCTGGGGGGGTGTTCTTCAGTGACTTAATGATGCCAGGTCATAACTGCTGTCTTTTCTAACTGGTGTTTCCTGGGATCATGTAGCTTCTGGAGAATCTCAGCTTTAATTTAAAAGCAGTAACAGGAATTCTCTCTCTCTTTTAATATCTGGGATATTTTATATCACAGTTGCAAAGAAAAACTTGAGAAAAGCTGAAAGTAGAAACAAGGGGAAAGGAAATGAACGTGCATTGTTACTGTTCAATCTCTTGTGTTCTGGATTTGTATCATTGTGTGTTTGGTGATGGGAAATATTCTACTTCTAAAACATCCTTTTCAGGATGGCCATGAGCCAGCAATGGGCCCTTGTGGCCAAGAAAGCCAACAGCATCCTAGGGGAGATCAGAATGGGGGGTGGTTAGCAGGTCAAGAGAGGGTCTCCTCCCCCTCTACTCTGCCCTGCTAAGACTACATCTGGAATATTGTGTCCTGTTCTGGGGCCCTCAGTTCCAGAAGGACACAGAGCTGCTGGACAGAGTCCAGTGCAGAGCCACAGAGATGATGAAGGGAGAGGAGCATCTTCCTGCTGAAGAAAGGCTGAGGGAGCTGGGTCTCTTGAGTTTGGAGAAACAAAGACTGAGAGGTGACCTCATTGATATTTATAAATATGTGAAGAGTGGGTGTCAGGATGATGGAGCCAGACTCTGCTCAGTGGCATCCAGTGATAGACAAGGGGCAATGGGTATGAGCTGGAACAGATGAGGTTCCACATCAATATGAGAAGGAACGTCTTCCCAGTGAGGGTGACAGAGCACTGGAAGGGGCTGCCCAGGGGAGATGTGGAGTCTCCTTCTCTGGAGACATTTAAAACCCTCCTGGCCCTGTTCCTATGCGACTTGGTCTAGGTGATCCTGCTGAGGCAGGGGGACTGGACTAGATGATCTTTTGAAGTCACTTCCAATCCCTAATGTTCTGTAATTCTGATCCTGAGGAACTCTGTTGTCTGTTATGGGAACAGGATGGTAAATGTTGCTCCTTTTGTACAGGAACAAAAGAATGAGCCAGGTACTTTAAGCTTGATATTAATTTCCTCTTTTTGTGGGCTTTTCTTTGCCTCCCATATTTTGTGGGGTTTGTTTTGGCAGATGTGACCCAGCAGCTCCTTATCATGGAAATGTTTCTGATAACCCTATTCTCAAGGGTGGTCTATCGGAGAAGGTATGATGACCTGCAGCCTCCCAAATGTGTGGCTGAAGCTGCTGAGGACAAGAAGACTCCTAAGACTATGCTGAATGGCACAGTTAATGAAGATGGATTGCCAAAGATTTAGAAGTCCTCTGCACTCCTGTTGTGCAGGAGATCGAAGCTCAACTTTGGGAGCTTTTATGTTCTTGCACCACAATAGCCACTATCCATGGGCAGCCTATTTTGGAACGATTCTGACTGAAATGGCTGTGAGCTGTAGTGCTGAAAGGACCACTGGTGGAGAGAGAACCCTGTTTATTCTGCAGTGATCTCCTGTGGTGGGTTTTCTCACTGGGTAACTTAGTGAGACTGCGTATTGTGCACTTTTATGCTGTTACTGAGCACTTGATGGTAACTAGACTGTCTCACACTGTGATTTTACTTTATTGTTTAGTTATTAGAATGGCCAGGATTTGGAGTTAAACCCGAGTTCATCTTTGTTGTGGAGTCTCCTTCTCTGGAGATGTATAAAACTCACCTGGATGTGTTCCTGTCCGACTTGGTCCAGGTGATCCTGCTGTGGCAGGGGGATTGGACTGGATGATCTATCGAGGTCCCTTCCAGTCCCTAAAGTTCTGTGATTGATCTATGGAATCTTTGTGAAGGTCTGTGGAATCTTTGTCAATTGCTGTGGAAAAGACTATCATGACTAGAACAAATGGGACAAAGAAGCATCATTGGAAAATGTTTTCTGCAGAGGTTCTGTGAGGGATTTGCAGGATCTGTGGTGTGGAGACGTGAATCCGTGTCCTATATCATGGACAGCGTGTTTGAAAACAGATGGAACGTGTGGAGAAGTGGTGGTCTCTGGAGGTCCAGCTGCAGGGATGTGGCAAGAGTCTCCACGCATTGCAGTTGGTCTGTTGTGTCTCTGAAGCACCTGTTAAATATAGCTTGTAAACATCAGTGTGGGCCTGATTTAGCCACAGGTATCACAGGCTGTTCTGCTTTTGGATAGGCATTTCATGTTTGTTGTGATCTTCAGCAATAAAATGGGCTTTGGTGTTTGTCAAGTGGACTTCAGATCTAGAAGTGAAGACATTTCCTTCTACTAGGTACAGTCATGGAGGTCTCATTCCAAAAGTACACAGAGCACTTTTCAGAGCTGAACTCAACGTACTTTATTGTAACTACATACTTACAAGTTTCCCCAAGTTACAGATTATGTGAGTGCAGCAGGAGGTACAGAATCATAGAACAGTTTTGCTGGAAGAGACCTTCAAGATCATCAGGTCCAACCTTTTCATAGCACTATCAGCACCACTAAACCCTGTCACCCAGCGCAACAGCTACCCTTCACTTAAAAAGCTCCAGGGATGGGGACTCAGCTCCCTCACTGGGCAGGCTGTTCTTGACAATCCTTTCAGGAAAGAAATCCCTCCTGACATCCAACCTGAACCTCCTCTGGTGCCATTTGCCCTCATCCTATCACTGGCCTCTAGGGACAACAAAGCAGCCCCTGCCTCTCTGTACCTCCTTTTGGGTTGTTGTAGAGAGCAATAAAGTCTCCCCTCAATCTCCTCTTCTGCAGGCTAAACAGCCCCAGCTCCCTCAGCCATTCCTTGTAGAACATCTGTTCCAAACCCTTGGTAGCTGCCAGTAGTAGTCCTCTCTCCAGCCCTTCAGTGTCCCTGTTGTAGTGTGTGGCCCCAAACTGGATGCAGAACTCAGGGTGTGGCCTCACCAAAACTGAGCAGAGGGGAATGCTCACCTCCCTGCTCCTCCCACCAACACTGTGGGTCTTATTATTACAGGTTGGGTGGTTTTGTGGGGTTTTTTGCTTATTTGGGGTTTTTGGAGGAGGGTTTAGCTTTTTTTTTTGATTAATTTCTTCATGTCTGTCTAGTTCAATAGTGGTAGCCTGGCTGTTGGAAGTGCAGCCGCGAGGTAGGTGCCTGGGAGCTGGCAGCCAAGGGTGGCAGTGATCTGGATTGCAGTGCATTCCTTCGGGTCTCTGGAAATGAAAACACTGCAAATCACAGCCCCCTAGGTGGACCTTGGGCAGCCTGAGCATGAAGAAAACAAATGGGGAAAGCTGGAAATCCCGCAGTCTCAGTTCTGATAAGGATCCCTTTCAGGTCAGTGAAAAACAAACGTGCTTTCAATTATGTTCTTGTGATTAAAGCCTTGGAAAGAGTTTAACACAAGATAGAAGGTAAATGGAGCAATTCATTTCACATGGTGGCTGTAAAGTTATGATTGTTAAGCTGAGTGCATGACCTTAATGTTATGTTTGCTTTGGATTATCGTGTGAGGAAGGGTAAAGGTAATTTTATCGGTGTCTTTTAGGATGATAAAGGCACCGACACCATGAAACGGAAAGATAAGCACTGAAGTCACCCCTCAGTCTTTGTTTCTCCAAGCTCAAGAGACTCAGCCTTTCCTCATCAGGGAGGTGTTCTGCTCCCTTCCTCATCTTCGTGGGTCTGCGCCGGACACTCTCCAGCAGTCCTGCATCCCTCTGGAACCGAGGGGCCCAGAACTGGACGCAGTATTGCAGATGTGGTCTCACAGTCTGCAGAGCAGAGCCCCAAGGAGAACGGCAGGATTGCTGGCAAAGGGAGGAGTGCTGACAGAATCACAGAATCATCATGGCTGGAAAGGACCTCCAGGGTCATCAAGTCCAACCTTTTCTCCCAGTGCCTAACCGCTAGACCATATCCCTAAGTGCCGCGTCCACTCGTTCCTTAAACACCTCCAGGGATGGTGACATCACCACCTCCCTGGGCAATCCATTCCAGCACCTAACCACCCTCTCAGTAAAGAATTTCCTTCTAACATCCAATCTAAACCTCCCCTGATGCAACTTGAGGCCATTTCCCCTCGTCCTATCATCACTAATTGGAGAGAAGAGACCAACACCAGCCTGCTACAACCTCCTTTAAGGTAGTTGAGGAGAGCAATAAGGTCCCCTCTCAGTCTTTTCTCCAGACTAAACAGCCCCAGCTCCCTCAGCCTCTCCTCATAGGGCATGTCCTCCAGCCCCTTCACCAACTTGGTTGCCCTTCTTTGGACTCGTTCCAGCACCTCAATGTCCTTCCTGTACTGTGATGACCACAACTGGACACAGTACTCGAGGTGCGGTCTCACCAGTGCCACGTACAGGGGCACAATCACCTTCCTGCTCCTACTGGTCACGCCGTTTCTGATACAGGCCAGGATGCCATTGGCCTTCTTGGCCACCTGGGCACACTGCTGGCTCATGTTCAGCCGGCTGTCAATCAACACCCCCAGGTCCTTCTCCACCAGGCAGCTCTCCAGCCGCAATTCTCCAAGACTGTAGCATTTCTGGGGGTTGTTATGACCAAAGTGCACGACCCGGCACTTGGCCTTGTTAAACCTCATACAACTGAGCTCAGCCCATCGCTCCAGCCTGTCCAGATCCCGCTGCAGAGCCTCCCTACCCTCCAGCAGATCGACACTCGTGCTCAATTTTGTGTCATCCGCAAATTCACTGAGGGTGCACTCGATCCCCTCATCCAGATCATTGATAAAGATGTTAAACAAGACCGGTCCCAAAACTGAGCCCTGAGGGACACCGCTTGTGACTGGCCGCCAACTGGATTTCACGCTGTTCACCACCACCCCCTGGGCTCGGCTGTCCAGCCAGTTTCTAACCCAGCCAAGAGTCCTCCTGTCTGTGCCATGAACTGCCACCTTCTCCAGCAGAATGCTGTGGGAAATGGTGTCAAATGCCTGACTGAAGTCCAAGTAGACAACATCCACTGCTTTTCCCTCATCCACTAGGTGGGTCACCTGATCATAGAAGGAGATCAGGTTGGTTAGACAGGACTTGCCCTTCATGAACCCATGCTGGCTGGGCCTGATCCCCACATTGCCCTGCACTTGCCGTGTGATCACCCCCAAGATGAACTGTTCCATGACCTTCTCTGGTACTGAGGTCAGGCTGACAGGCCTGTAGTTCCCTGGATCATCCTCCCTGCCCTTCTTGTAGATGGGTGTCACACTGGCAAGTCTCCATCTGGGACCTCCCCTGTTGACCAGGATTGCTGATGTTGGCCAGGATTGCAGGGATAATCAGCAGCTCCAGAGTTCTCAAAGAGAAAAACATACAGAATCCTAAAGAAGCAAAACAAAGTAGTCTGAGGATGGCAGTTTAGCAGTGTCACGGATCAGCTGTTCCAGGAGGCAGCGGAAGCCAACCCTTCCCTTCTTGACCAAAGGCTGCCCAGCCAGCAGTGACTCCTTGGGTGCCTTATCGGGGCGGTGAGCACGTTAACTTGTTAGCTGCGCCTACACATTGTGTGTATTTACCAATAAATCATAAGTTTTACTCTCTTGAGCTGTGAAAACCTTTTTGGCAGAGGCTTGGTGCGTGGCAGAAGGCAACTGAATGACCCAGAGGGGCAAGGCTACGAAACAAACCATTCAGCATGGGCAACACCGCCTCCTCTATCACCGGTTGAGAACCACTGCTTTAAGAACCAAAGGAGAAGTTAGAAAAAGCACTAAAACAAGTTCTGAATTTATATTTACCCTTTCCTGCAACTCACTGAGGAAGGGAAGTTCCTGTGAGTACTCGAAGCCTTTGCCATACTCAGCCAGCAAATGGTGTGAGCTAATTGTTAAATTCAGTTCAACAAGTTCCTCATTAGGGGGAAATTACCTGAGTTGGAAATCTGCTAATTTTCCAATCAGGGTGAGTGTTTGCACTTGTGATTTGGAAATAATTAACACATGGTGTAACATCAAAACCTATGCAAAGGTTAATGGTGGAAGGACTAATTTCCTTGGCATGAAAATGGTGTGCTGGGTTTCCCCAGAGATCTATTACTATCCTTCCAGTATTGGTAGCTGCCGTGTAGGGGTTCTAGTTTTTATTTAGGTTGATTTACTGCAGAGTTGTGGGTTTTTAATGTTAATTTTTAAAAAGTGAACCATCCTTTTCTGAGGCTAGGATCAGAAGCAGGGTGGTTAGTAGATCGAGAGAGGTTCTCCACCCCCTCTATTCTGCCTTGCTGAGACCATATCTGGAATACTGTTTTCAGTTCTGGGCCCCTCAGTTCAAGAAGGACACAGAACTGCTGGAGAGACTCCTGCACAGAGCCATGAAAATGATGACAAGATTAGAGCACCTCCCTGATGAGGAAAGGCTGAGGGAGCTGGGTCTCTTGAGTTTGGAGAAACAAAGACTGAGGGGTGACCTCATTAATATTTATAAATATGTGAAGAGTGGGTGTCAGGACGATGGAGCCAGACTCTGCTCAGTGGCATCCAGTGATAGGACAAGGGGCAGCTGGTGTGAGCTGGAACAGATGAGGTTCCACATCAATATGAGAAGGAACTTCTTCCCAGTGAGGGTGACAGAGCACTGGAAGGGGCTGCCCAGGGGAGTTGTGGAGTCTCCTTCTCTGGAGACATTTAAAACCCTCCTGGCCCTGTTCCTATGCGACTTGGTCTAGGTGATCCTGCTCTGGCAGGGGGATTGGACTAGATGATCTTTTGAGGTCACTTCCAATCCCCAATGTTCTGTGATTCCTAAGGGTATTCCTTGGAATACCTTGTGGCATTTAGAAAGAGAGGATGTCCAGGTAGGACAATTAATTGGGAAAGCAGATGTCTGTATGGGAGAAATGGATGTAGTTGGATAAGACAAAAGAGTTCTCTTCTGTAGAGCTTCAGCTATTGACGTAACCCTGATTATCACAACTTCTGCATAATATCAGACAATATTAGCTGGTCTAAACCAGATATGATTTCTCATAAATCATGTTCCCCATGTGGCTTAGGGCCTGGCACTATTAGAACTCAGGGCATCAGTGACCTCTTGCCACAAAGCTTGCAAGAAGAATGAGTATACCTCCGGTAGCTGAGTTAACTCCACCCGAGGGTGTCATTAGTCCTGCTGCTGTGACTGTACTGTGGCTTGTTGACAACGAGGGTGTGACTTGGTAGCTACAAACAAGGAGAAGAGTCTGTTCCATGTGAGCAGGCAGTGTGCAGCACAGCACAGGTATGTTATCTGGACCAGTGTCTAATCTGGAAACAGGCCAGTCTTGGTCACAAGCACAATGGCACAGAGTGTGGTAGCTGGACTCTGCTTGCCCACAGTTAGCATGTGGGTATTTTCATCACCCTTAAGACCTCCAAACAGAGCTTCCCCTAAAACAGTGAACCAGCAAGCGTAGGGTAGCTTTAAATGGCATTGGATCTACCAAGCTTTTGTCAAATCCTTCAGGCCGAAAGGCTGGCCAGTGATGCCCTAGGAAGATGAAGGGAGTAGAATATCTCCCTCATCAGGAAAGGTTGAGGGAGCTGGGTCTCTTTTGCTGGGAGAAAAGGAGACTGAGGGGTGACCTCATAATGTTTGTAAGTATGTGAAGGGTGGGTGTCAGGAGGATGGAGACAGGCTCTTCTCAGTGTCATCTAATGATAGGACACGGGGCAATGGATGTAAGGTGGAACATAGGAAGTTCCACATAAATATGAGGAGAAACTTCTTCACAGTGAGGGTGATGGAGCACTGGAACAGGCTGCCCAGGGGGGTTGTGGAGCCTTCTTTTCTGGAGACGTTTAAAACCCTCCTGTGTGCGTTCCTGTGCAACTTGGTCTAGGTGATCCTGCTGTGTCAGGGGGTTCTTTCAAGGTCCCTTCCAATCCCTCATGTTCTGTGATTCTGTGAAACCGGTGTTCTTTCTGCACAGCCCTGTCTTCTCATGTGTCCACAGATATCTACGGCAGCTGTTTGCACTGAGATGGGAAACGTGTTTCAAGTACATGTGAGTCCGCATGCAGGACTGGGCTGATATCTCTGACTTAGCTTCAGTGTTCTGAAAGCTTCCAGTTTCTTAATCATTTGGATGTATGTCTGCTCATTTTCGGATGAGTGTAGCTGGAGTTCTTATTCTTCCTCTCACAGAAGCAGCATGTTTGGTCTGTGCCCGCACCAGTCGAGTGGCGTGCAGTCACGCTGCTAGAAACACTGTGGCCAGGTGATAGGCCTTTTCGTGCAGGCTGAGGACCGAGCTCTTTTTCTTGGTCAGTTTTGACTTTTCTAGCTCCTTGCTTATGAATTACTGATGCGTACGAAATTCTGGCTGGCAATTCTCATATTGAGTTTTCTGTTGCTCTGTTTCTGTTCAGCTGCCTACTTTTGCTTATGACGTCAGCAGCTGCTCCTTCTGTGCTTCAGGAGAAATTGTTCACATCTGAATGGGTTGCTTTGGTTATAGGCAAATGCCCTGAGCTTTGAAAGCATCTTAATTTCTCTCTCAGGAGTGGAGCATTCCCCCTTGCTGCTCACATGTGAGAGCACGAACAAGTAAGCCTGAGGGGCTAATGCATCCAAATTCATGGTTTTGACTGGAGAAAACTGCTTTTTCTGAAGATGTTAATTTCCTGACATAACTTACCTTTTACTCCCAAAAAAAGGATCACATTTTGAGCTCTGGTCCGGTGAACCCTTATTTGTCACATATGTTGGGCATTTCACAGAATCACTGAACATTAGGGACTGGAAGGAACCTTGAAAGATCATCCAGTCCAATCACCCTGCCACGGCAGGATCACCTAGACCAAGTTGCACGGGAACATGTCCAGGTGGGTTTTAAACATCTCCAGAGGAGGCTCCACAACTGCCCTGGGCAGCCCCTTCCAGTGATCTGTCACCCTCACTGTGAAGAAGTTCCTTCTTGTATTGATGTTCCAGCTCACACCCATTGCACCCTGTCCTATCATTAGATGCCCCTGAGCAGAGCCTGGCTCCATCTTCCTTCACATATTTATAAACATTAATGAGGTCACCCGCGTAGTCTCCTTTTCTCCATCATCTATCCACGTGGTTATGCCCTCATAAAAGGCTGTCAGGTTGGTCAAGCATGACTTGCCCTTGGTGAAGCCATGCTGACTGTCCCTAATGACCCTCTTGTTCTTGCTGTGCCTAGAGACAGCATCAAGGATAAATTGTTCCATCACCTTTCCTGGGATGGAGGTGAGGCTGACCTATAGTTACTTGGGCCCTCCTTCTTAACCTTTTTGAAGATGGGAGTGACATTTGCTATCCTCCAGTCCCCGGGCATCTCTCCTGATCCCCATGACTTGCCAAAGATGACGGAGAGTGGCTTAGCAAAGACTTTCGCTGTCTCCCTTAGCACTTGTGGGTGCATCCCATCCAGGCCCATGCATTTACACACAAAGAAGATGTTCAGTATCTCTGCTTTCTCTCTATCCTCTGTCTTTGGGGCACCCACCTCATTCAACAGGATTCACTCTGGTTCTTACTGGGGAGCTCTTGCATAACACAAAACACAAGTGCTGACTTGGAGATCTTTTTTCTCACAGTAGCAGCTGCCTTGGGAGCTGCTGCTGAACCCTCACTGCACAAGAAGGAAGATCAAAGCTGTTAGGTCGTCTGCAAGACCAGGTCCTGCCTGCTGTCTGCCCGTGGGTAATGTTAAGGAGTTTGCTCTCAACTGTTTGTTTCTTCCTCTCTCATCTTTTTGGTGATGCACAATGCCTTTCTATCAGGAATTCTCTTCTTTCATGCTCCCTCCTCGCTTTGAAATTCTTGGAGACCAAAACATCACAGCCTCCTGCTTGCAAGCTGCCTGGGGAGAACAGTCCCTACCACCAAAATGGGGGATGTCTGACAGAGTCTCCTGGTACGATGTTGCCTGCTGAGGAGCCAGGGCAGCTCTGAGCCCTCAAGTGCGTGCCTGTGGGGTTATGATTGGCTTTGCTGTCAGCACAATTCTGCATTAGAACATCAGCCAGCCTCTGGAAGCTAACAGTAATCTCTTAAAAACAGTGACGAGTTACATGCCAGCTGGTCTTTGAGCAGCAAATTGGGGATGTCCAATGTCAATTAGTCTGCTACCTCACAGTACTAAAACTTATTTACAGAATGACAAACTCTTGGATTCTCCCAGCGTGAGCACACAGAACCCCCCCAGATCCCTCTTATCACTTCCCTACTTTTAACCACTTGCACACATTTCACAAAATCACAGAACCTTAGGGATTGGAAGAGACCTCAAAAGATCATCCAGTCCAATCCCCCTCCCAGAGCAGGATCCCCTCGACCAAGTCGCACAGGATCATGTCCAGGCGGGTTTGAAACCTCCTTTTCTCTAGACTAAACAACTACAGTTCCCTTGGCTGCTTCTCACAGAACTTGTGCTCTAAATCTTACACCAGCTTTGTTGCCTTTCTTTGGACCTGCTCCAGCACCCCAATGACCTCCTTGTAGTGAGGGGCCCATGGCTGAACCCAGTATTCAAGGTGTGGCCTCACCAGTGCTGAGTACGATGAGCTGCCCACGCTATCTCTGGTACGGGCCAGGATGCCATGGGCCTTCTTGGCCACCTGAGCATGCCGCAGGCTAATACTTAGCCAATGATCAATCAATATCCCCAGGTCTCTTTCTGCTGGGCAGCTTTCCAGCCACTCTCCCTGCCCCAAGCCTTTCGTGTTGCAGAGGGTTGTGGTGACCTAAGTGTGGGACCCAGCACTTGGCCTCGCTGAACCTCCTGCAGCTGGCCTCAGGTCAGCCTTGCTTCTAGCATATGGTGCCCTTGGTACAGCTTCTTCAGGAAAACTGTGCTCATTCATCCCTGGCAAAGAAATGAATTAAAGTACTTCTTGCAGTGAGTGTAATGGGTTTTTGAATTGTTTTTGGACCATGAAGGAAGAGACACCACCCTTGCCAACACCCTTGTCACCATTTTTAGCCTGCGTCTCCATCAGGGAGAACAATGCTGATAAATAGAGAGAGACTCAAAGGGCTTCATTTGGATTTGTCATTCTTTGTTTTCTAGACTTAGGCCCACCCCTTGAACAGATCTTTTTGAGGAAGCAGTCTGAATCCTTGATTAGTTGGATAGGATTTGGCTAATGTTACAACGTTATCCTGTCCTCAATCTGGATTTCCACTGATAGTCTAAACAGATCTCCCTGACACTAAGGCAAATCCTCTCTAAACGGCTGTGCCTGTCTGAGACAAGACTTGCTACCACAGCTTTCTCTCCATGTGAGTCAGCAATCCCTGCTTGAGATTCTCTCCTAAGGACAGGTGAGACACACGTTCCAGCTGCTGTTTTAGCTCTTCCTTAAAAATGTGTGAATCACAGAATCCCTCTGGTTGGAAATGACCCCTGGGATCGTAGAGTCCAACCACCCACCCTACCTGACAAGTTCACCCCTCAACCAGATCCCTCAACACCTCATCCAAACCATCTTTAAACACATCCAGGGATGACAACTCAACCACCTCCCTAGGAAGCCCATTCCAGGGCCTGCCCACGTTACTCATTCACTTTTATTCAACAGTCTCTCTACGGGCTTCTTGAGAAAGAGCTTCATTCTGTTCCTGAGGTAAAAAAATCACCATCTTTGTAGTAATTCCCCACTCTGATTAGGAAAAAAAAAAGGTAGCATCGTTGTGTGTCACAATTATAGAATATAAATAAAATATAACCTCATGTTTCCCTGTTCCTTTGCAGAAGAGGAATGAGTGATTCTACCAAAGGCTAAGTAGCTTCTAAAGACTGAAGCCACTCTCTCTTATCTTCTCCAACAAATAAATTGGCAGCAGTTACACTTGGAAGCGATCAGCCTCACATCTGGGGACACACAGATGTGGAAAGCAAATGTGAGGCGTTCCTGCAGGAAGGCTTTCCCCACCGGCAGCTCTCAGTGAAGCATGAGGCAGTCACTAGATGGCACAAGGACACAGCCCACAGCCCTCCTCGCAAGCCGGCTGCCGCTCCAGCAGCGCTCACGCAGCTGCAAGGACATTGGAGAGGTTGGTGCTGGTCTCTTCTCACAACCGATTAGTGATAGAAAAGAGGGAATGGGTTCAGGTTACAACAGGGGAGGCTCAGACTTGATATTAGGAAGAATTTTTTCACAGAAAGGGTGGTCAGGCACTGGAATGGGCTGCCCAGGGAGGTGGTTGAGTCACCCTCCCTGGATGTGTTTAAAGATGGTTTGAATGAGGTGTTGAGGGGTGAACCTATAAGGTAGGGTGGATGGTTGGACTTGATGGTCCCAGGGATCTTTTCTGACCAGAGTGATTCTGTGATTCTTCCACCACCAAAATCTTTAGTCGGAGTTGCTGTTGTAAGCTCTGCGACCGGCAGCATAAGCAGTGCGATTCAAAACTGGGTTTACCTTCTGGCCATCTCCGTAGAGGATAAGTAGAAATCAAGCCAGGGATAGGCAGCAGTTGAAGTTGTTCTTGCTCCGTTCCTACTGTCTTATTCCTTCCAGGTGGGCACCACTCGTGCTTTACTACACAGTACACCTTTGTGTTGCAAGACCTAACAAATTCAGTTCAGTTGCTCCTACTGCACCTTTGACTTTCAGCCTCACCAACAGACAGGTGATGGGGTGGGAAGCTATACAGACATAGACAAACAGTGTTATCCAGCTGGAGGCACAAGTCCTGGGGCCTTGGGCTGTTTCTCTAGCTTGTGTTGAAGTCCCCTCCCTGCTTTGCACAAAGCAAGCGATAACTCAGGGATGTATTTTTACCCCGTGTCAGACTGGATGTGTCTATAGCAACATTTCAAATTGGATTAGCCTCTTTGAGGTGAAATCTCCTAATCAGGTTTCTGATGATGCCTTGCGCTGATCTCTGTCAGGATGCCTTTTGTGGGAAGCTCAAGGGGAAGGATGTGCTGCAGGAGTGCTCCTCATGTTTATCAGCTGTCAACAGGCTTTCAGCCTACGGGACCAGCCTAGAGCTACCCATCATGGACACACAGAGTCCTCCAAACAAATGAAATGAATGGGAATAATGGAGACACAGAGTCCTGAAAACAAACCCCTGCACTGCACAGATGTACCTGTGTGATGCCACACTGCCTGCCAAACGTACCTGGAGATACTGTTCCTAATGCTTAATTTCCTGCAGTATTCATTCGGGAGCAGCCCTAGGGTTTGGCCATCAGTCATTGTTGTACTGCGTGAAGTTTTCTTCAGTTTAAAGCTTTAAGAAAACGTTGCCATCCACTAGTGAGGGGCAATGGGTGTGAGCTGGAACATAGGAGGTTTCACATCAGTCTGAGAAGGAACTTCTTGCCCCTTGTCCTATCATTGGGTGCCACTGAGCAGAGCCTGGCTCCATCCTCCTGACACCAACCCTTCTCATATTTATCAACATTAATGAGGTCGCCCCTCAGTCTCCTCCAAGCTCAAGAGACCCAGCTCCCTCAACCTTTCCTCATCAGGGAGATGTTCCACACCCTTCATCATCTTTGTGGCTCTGCGCTGGACTGGTATCACAGTAACTCTTTCAGGTAAACAACTGGTTTTGATTTCTGAGAAGAAAATGGTAGTAATATTATTCCACAGGCTCAGATTGTCCTTCTCTGGAGACTTTTAAAACCCACCTGGCCATGTTCCTGTGCAACTTGGTCTAGGTGATCCTGCTGTGTCAGGGGGATTGGACTAGATGATCTTTCAAGATCCCTTCCAATCCCTGATGTTCTGTGATTTAAGACCTTAAGAAGGACCAAGTGCACCAGAACATTTTGAGCAAGACCTGCTGGTTTTGAAACAGGCCGTAAGAGAACGGAATGACAAATTGTGCCGTGGAGTCTTTTGGAGAGAACAAAGAGTATATTAGAATCCACTCTTGGAAAGTTCAGCCATACAGGAAGAAGTCCAAGATTTCTGGGTAGCAGAGCAGAAAAGCACCCAGGTATCTGATAATGAAAAGAAGCACTTACTTATCAGAAGCCACACGTATGGATAATGAAGAATGTAGGGCAGCTTGGAGAAACCTTTTTGATTTGCTGGTTAATCAGAATAGACTGCAGAGAAATCAATACAAGGATAATCTCATTTGCTATTTATTTCTGGCTCATATTTTCAGAGCCTTGGAAATATGCACCTCATCAGTCATCTACTCCGGAGAGGAGCGACATGAATTTCAACGCTTCACACTATGTTCACCTGCAAAATATTCAAAATTGTTTCTGCAGAATAAACGGGCAGCAGTGGGGGACACTTATTTAAAGGAATTTGGAACAATGGATTGCTGGTGATTAAAATGAAAATGGAAGGGCCGTTCTGGATGCAGGAGGCAAATGAACTTTGCATTTGCAACACTCCGGCATTTCACATGCATGAACCCTCCCTGTCCTTGTGTTTTGGGAAGTCTGAAGCCAGGCTGATTTGAAAAATGCAGATTCGAGCTCCTTAGCTCCTTGTTTTATGCTAATGTGAGTAGGTGAACTAGGCTACTGGTTTGTTGAAACCAGGGAATTAGCATGTGAATGGGGAGTATTGGCATTCTCCCTCTTGAAAATTCATAGATTCATGGAATCCCAGGTTGGAAGGGATCTCAAGGATCATCTAGTCCAACCACTCCAGCTAAAAACTGAGTTGAAATTTATTGTCCCAGCAGCCTGTCAGGATGGGTCCTAAAGCTGTCCAACGAAGGGCATCAGCCCCTTCCCTGGGGAGATCATTCTGGTGTTTAATGGTTCTAATGGGGAAGGATTTCCCACTGGACTCCCACCAGAATCTCCTCAGGAGCAGCTTGGATCCATCACCCCTTTCTCTTCCATGAGATTCCTTGGGAAAAAAGAGTCTCCATATTCATGGTGGCCCCCCCATCATGTCCTTGTCCATGCGGATGAGGTTCCTGCTAAGGCTGCACAATCCCATCTCTGTCAGGGTGTCAAAGGTCTTGTGGTCCTCTGACCCTCTCCAGCCTGGCCACATCCTTTTTGCCTAGTGGAGATCCAAATTGAACCCAGTACACCAGGGCAGCTTTCAAAGTAGAAGCTAGGTTTAAATCTCCCACTGTGATGACTTCTCTTTCCATATCCCCAAATCACGTTACCTGCAGAGGTTTCACAGCCTTTAAGCCTATACCCCATTGGGCTAGAGATGCCACCATTTTAAGTAGCAGCCATCATCTACAAGCCTTAACCACCAATGTCCCCCTTCCTAATTCTTCTTTTGGATCTCAGTTTCAGTTTTCACAGAATCACAGAACATTAGGGATTGGAAGGGACCTTGAAAGATCATCCAGTCCAATCTCCCAGCCACAGCACGATCACCAAGTTGCACAGGATCACGTCCAGGCAGGTTTTAAACATCTCCAGAGAAAACTCTACAACCCCCCTGGGAAGTTTGCTCCAGTGCTCTGTCACCCTTTTCATATTGATGTGGAACCTTCTCTGTTCCAGCTCACACCCATTGCCCCTTGTCCTATCAATAGATGATGTTGAGCAGAGCCTGGCTCCATCTTCCTGACACCCACCCTTCACATATTTATAAACATGAATGGAGTCACCCCTCATTCTCCTCTTCTCCAAGCTCAAGAGACATAGCTCCCTCAACCTTTCCTCATCAGGGAGGTGTTCTACTCCCTTCATCATCTTTATGGCTCTGCGCTGGCCTCTCTCCAGCAGCTCTGTGTCCTTTCTGAGCTGAGGGGCCCAGACCTAGGCACAATAAGATGTGGTCTTAGCAGGGCAGAGTAGAGGGGGAGGAGAACCTCTATCTGCTAACCAACCCCCTTCTGATCCACCCCAGGATGCCAATTTTGAGGGTTCATGGTTATAATAAATACTCGCAAAGCAAGAACCTGACCAGGAGACCAGCCTGGACTCCCTCCTTCCTCATCAAATCTCTTTTTCTCAAGAGAACTGCACTGTCAGCCTCACCTAAGAGCTTTGCCTTCGGTGCTGATGGATTCTTGTGAAGGAAACAAGCCTGAAGCAGTGTGTTGCTGAGTAAGATGGACTGCAGTGCCCCAGGAGAATTGGTGCCTGCTGAAAAGAAAAGGCTTGTGGAGACAGCTGCACCAGCAGCCATCCACATGGCTCAAACTGCACAGCTCAACCAACCCAGTGCCCTACAGCAACACGTCTGCCACCTTCAGAAAACCTATGTGCTTCCCTCAAGTGGAGTAAAACTCAGGGATCTCTTCTTCGGGGAACTGCACATGCAGTAAGGAAATCCTTCCTTCCGAGCTCCTCTTCTGCCTCTCCCCTACCTCCATTGCCCTGAATTAGCCACGGTAGCCTGCCCTGCATTTCAAACCTCTGCTTGCATCTGTGTGATGACACACGTGTTCGTTTTCCATTGTTGCCTCTCATTGACCTTTGATTGATGATCAAAACAAAAGACAGCCGTTTTAGCTGGTTTTAACTGCTTACTCTAGTAGTGAATGAAGCTTGCAGCAAGAGGATGCTCCTGCCTCTGCCACCACCAGAACTGAGACACTCAAGCTGAGTCCTACAAATCACAGAACGTTAGGGATTGGAAGGGACCTCAAAAGATCATCTAGTCCAATCCCCCTGCCAGAGCAGGATCCCCTAGACCAAGTCCCTTCATCATCTCTCTGGCTCTGCGCTGGACTCTCTCCAGCACCTCTGCGTCCTTCTGGAACTGAGAGGCCCAGGACTGGACACAAGATTCCAGATGTGGTCTCACCCGGGCAGAGTAGAGGGGGAGGAGAACCTCTCTTGATCAACTGGATGTTCCTACTGCATTACCAGAGAGTGGTGGCTCAAATCCATTTCAGCTGCCAGCTGGAAAAGAAGCAGAAGGTGCAATCAGATTGTGCAGCTTTGGAGGTTATAAAGCTATTCTTGCACCTGACAGTGCTGCCAGTAGCCTTCCTGATGCAACAGCCACTGTGCTCCATAGGGGGAATGTAAATCACTCCATAAAACAAGTGTTTACAGTCATAAGATTACAAAGGTTGTTTGTTTTTATTTGTTTTTAAAATGGATGTGTACTTGTCTTGATTGCCCTAGTGGGCAAGAAAAGTTTTCTAATCAGCTCAGTGAAAATCTTGATTGGTTCTGCTCTGGTGCTGGGGCTGCCTTGTAATAATCCTGGAGAGATTTCTCATGAGGCACCTGTAATCTTCTCGGGAGAAGGCAACTGAGGCCGTTGCAGGTGGGAGACAACACACCACTTTTCAATTCACGTCACCCTGCCTGTCATTTGAAAGCTGGAACTGATGTCACGGTTTTGAACCTGCTTTCCAGTTTGCTCATTTCAATGAACTCCACTCACCTGACGTCTGCATCAGAGGATCAGAAAATTACTGCTGTCCTTACTGCTAGGTTGTGCTTAATGATGGGATACCACAACATGGCTGAACAAGCCTCGAGCTGAGAGCAGAGCTTTGGCTGTTACCCTGCTTTGGAGATGATGGAGTAGAACACCTCCCTTATGAGGAAAAGCTAAGGGAGCTGAGTCTCTTGAGCTTAGAAGAACAGAGATTGAGAACTGATCTCATTCATGTTTATAAATATGTGAGAGTGGCTGTCAGCAGGATGGAACCAGGCTCTCCTCAATATCGTCTAGTGATAGGACAAGGAGCAATGGGTGTAAGGTTCCATGTCAATATGAGAAGGAACTTCTTCATGTTGAGGGTGACAGAGCACTGGAACGGGCTGCCCCATTTGCAAACTATTACAGAAAATCAAGCAAAACTTGTCTTGCTGATTACTCTACAGCGAAGAAGAATTCTAGAATCTGTATCGGCAAAAGGTGCCAAAGAATATTGGCAGTCCAGGTTATCACAAAAAGGCTAAAGATGACGTCTCACTCGTGTGATGTTAACCATTTCCTTTTCTTTACTGTGCACTACCCAACTTCATGGTGAGGCTGACAGAGCACTGGAAGGGGCTGCCCAGGGAGGCTGTGGAATCTCCTTCTCTGGAGACGTTTAAAACCCACCTGGACATGTTCCTGTGCGACTGCATCTAGGGGATCCTGCTGTGGCACTAGATGGACTAAATGATCTTTCAAGGTCCCTTCCAATCCCTAATGATTCTATGATTCTATGAAAATGGGAACAAGAAATTCTAACTGGATGATGCAGAAAAGTGTTCTTAACAGAGAAACTGGAGAAACTACAGATTTTAGTTTAAACTTCTAATGGGCTCAAGTAAAGACTGAAACCACCACCAATTTGTGTGTAAATGTATAGAGCAAAAAGGCCCAATGAACAGTAAGAACCAGGGGTTAATAAGACATGTCAGGTGGGACAATCCTGATACTCAAACACACTGTAATTGCATGAGTGCTATGTAAAGGCATTTTAGTGACTGTAATGCTTATTGATCGCAGAAAAGCACTCAATATCACACTGAATTATAAAACTTCCAGCATCTGGTGCATGAGATACAAGGAAATATCGTAGTGAGGTGAAAAGAAGGCTGATCAATGTGGGAGAAGAAAGCGATCTATCATTGCGTCTTCAGAGGGCAGAGCTAATGGTGGAACATCTACTCTTCTCTCACTCCATTTTCAACTGCCAAGGTTTAGGAGAGGAGGCAATCAGAAGATGCACTTGTGCTTCCCTAAAATGTCTTCTGTTGTTGGGTTTTTTGGGCTGGGGTTTGTTGGTTTTTTTCCAAGAGGAAAATGGCTGATAACTCATTACAAAGTGTATGTTTGGACTCAGAATTCTTTATTCATTTCTTTGTCTCTTGGCACACAGATACCTCTGGACAATGCAGCTCAGGAGCAGGAATTACTCTCTAAAAAGCTTTTAACATTCAGAAAGATCCACAAGGACAGGCATGACAACTCTTCTTCCCAGTTGTTTCTGGTGTTGAACTTTTGTCCTTCTGTTCTTCACTTATGAAATGGGTGGCTTCTCAAAGAAGAATGTTTTGATGTTTCTATGAAAAGCTGATGTTTCCTGAAGTCTAGTTCTCACCTGACAGGTTGCAGTGAAATCATGAAGCCCCAGTTTCAGGACAGTCTATACAGCAGAACTGTGGAGTCTGAAGCATGAAAACCTTGGGAAGGTGATTCTCCAGTCTTCCAACCAGCTCAACAGGGTGTTGGCTACCAACAGAGATGGCAACAACTCTCCGTGAGTTTCTGGTGACTTTCAGACAAAACTGGAAGTGCACTCAAACCTTCAAAAAGAAACTCACCCCTTTGAGAGCTACAAATCTGCTGACTGTATCTTCTTGCGGTATATAAAAGCCTCTTTTCAGAGCCAAAGAAAGGCACCAAGGTTGGCAGAGGGAGTAGAGAACAAGCCTTATGAGAAACAGCTGAGGGAGCTGGGGCTATTTAGGCTGAAGAACTGAGGAGAGACCATACTGCTGTCTGCAGCTACCTGAGAGGAGGTTTAGGAGAGGTGTGGGGTAGGTAGAAGTACTAGAACACGATGAAGTGGCCTCAGGTGGTGCCAGGGGAAATTCAGGTCAGACATGAGGAAAAACTTCTTTGAAAGGGGCAGCGGACACTGGTACAGGCTGCCCGAGGGGCTGCTTCAATCACCATCCCCAGGCGTATTGAAGAGTTGTGTAGATATCGCGCTCACGGACAGGGTTTAGCAGTGGGCTTGGCAGAGTCACATCAGAAGTCGGACTGGATCTTAAAGGTCTTTTCCAACGTCATCGACTCCCTGCTTCAGACGCCATGTTATCGCTGCTTTTAATTGCAATTAGCCGGCCCCGCCCCTCACGGCGCTGCGCCTGCGCGTTGGGGCGCCGCGGCCGTTGGGAGAAGGGACGGCTCCCGCGTCCGCCCCTCCCGTCTCTCGGCGACCGGGCAGAGGCGGGGCCGCTCCGCTCCATCCGCGCGCCAGGCCGGGCTGGGCCGCAGAGGGAGGGCGACCGGTACCTCCGCAGCGCCCTGGTTGCTCCGCGGCGGGGCCGGTGTGGCCGCGCCATGCGGCTGTGCGGGGCGCTGCTGAAGAGAGCCGTGCCCAAGCAGATCGAGTACTACTCGCGCTTCTCCCCCTCGCCCCTCTCCATCAAGCAGTTCCTCGACTTCGGTGAGTGCTGCAGCGGGATGAAGGAGGGGGACGGGTTGGGGGGTCACCGCGGCGGCGGCGGTAGCCCCGCCAGCGCTTAGGCCTCGGCTTGTCGCCCGGTCGCCCTGCTGTGGTGGAGCCACTGCAGCCCGCCCGCGGCTGTCCGTCCGCGGGAGGCCTCGCAGGTTGGTGGGGGCCGTTGTATGCGAGGCCGCTCTGGTGGTGACAGACGACTCTGCGTCGTCGGCGGCAGTAAACACGGCCGCTGCTCGGCCTGGCCACCTCCTGAGGTGAGGTGCTAGGAGGGTGGAGGAGCAGACTTGCTTCTCGTTCCTTGTGCTGTTCCCTGTCAGCAAGCTCCCTGGTCGGGTTTCTTACCTGACTTTTTGTGAATTTAGTGGCTGAACGACTCAGTTGTTAGTCTTGAGCGTGAAAATTCTAGTCTGCCCTGCAGCGGTTGTGTTACTCGGGCATGAACAGTGTTTGGGACCTCTTCAGGGAAACGCATGTGCTTTAGGTATTGCTGCTGATGAAGAAAAAAAAGCTTGCTTTATTTTTACAAGCACTGGACTGAAATCCAGAAGTGACTCGTGTTGCTGTTAGAGATCTGACGTTTTGGTCCAGATAACAATACTCTTCGTATCTGTGTCAGAGGTCATTTGGCTCTCGCTCTCTGGCACATGAGTTCTTTAGATTTTGTTATCCTGTGAATGTTGCTGGTGAATATAAAGGTCACATGTAACCTTGCTTGATAGGGTGCTCCTTCATTCCACTACGACTCTGGTGGGACAAAAAGACAAAAATAAACCAGTGGTGTTAAGCAAGAAAGTGACTGCAAGTGGAAACAGCTGCACATTTACGGCAATGGTATTAGTAGAAGAATGCTGTAATTATGAAGGGCCAGCTCTGGGCTTGCTCCTGCATCTCACATAATCACAGAACATTAGGGATTGGAAGGGACCTCGAAAGATCATCCAGTCCAATCCTCCAGCCAGAGCAGGATCACCTAGACTAGGGGTCCTCAAACTTTTTACACAGGGGGCCGGTTCATTGTCCCTCAGACAGTGTTGGGGGCCGGGCTATAGTTTGTGCTGCCTGGGAGCTGGAGGGAGAGACTGGGAGCCGCCTGCCTCAGCCCAGCCGCGCAGTCATGGGAAGTCATCTGTGGCTGCTCGGTTTCTGCCCCCCAACCCCTGGCAGAGGGGCTGGGGGGTAAATACCGGCGGGCCACATTGGAGACCCTGGGGGGCTGTTTCCAGCCCGCGGGCCAGGGTTTGAGGACCCCTGACCTAGACCAAGTCACCCAGGAACAGGTCCAGGCGGGTTTCAAACATCTTCAGAGGAGACTCCACAGCCCCCCGGGCAGCCTGTTCCGGTGCTCTGTCAGTGGGACAGGGTTTTATATGATTTTAAAAATAAAACATCACATGTTTTTGTGTGTTACATTAAAAGGAGAACTTGGCTGGAACCTGCGCTTTCCTTCTGTGCAGTACACTCATATGAGTTTTTTTCTTACTTCTCTACCCCTTCCTTTGCTGTGTTTCCCCTCCTGTGGCATTTATTCACCACATAACGTGTCTTTCTGTATTGGCAAGAGTGGTGGCCTGAAACTTTGAGTATATTTACTTTGGCCCTGGCACTAAAAAAATAATTACATCACTGCAAGTCAGATTGATAAAATGTTGTGGGCAAGTATTAAAAATACTTGTGAGGCTTTTCAGTTGTGGCTAGACAGTTGTGAAGATCTTGGTCTTTGCTCTAATGGCCTCAGTCCTCTGGTAAATCTTTGCTTGTTAAGAATTTCTGCCTTTTTAAGTTGCCCCTGCATTACTGTGCTATCTCTTGCGTGGTAGCATTTTAATAGTACTATTTTTTTAACGCTGTAGTATTTGTATTACTACATGGTTTGAAAAGTGTCTTGGGACTCTTGAGGAACAACTAGCCTTATTTTGTGATTCTAGGTGTGGTTAATGTTGGTGGAAATGAGCAGAGTAGAACAGTACTTTACAGCCTGGCCAGCCTTGTTCTTTGGTCGTGCTCTGGTCTCTCTTCATTAAACCTGGTCGTGCTCTGGTCTCTCTTCATTAGACCTGTCTTTGGAATCTCTCTGTGTGCTTAGGCTATACTCGCAAGTGTGTTCTTGTCCTGAGACTGACAGGGATGGTCAAGACTCTATGGCCCTTGGCATTTCAAACCTCTGAAGAAAAAAATGCCTACAGTTTTGCCTACATCCTAGATTTTGAAGATCACCAGGAGTTTCTTACATTAGTCTTAACTTCGCATCAGCCTTGGTGAAATTATCTGCTTGAACTTAATAAGCCTTGTAGACCACTTAGCATCTCCACTTACTTTCTTTTTCGTGCCTGCATTACAGCACTTTAATCATGCAGGTTACGATGGCTTTGAGTAACGAAGACTGAAGGGTGACCTTATTAAAGTTTATAAATATGTGAAGGGTGCGTGTCAGGATGATGGAGCCCTGCTCTGCTCATTGTCATCTCGTAGTAGGATGAGGGGCAATGGGTGTGAGCTCAAACAGAAGAGTTCCACATCAATATGAGAAAGAACTTCTTCCCGGTGAGGGTGATGGAGCACCGGAATAGGCTGCCCAGGAGGGTTGTGGAGTCTCCTCCTTTGCAGATGTTTAAAACCCACCTGGATATGTTCCTGTGCAGCTTGGTCTAGGTGATCCTTCTGTGGCAGGGGGATTGGACTAGATGATCTTTTGAGGTCTGTTGTAATCCTTAATGTTCTGTGATTCTATGAGTAATTTGAAGTTCTGTTGGGCACTTCATAGACCGAGGGGAGAAACTGCAGCAAATCATAAGATGTTGCTGCAACAGTTTGACTACTCAGGGCATGGAAAACCTGGACAGTATGGACTCTTTCATGTAGCTGCATTACTTACACCTGAGTTAACCAAAAAAGAATTTGCTGGTGGCAAAGGACATGATGCATAGCAAGCATCATACTCAAGGTGCAGTTCAATTGTATTTACCTAGCCTGAATGTTTGACGAGAACACGACACTCTTGATTTGTCACCTTATAGAGACTGCCTCATGTCTCCCTTAGAAGTGTCAAAATGCCTTGATTTCCTCTTGTTTTTGTTAAGCAACATAAAGGTAGTGCTTGTGTTACAAAAACGTAACCACATTTTCAGTAAATTCTAAAGAATAGGTCCAAAGGAAATATGTGAAGAACCTTCTCATGGTGGTTTGTGGCTTTGCTTTTATTGGATTTAAATTAATTTATTAAATTCATTTATTTGGTATTTTTTTTGTATTTACTATATTTAAGAAAGGAATTTTTTAAAAAGGCATTTGCACTTTCTGTGCTTAGTCTTTCTTGTGGGCTGAAGAGTTGCTTCAAAAACAGTGGCAATGTATGCTGACATATAGCTGAGGCTTATGTTTTACTGCTCTGTGGGTTGCATGGAATACAGCTGTTCTGCTTGGTGCAACTGTCGATTTTCTATTCCTTTCAAGTGATAGAAATTAATTATGCTTATTTTCAAACTTCCTCAGGTAGCTTAATTCAGTTAATTAAACCACTGTAGAAGACAGCTAAGTCAGAAGTACTAAAACCCAGTGAAACAAAGCAGAGAAAACAATTCATAAAGCAGCAGTTCTCAGTTGGTTTTTATAGCTGGGTCTTGTTTGTCTCTACACACCGTCTCCTGCCAGATGTGATTTACTTTCTGTCGAGCTTGTGGCTATCTTTATAGCTGCTACAAATGTGCAAGAGGTTATTGTGTCATGGGCTTGGGGCCTCTGTCACAACATATGAGCGCTCAGATTGTATGCACTGCTTTTTTCCTTGTGTGTTGACCTTCTGTTGGCACGCTCTTCTTGAATGTTGTTCGTTCTTACAGAGCGCGTGTCCAAAGATTCTTGTGCAATCTTACTCTTTTGCAGAAGAACAACCTTCTGTAAGTGTGTTTTTAATGTAAACACGTTTTAATATTTTTTTAACCTTAGCACATTGCTCCAGCTTTATCCGGGTCACAGAATCACAGAGCATTAGGGATTGGAAGGGACCTCAAAAGATCGTCTAGTCCACAGCAGGATCACCCAGATTAAGTTGAACAAGAACACATCCAAGTGGGTTTTAAACATCTCTAGAGAAGGAGACTCCGCAACCTCCCTGGACAGCCTGTTCCAGTGCTCCAACTCCCTCACTGGGAAGAAGTTCCTCCTCATATTTATGTGGAACCTTCTGTGTTCCCATTGCCCCTTGTCTTATCATTAGATGACACTGAGAAGAGCTTGGCACCATTCTCCATAATTTTTCTGATCTGGAGGAAAAAACACAGCTAACAAACTGGATTCAGCCATGTGCTTCCAAACCAGGAGGTTATTCTTGAAGTTACAGGTGCAGATACTCATAAATGAGCCAGACTGGTATAATTACTAAGATACCTCTTCAGAAATGAACTTGTAAATAGACATGTGATTTAACACTCAGGTAACATGGATTTTTTGTACAGGATGTTTGGGGGGGGGAAAAAAGCATATACTGGAAATCTGAATCGATAATAGTAGCTCAGTTAGATTTGCTTCGGAGTACACAGATGGGCCTTAAAGAATGACAGGTCAATCCAAAATACCCAGTAGTCTGTGTCAGCAATTACATACATGGGGCAACCAATTTCATGTAGGCCTGGGGAAGTAGCTAAGCCATCAGACAAGTCTGTTAGAGGAGAGTTTCTCTATCTAGGAGTGACTGAGCATTTAAAGAAATCACCAGAGATTTTCGTGAGTCTGAGGTTTGGTTTCACCAAAAACATCTATCATGTGGTTTCAGAGCTTGTTTACTAGTTGTCTTGGCTAATTGTACTCAGCTGTATTCTACCCTTTTTGTTTTAGGTCTCAAACAAAACATTTTGGATTATTTTTGTACCCATGGACTTTGCTTTTTGTACAAACAGGCAAAACCTAGGGTGGCATTTATCATATATTAGTGTTTCTGTACCCCGTAGTTACTAATGACTTTGAACAATAAGTCATATATGTACTTAAGATAGAAGGCTGTGAATCATAGTGAATTCTTGTGGAGTGTGGCTTAAAAGATTCTGATTTCCTAGGTTATAATCAAAATGTCTGTGGCAACTGCTGCAGCTCCTGGCATCGAAAAAAAATTTGCCAAGGTTGTTATTTAGTAATTTCACTGTGCTGCGAACAGCTGACATGAAGCTGAGCGCACAGCACACAATCAGTGAGTGCGCACAGTTTGGGAACTGTTGTGTCCTCGGGCAAAGAAGAGCGATGAATCCTTCCCATTTTAAAACAAATTTTAGTAAGAAATGGTTTAGCCTGTATGGTGCCTGTTAAACTTGTCTGTCTTGAGGAAACTTGTAGGTCCCTTCTAAAACTGGTATCGGAGGGAAACCACATCTTGGCATTGCTGTTGGTTGCTGCTGGTTGTATGTGTGGATGTAGATCAGGTTTCTGCCAGAGTGTTTACACTGAGTGTTGCCCTGCTGGCAGCAGGGGTGCATAATCACTGGCACTGCGAACGTGCCGTTGGAAACGTAGCTAGCAGGTAGAATGTGGGCAACAAGATGCAGGCGCAGATTCATATCTCCACACATCATCAGTAACGGTCTGATGGAAGAAGACTAGCAGAAGCTTGTTTTACACAAAAACGTAGTAGAAGTTTAATGTGTGAGCTTTTTTGTTTGGTTGGTTTTAACACTTTAGTGGAGACACTGCATCTGACACTGACAAAGTTTAGGGCTAAAAATTACTGTTAAATACTTATGTGCCACTTTATTGATTGCAGCTGTCGTCTTTCTACTGCTGTCTGTGCATTGACCCTAAAACCTTACACTTGATTTAAATGCATCTCCAGATAAATGTTCCTCTTAACATGAATATTAACCACTGGTAGGCTAACCAGTAGCTCAGAAAGATGAGCGTTCATCAGGCGTTACTGTCTTTATTTTCATCTGACTGGCTTCCGCTTCCAGCCAGCACTTTCGTTACAGTGTTTGTTGCTAGGTTGGGATCCTTTGATGCCTCAAATTTTTTCTCTGTGAGGTATTTGTGTATTGTGATGGTGTATTCTGTCTTGATTTTGTAAAGCTTTTACTTTGGTTAAATGAGCTATTTCAAGCCTTATGAAAATACCACAGATTTTTTTCTTTCTCAGGATTTTCAATATTATTTTCCAAATATGTAGGTTAGAATGCACTCCTGAAACTTTTGTCTAGCGTTGGAATAGAATCATTTTACTGTTCTGCTTTTACCTCGGAAGGCTGGCCTTTTGTCAAAGTGGAAGCTGGATGACAAGCTGGCTTGTCTGTCTCTATTTGTTATTTGGTGGTTATTGCTTTTCTACTTAGTCCTTCATTCTGTAGATGTGAGCGTGGATAAAGGTAATACTTCATAATGTTAAAAGGTGTTCTTTGAATGAGCTGTAGCGTAACAAGTCGCCAGATGCCTTTATTTGATGTCCCTTGTTATTTATAACCTAGTTATAGCTACTTGCAACTCTCGCAGGCAGAGATATTCCAATACTATTTATAATACTGAAGGGTTTTGTAAGGCCTAATATTGATTTTTTTGAAGGTCTGGGAGAGTCACTGAGGTTAGATAACAGCAGTCCCTGTTGAACTGTGATAGGAGAGGTTTGTGCTGTCAGGGAGCACTATGTAATATTAGATGATGGTACATTTCAGTCAGTGTTTACATCTATCAGCTGCTCTGGGAGGCTGTTCCAGGGATTATGTATGCTTGATTGAGAGTTTGTTTAGTTGGGGTTTTTCCCCCACAAAAGCTTTGTTTTCAGACTTTATGCTGATAGTTGAATCTTCATGAATACAACTCTGCATAGTTCTCAACAAAAGTTAGTTTTGGTCTAAATTTTAAACTCTTTATTACAGTAAGGGAACACTTACAGAAATTAAGTAATTGAGACCTTGTGTATCCTACATTCAGTGTTTTAGTATGGTTGTAGTACAAATTTTATAAATTACTATGTATGATCAAACTATGATTACCATAGGGCTTTTTTGGTGAGTGGGTTGCTGTTAAAAGCCCCTAGGCATTGGAAAATTCTGCATTCAGTAGGTGATTTGATGGGCTGCTTCTTTCTTGTAAGCATAGGCTAGTCATCTACAAGTGTGTGTCCTCCAACTGATAGAATAGATGGTATGTTTTTTCTCTAAACAACAGAAAATTTCTTATTGTGAAGCTGACATGGCATTGAAGCAGGCACTTGAATGTCTTTTGGGGAAAGCAAGAGGACAAGGATGCCTAATCAGTTGAAGCAGTAAACAAAGCCAGTGCCTCTTGAGTTTGGGTTTTTGGTTTTGTTTTCTTTTTAGCAAATACCATAAGCAAGAGCTTAAGAGAAGTGAGCTGAATTGAAATTGAGGGTTTGGCAAAGCTCCTTTCTGGAAGGGCAAAAATAAAGGATTTGTAGTTCTGGAAGATGTGAGAATGTTTAGAACATTTAGAACTGGTAGAAATTGAAGTACCTGCATTAAGACTAGATTTGGACTGATAAGGAGTGCTTGAAAATCTGAAATATAATTAAATTTTGATGGAAACAATTATGAATGCATAATATTCCTTCCCCTTGGGAATGGAAGAAGTAACAGTTACTGATTTTTAAAGTAGCTAGGAAAATAAATAGGGCCTCTCCTAAGGTACCAGCAGTTTAAGATGATTGATTTTGGAAAGAGGCATTCCAATGCAGGCATAAGGTAACAGTAGAGCAACGTTAGAAGTTCCAGTGTTAGCTCATTAAAGAAGAATTGTGTGAGATCTGGAAGCAAGGACATCTGTCTCAAGTTGTAATACAAATGACAGTGAAGGTGAAGAATTACATGATAGAAAAGCAGAGAAAAAGATGTCAAGATTATTTACAGTAATTGGGGAAAATGCTGAAGTGTAGCGTTTACTTGATTGAAGTGAGTACATAATGATAAAGACTGATGACTTCATCTTCAGAAAAAGGTAAATTACATCCAGAAACTTAAAGGAAGTCACAACTCTAGCTGTCCCTGACGCAAATTTTAGTTAGGTTGAAATAGGCCTAGATCCTCTTGGCTTAGTGGGTGCTGGCAGAAGTAAGCTCTTTTGTGACTAGCTGAACATTTACTTCTGCGAATGTGTCCCAAGTTCAAACACATCCTTCTGTGTCGGTGTGCGTTGTAAAGTCCAGTTTTCTGATTCGTGTACTTCCACACCAAACCTCCAGTTTTCAACATGATGATTCTTCCAGTCGTGAGCAAGGAGAGAACTCTCCATGTCCTCAAGCCATGGAATTCAAGTGAAACCTTCTTTCCACTGATCCTTGAGGTACCACTCTGTCCATTCACCATGTTTCCAGGGCAAGATGACTGCTGTGTACAGCAACATACGCATCCTCTCTGAACAGAGACACGAGAAAAGCAGTGAAGGAGCTGGAAACTCAAAACCAAAAGCTCCAAACTCTTTCTGGTTTTTTGCAGTGCCGCATAAAACTCAGCTTGCAACTCCCAAGTCAAACAGCACATTTTGCCACAGCAGCCTCCCAATGTCTCGTGCAAGAAACCTAAAATTTCCAATGATGATGGTATATTGGAAGGACTGTTTGAGCTCCGCATTGTCACTGAGATACGTAGTAATCCCAGATCTCTCAGCCCTTCTGCATTTGAGAGATGCTTCAGGCCCCCAGTCATCTTCATTGGCCTCTGCTGGACTCTTTCCAGTAGTCAGCTGTCTCTCTTGAACTTGGGAGCTCAGAACTGTACACAGTACCCAGATGTGGCTTCAGCAGGGTAGAGCAGAAAGGGAGGATGACCTCTCTACACCTGTTGGCCACACACTTCTTATTGCACCCCAGAATACTATTGGCTGCCTTCATGACAAGGGTGCATTGTCAGCTCATGGTCAGCTTGCTGTCTGCCAGGACTCCAAGATCTTTCTCTGTTCAACTTCACGGGTCCTTTTGATTACAGTGCATTCTCTTGTAAAATGATTAAACAAAACTCCAACAGTAATTTCATTAGAACAAAGTGATAAGCAATTAAGTGTTAGTTTTAGATCAGGGAAGCTTATTTTGAAAATGAATGCTTTTACTTTCATTTGGGCTGTTCTTTATAGTGTATGGTACTGCTTTACAGCATTCAGAAGTTTGTGCCTTATAATCCATTCTTCTTGAGACAGACATGTCTCCCCTGGAGGGTTTTCTGTGGCTTTAAGAGTGAAAAAATTAGCCATTGCAGTTTGACTGAAACCGACAGATCTGTAGTGTATTGTACATCTGTCCATTCTTTCTCTATCTGTTGCAGTTGAGCTGCTTTCCAGCCCAGTCCATTTCATTTGGAGGACCATTTACTTGAAATGGGCTTGCTGGAGTTTGCAAGTCTGTTATCTTATTACAACAGTGTCGCTTATTACTACATTAGTCTGTAGCTAGTGTAATAATAAATGTATTGATTTCATCTTGGCTGAGTGGTTCACTTGTGCTAATGACAGCTGTCTGACATTTTTGTCCTTAACCAGCGTTTGCATGAATACGTGACCAGACTTGGTTTTGGTGCCACTGGTATTTCTCTGGTAATTGGTACCTGTAAGAGACAAGCTGACTTTTTTTTTTAGAGAATTTGGAAGTGGAGATACACTAATGGGTTCTCATTATTCAGTGTAATCTAACGAGAGTACAAGGGGCAGTGGGTGTGAGCTGGAAAAGAGGAGGTTCCACTTCAGTATGAGAAGGAACTTCTTCCCAGTGAGGGTGACAGAGCACTGGAACGGGCTGCTCAGGGGGTTGTGGAGTCTCCTTCTCTGGAGACATTTAAAACCCATCTGGACATGTTCCCATGCGACTTGGTCTAGGTGGTTCTGCTGTGACAGGGGGATTTAGACTGAAAAGACTTGAGCACCTCTGTCAGTATGCTGTCCTTAAAATGGCAAAGTTTCAGTTAGCAGTGGGCATTGGACTGAGGAACAGAAACAAGTTATTTGGGAAAACTTACTTGCAGACTTCAATTCCTCTGCTTTCTTGGCAGCAGTTTAACCAAACTTAATTGTTCAGATTTCCTAAGAATGGTCAGTATGTTGATTATAGTTCAGGAACATCTACAAATATTTTCTTGTCCTCAGTTCTTTGGTTCTCGTCTTTGAAACATCAGTTTCTTTTTGGTTTCCTTAATGATGCAGAATCAATCTTTCTTCATCCTGATCATGTGTACCAAGTGAAAGCATGTCCTTAAAAACAGAGCTTTTTAAAGAAAAAAATTGTAGGTGTTGATGGAAGTAGCGTTAGAGAGCAGTTCATGGAATTTGGGCTGCCCAGGGGTGTTGTGGAGTCTCCTTCTCTGGAGACATTTAAAACCCACCTGTACATGTTCCTGTGCGGCTTGGTCTAGGTGATCCTGCTGTACAGGAGGATTGGACTGGATGATCCTTTGAGGTCCCTTCCAATTCCTAATGTTCTGTGATGTGTGTGAAAGTAGGCTGAATGCCTAAGGTTAATGTGGGATAGATCTGCAAATTTGGCCATTTGCTGTCTTTCTGAACTACCATGTAGAGCGTGGAAAAGGGAATCCAGTTTCATTGTGACAGTGTCAGCAAGGATCAGTATTCAGTTATGTTCTGTGTTTTTTTTTCCCCTTTGCTTCAGCATGTGTATTGGGTTTTACAAAGCACTGTCTTTTACGAGAGAAACCAACCCTGTGCTTTTTGTGGGATTGCTATTTTCAGTGGTTGCTGAGATAAATACCTAGAAAGGATGCTCAAAATGCTTTCTGTTCCTTGTGAATGACTCGGAACGCTTTTGTTGTAGAAGCTCTAATGTGTTTAGCTTCCTTCTCTGGAGATGTTTAAAACCTACCTGGATCTGTTCCTGTGTGACTTGGTCTAGGTGATCCTGCTGTGTCAGGGGGATTGGACTAGATGATCTTTCAAGGTCCCTTCCAATCCCTAATGCTCTGTGATTCTGTGAATATAATTGCTGATACTAAAAGAATGTAATGATCCACTCATTGATGATACTCAGTGAGCAAGGGGAAAAAGGGAAACCCTAATCCTCCCTGCACATTCCCCCAAGCCTGTGTTACAGTTCGGGATCTAATACATCAATGCATGCTGCTTATGAAGGTGAAAACTTTGCTGCTCAGCTGATTATAATGGGACTATCTTAAAATGTGTTTCCTTGATTGTGCTGGTTGCGTTGTACTTGCGTCTTGCAAATTGCACATCTCTGTGATTATGGGCCTGGCAGCACTCTTAACACTTTATGGTTTGCTTGAACGTATGTTACGGCTCTTGTATTATGCCTTCACTCTCAAATTTTGCAGGTGGTTGTGCTAGTTATCACAAAGACATTTCCTGTCTTTATGAAAGCATAATAGTGATGTTCATGACAACTAAAACAATGATTTTTTTAATATTTATTTTAATTCATCTGGGCTCCTTAAAATTAGCTATGGTGGAGAGTTTCCCTACTTGTAAAGCACTGCAAAATACAAAGTAAATTGCATAAATTCAGGTTTATCTTCCATCTGACCAATGTGGGCAAGTGTCTCAACATCTTATGCAATCAGCTTCTTGTAGCTGAAGTTTTATAGGTATCTCCAGTAACTAGTTTAACTGAGGAATGTTACTACCCATGTCATTCTTCTCTGGAGCCACCCTACATGAACCAGAATTACCATTGTTCCAGCAAGGTCCACAGCTAATCATTGCTACTTTGCTGAATCTTGCTTATTTGCTTTCTGACTGCTTGAGGTGTTTTAAGTTTTATTTTCAAAGTACTGTGCTGGATAAAAATTTGTTGTAAAAGTGAGGTTTCAGGATAATGTCAGCTGCAGCTTTTCCAAACAGGAATGTGGTGGCTAGGGTGCATCTTGTAGGCTAGTCCTGGGAGGGAAAGTCACCTTGGCTGGTTGTTCTAGGACTTAGAAGGTTTGCAAAGCTTGTGACATGAAATAGAAGCCAGCTGCTGCTCTTATTTTTGTCCCTTTTTTCCCCACTCCTTACCCTCCATGGCACACACTTTTTGAAAGCTCACTTCACTAGAAAAGTCATACTGGTAGCAGCCAGTATTTTGAGGTCTTACTTCTGACTAAAGCAAAATCTGATATGTGATGACTTTTAGTTACAGGATGAGAGATTCCTGTTTCTAGGAGCAGCAGTTGAGATGACGCAGAATGAGGAAGTATGTTAGATGAAATGGGGGTAAGCTCTAGGAAGGTAAATCAAGGTAATAGGTGTATTGGGAATGAGAGGCGAAGGTGAAAATGATTTGTGAACTGTTTTTAATTTCACAAGTGGTGGTTGTGTTTATGTGGTATTGTCAGGGCTCCTTTGGTTTTTTTGGTTTTCCTTATTTATTTATTTAATTTAGCGTTGGGACTTCTTCAAATTTATTCTGGCTCAATGGTCTTGTTCATTCTTTCCGACAGGTCGTGACAATGCCTGCGAGAAGACTTCGTACATGTTTCTGCGGAAAGAACTCCCGGTGCGACTAGCTAACACCATGAGAGAAGTTAATTTGTTGCCTGACAACTTACTGAACAGGCCTTCGGTTGGGCTAGTACAGAGCTGGTAAGTTTCAAAGAAAACCCCAGTCAGTTAAAAAAATAGTGTCAAACTAACGCTGTATGTTGCTTTACTTGCAGCTCAGCTTGAATTATCTTGAAGCCTGTCTTCTACTTTGAGTTTTTTGCAATGTGCTTCTTAATTAATTTTCATTTCCTTAATACTCTAATACAGGTCTTAGAGATAAGTGCGTGTTGAGGTTGTAAGTTGAGTAAAAGCATACTATTGGCTCCCAGAAAACCTGAATCAGTCAATAACTTCTAAGAGTGAGCTTTTAAAATATTCCTTACTGTATTGCACCTATGACTACTTGAAGAAGCTGATCTTCTCCTTATTCTTCCTTTGTCAAAATCACTGAATGAAAATTTAAACCTTGTGTGCTCTTTTCACTGCTATATTTTTAAAAATACAATTTTGTATTCAGTGAAAGCTATGAGGTGGGACAAAAATAATGTGGTGTCATCCAGTAAGTAATGTTCTCCATAGTAATAACTGGTGTAAATCTGAAGTGGTTCCAAGTCCTGTCATCTTTTTCACAGTAATTAATTTCTAGCCCACTTGTTTGGTCAGTGAGTTTTGGAGATCAACACAACACATACAAGGCAGTAAAAACCCTGTTGTTTGTGGGATTTTTATTGTCTTGCATATTGTGTATACTTGATTCAAAGAGCTGACATAAAGATGTCTTTACAGTATACAGCAGAATACCTTTTGTGAAAAACAGCTTCTCAGACACAGCAGTTAGTGGTGTGGCCTTCTCGTCACTTCAGTCATAGCCCTTGAGCCAAGAAGTTTCATGTTGATTGTGCATTGATTGCCAAGTTTGGTCTTGTATTTGTGGAACTTCAAACTTAGAAAATATAAATTAGGATGTGCCGTATTAGCTCAAATACCTGTGGAAAGTATTACCATCTGTCTTGATGACCACTTCAGAGTGCTTCAAATAGACATAAATCACAGAATCACAGAACATTAGGGACTGGAAGGGACCTTGAAAGATCTAGTCCTATCTCCCCACCACACAGCAGGATCACCTAAGGTCACGTCACACAGGAACATGTCCAGATGGATTTTAAACATCTCCTGAGAGGGAGACTCCACAACTCCCCTGGGCAGCTATGAAGACTGGACTCTCCAACAGTTCCCTGCCTTTCTGGAACTGAGGGGCACATGAGTAAATACAAGTCGTAACTACAAGACTTGTGATGTTTTCAACACACTTCACAGAGCCATGAGCCAGCTAGAATCAAGGAAACTGTCAGAAGAATGGATGACTTGCTATATCGTTAATAAATGAATACAGCTGTACAAGGGAAAAAATGACAACATAGATGAAGAAATGGCAGTTACATTTTGCTGTCGTTAGTGAGTCATCAAAAGCAGAAATCAAAGCCTGTGCCCTTCAGATCTGTCACCCTTCTGGTGTTTCAGTTTTTGTCATAATACAGTGTAATCCATAGGGCAAGCTCTTTGGTTTCAAGCACTCTTTTGTTAATTACTGCCAGCCAGACTGAATTCTTGTTAGTCTGCCAGACGTAATACTTTGAGAATGGCACACTGCACACAGGAAATCACTGCAAATACTCATAATGTCAGTTCCAGGTTTGGAGTCTTGTCTTTTTTAAGCTTGTGAAATTTATTTTTGCTTTTTCCCCCAATATGTATTTTAACTAGAATTTTCCCTTCAGAGTCTCTAACACCAAAGCACTGAAAACAGAAAACAGTCTCCATGGTAACACAATATTGTTAGCGTAGTCTGAATGTAAAATACAGAGGAAAGACAATTATTAATCTCCAGACTGCGCTGATTTCTTTAGTGGATCTTTCCAAGGAGATAAATGGGAATTTGTAGCCTTTTCCAGAAAAATATACTATAGAACAGTAAAGAAAGTTGTTCAGGGTTAATTGCAGTGTGAATTTTAGACCGAGTAGCATATCATGCCAACCTCACACATATCCATGCCTGACCTTATCCATTATAAGGTTTTACTGTAACTGTTTTCCCTTATCATATCACATTTAGTGACTTGAACCTTTAATATGCAGCTCTGCCACATGTTCAGTGTCCTGCCTGCAGTGCACTTCAGCTACAGTGGCCTCTCAGAGCTGGGTTAGAAAAGGCCTATTTCTTTAGATCTAGGAAGCTGCCCACTAATTCTGAAAAACTGAAAATTAAGTTGCTGGTTGTTGATGTCTTATCTGGAAACACTGCCCTTCACAGCGCAAACACAGTCGCTGTGCCTTCATTTGTATTCACTTGATTACTTCTCTTGGAACATCATGCAAAATGTAGGCATGAACTTGAACAGGGGCAGACCTTGTGTTTTACCTTCCTACTGACTAAAATGCTGAAGTTTGTTGTTGCCAACTCTGTGGTGTTGCCAGCTATACACTGAAAAGCCTATCTGAATAGCACACAGGAAGGACAGGTGCCTTTGCTTATGCCTCCCGGACAAACACATCAGGCTAAGGAACACAGAAAGAAAGGAGAAAAGAAAGCAGCTTTCCCAAGAGCAGCTTAATGACCAAGTTAGCAGCTGTTCTACCTGATGTTTTTGCTGTAGGCTGGTTATTTTTTGACAGCTTTCTTCTGGTTGAGACCTGGCTGAGAGAGCTTTCTACACAACCGCTTCCTACATTGGGTGGGAGAAATACATGGCTTGCTCCTGCCTGATACTCTAGTTAAAGTGCTGATCCTTCAGTGCAGGGGCTGCAGTCTTAGGACCAATGTCCCAATAACTCAACATGTTGTAGTTGCTTCCTTTCCTTTTGTTGCAGTGTCCTACTTCATTTTAGCCTTTGCAGAAAACTATGTGCTATGCTTCTACTCAGACCAGGTTGTAGTCTTCAGATTGAATGTAGTGTAAACTTAGGTTTCAAGTATACTAACTCCTCCTTTATAATTTTTGCTTATTTCAGGTACATGCAGAGTTTTCTTGAGCTTTTAGAATATGAAAATAAAAGCCCAGAGGATCCTCACGTTCTGGATGAGTGAGTAATTTATTTTCTTGTGATGGTTCGTTTTAAAATGTGCTCCAACCAAATGTTTTATAATGGGATAACAATGACCTTTTACAAGGTGGAATTTGTGCAGCAAAGGGCAAAATTGTAATCTTGAGCAGGATATGTATTTTGCATTTATGAAACAAATATATTTTGCATTTATGAAACAAATATTTTGCATTTATGAAACAATATATTTTGCATTTATGCTGTCTGATAGTTTTAAGAAGTGCTTCCTCCAAGGCTGTGTTGGGAAGAAAACGTGCCTGTAGGAATATACTTGTGTATCAAATACTTAGGATTAAGAGCTCAGTACTCTGTTGTATGTAATGTATATTAACACATTAGTACTTTTATTTCAGTTGGAATTGTTCATCACAGTTTTTACATAAAAATTTTTTAAAGAACTTCAATTATTGGTGTTCACCTACCTAATGGAATAAAATTACCTATGTTTTGAGAAGAAAGGAAATCTGAGCTAATTTTCATTAGCAACAAAAGCCTATTAACATTGTCACAGAATGCTTGCTTTTTTATTTGTATCATAAAACTGAAGGAATCCCCCCTCCACGTGTGAGAAGAACAGGTTCAACCTATGCACCAGATCTTAAAAAAAAATCAAAAAAACCCCCCCAACCCCAAAACAACCCTCCTCCCTCTCCAAGTGTCAAGGTGTATGGTTACCCTGTGCGGGAGTAGCAGCCAGTTCTGTTTCGGATTACTTCATGCATGTTTTTTGTTCCACTGATTAATTTTCTTTGGGTAGTTTGTGTTTTAAACTTTCATTTTAAGCTCTGGAAATCTAGCCTCAGCAGCAGTGCTTTATAGGAAGTGTTTCATAAAACTTCTTGCAGTTCAGAAGTGCTCTGTTTGTGCAAGATTGTGACCTTCACTCTGCAAAAATGGTGCTTTGACTTCAATTAGTTTCACATACACGAATTGATACGTTAGGTTAACTGGGGGGGCTTGTTAGGTAATACATCTTAGATGTTATTCTCTAGATTGTGGGCATGTTATCAGAGCTCTTCACACTTTATTTTTAGATGTCTCCAGAGAAGGGACACTCCACAACCCCCTGGGCAGCCCCTTCCAGGGCTCTGTCACCCTCACGGTGAAGCAGTTCCTTCTCATACGGATGTGGAACCTCCTGTGTTCCAGCTGACACTCATTGCCCCTATCATTAGATGGGACAAGCTAGCACTTCTTTAAAAAAGAGCAGCCAACCAAACACATCCTATTGGATATCTCTTCCATTTAAAAGGACTTTTTTGTAGTGTGTTTATAATTTTCTTGACCATAGTTTTTTAAATGATACTAGTCAGAAAAGAGACATAGCAAAAAATCCCTTTTGTCTTTATGTTGATTTTCTTATTGCTTCTTTTCTTGCACTGTATGATAGATCAAAACAGAATAATGTATACAGTTATTAGGGAGTGAAATAGAAGCTGTGTTGTGACACTCATTAATTGTCTTTGCAGAAGTCTATAAGCTTATTAAACAGTAGTGGTAACGCCTTAGATATTCTTTTGTTAATACAGAAGCCACTGAAGCTCACTTGACTGAAAGAGTTCCTGTTACTTTCGTGGCTGTCAAACCAACTGCATTGTTTATTCCGTGTGGTTTTGCAAATCTGAAATGCTGAATTTTGAAAAAACAGTCATTGCTAAGTAAAATTTTCAGAGCTATTTTGGAGCATTCCTCCCCCTGAGCTAATCCCTTGAGCTTTTTAAAAATTGCTTCATGTGGTCTCCCACAGTTTGAGTGTGGTAAAAGCTTTGTGTGTCAGATGTGTGTGGGATGAGGGGATGTTGAGGAGTGAGTGGTTAGATTAAGGAAATTTGGTTTGATTTCTGCCTTGCTGCTTTGAAACATATTATTCATGTCTTTGGTTCTTTGAAAGCATTTACTTGCCTGTGGAAACCCTTGAGTGAACTGAATTGTCTCTGAAGATGGGATGGGAGGTTACTCATATCACTGCAGTAATAAAGAAGTCGTTTATTGTGTGTCTTCTCATACTAAGCTTCAGTTGTGACTTGCTGGTCTGTAGCAGATGAGCTTCCTTGCCCTTGTTTGCCCTTCAGCATGCTCTGTGTATTGAAGCAATTCAGTTGTGGGATTTGAGAGAGCAGTTTGCCGTCCTGAAGCATGTAGGCATTAGGATGTGGATAGTGAAGGTATGCAAAAGCAAATAGCAAAGCTATGAGCACATAGCAGTTGGGAGTTGTCTTTTAGTTATGATTGTAAACATTGCATCTCAGCTCTGTTTTTAGACTACGTCCTGCTCTGAAACAAGCAGCGTGAGTACAGCCAGGCACTAATCTTGTCTCCAGAGCTAACATCTGATCTCAGTGGCTACAGGTCACACAGAATAAAGAGTGTCTTGCAAATCATTTGAGCATTAAAGTATTTCAAGCTATTCAGTCAGCAAGATCAACAAGTAAGAGAATGGTCATTCTGTAATGTGATCGTATTAAGATGGGGGAATTTCAGGCAGTTAAGACTTCTCCTTTGCTGTACACCAAAACTGCACCGAGAGATTGCTGCACGGTTGGGTAACACACAGGCAGAACTGGGTGATCAGCCTGAGCATGCTGAAAACACTGCTACGTATGAATCCTGCTTTCACATGCAGCCAGCAGTCTAGAGTGGAAGAAATCATTTAAGAGGTGTATAACTTGTTAGGAACACTGCGGTATGCTATTGAACTGTTGTCTTGGCCAGGTGGTTGTGCAAAGGAAGGAAGCTTGTGCTTTACATGTGGTGACTGGTAGTCTTTTTTGCTTTTGCTGGTCTTCACTGGAGACGTTTAAGACCCTCCTGGATATGTTCCTGTGTGACTTGGTCTAGGGGATCCTGCTCTGGCAGAGGGATTGGACTGGATGATCTTTGGAGGTCCCTTCCAATCCCTAATGATTCCATAATTCTATGGTTTATGTTCTTTCCTTTGCTCACTGTGGGTCCCATCGAACTTCAGACTCTTCCATGATTTCTTCCTTAGCTGGTGCATATTCTACTCTTGATAAAAACAAGGAACCAGTTTCTTCACATTGTTCATTAGAGATCTACCGAGAACGGTTTGCTGTTGATGTTTTTGTAAAAGGATTTGCGGCTCGAGGCATCGCTGAATGAGTTGCCAAGCTGCGCTTTCTATTGAAAGTTGCATGTCGCTGTGTGCGCTTTTCTGTAAACAAGATCAGGTAACCATGGTGGTGTTAAAATTCATTTACTATTTGAGCATGTAGCCAAGTTGAATAGTACTTATCTTCTGTGCCTAGGCTTTAGAAAGCTATTAATAATTAGTATTTGAAGTGCATGTGAGCTTGCATGGGGCAGGGAGGGAACCAGAATAAGCACTTTGAACATCACACAAGTTGAGCTGCCCTGGCAGGAGAAACAACAGTCCTCCAAACTGTTTCAAACTAAGTCCTTTCTTGATAAGAAGTACTTGTTAAAAGCAATGTAAGGGAGCAGTATAGGGAAGTTAAAAGCAAAAGAAGGGATATCCTAAAATTGGAGGAGCTCCCACAGACAGGAGCCCATCAGAGTATGTGCTCTGCCATCCAGCGGTGTGAAAGGAAAGTGAACACCAGCCGCAATGACAGTGACCTAGTCTGGTATTCAAACGTTGGAGAGTAAGTGCGGAGTAAAGGCAATGCGTACAAAAGTTAGACTGCTCAGGGCAAGGTGTTGGGGAGAAGGTATGAGGCATGATGCTTCTCGGGAAAATACCAAGAGGGTGTTTTTCCTGAGTTTCCAATCTGCCAGCTGCAGGTAATGGTGCATGTGAATGCAACATAAAATCTTTCTCTGTTAATGGCAAAGATTTTGTTTAAATGAGTGTTTTGATGAGGAGTAACTCGAGTCTCTAAATCTTTCACAGATCTCCTAAGTGAGAGGTTGACCAAATATATGTCTCTTTAAACAGGATTGTTTCAGTGCTGTTCTATCTCTCTGATAAGTTTTTTTTTGTTGACCAGGAGGGGTAGTAAACAGATGACATGGCTATATTGTGAAGTGAGAGACTGAATTTAATTCTGCTTCTAACAGTCTGTTTCTTTTTTCTAGCTTTTTAGATGTTTTAATTAAGGTCAGGAACAGACACAATGATGTGGTTCCAACCATGGCACAAGGAGTCATTGAATACAAGGAAAAGTACGGCTTTGATCCATTCGTTAGCAGTAACATCCAGTATTTCCTAGACAGGTTCTACACCAACCGTATCTCTTTCCGTATGCTTATTAACCAACACAGTAAGTAACTGCCTTTTTCATCTTGGAGAACTTGTTCGTTATTGCTTGTAAACCTGAGGCTGTGGCTTCTTTTGGGGGTGTGGTTAATATTTTTTGCTAGTTATGGTAAAATGTGTGCTGGCAACTGGTTCGTCTGGTACTTGACCGTTACCAGAAATGAGTGCAAAGCGGCAGTACTCTTTCTTTTAGAACAGTCAGCATGGCTGTTGCTTGTTAATTTTGTTAGCAGAGGCAACTTGTGTAGTGATGCATTAAATTATTCTAGATACTAGAGCAGCTGCATAAGTCTGCTTGCAAATCCTTCAGCATAGTTTACAGAGATGACATCTATCTCATAATGAAAGGCAAGGGTGCCCTAAGTTGGGAGTAGTGTATACACTATTTGTACTCGTGTTGCTTTTTCAGCAAGTTCTCTGACTTTCTTGCCCTCTGAAGAGATTATTTCTGACTGAAGTTCTAAATCGTATCTCTTGCTGCTTCTTCCTATTCCCTATTTCTGAGTAGATGCTAGAATTAGTCGTCCTTTGTCATCAGGTTCCGTTTCGTTTGTTGTTACTAATAACACTACTTTTTAATATTCGTATTGCAGAGTGAAAGGAGTTACTCACACAGCTCCTATTAACCAGTATGTGCAGCCATGCAAAAAGTGATCTGTGTGAAGTTAAGGACAGTGTTGTGGTCTGTTGTGGTGTGCCTTGTGCCATTTAGCTCTAGAGCTTCATTCTCTGCTTTATGAGCTCTTAGAAGTTAGTACGCTACAGATAATGTGGGTGGTAGAGTGCTGTATTTTACTACAAGTAGTGTGTCTTTCTAGTAGCCTGGTATGTGATACCAAGTGTGTACGAAGAACTTCAATGTTGCAAAGCATGCAAAATGAGGTAAATGTGCAGCTGATTCTTTACTTGTGCCTGAGCAGACAAATGGCAGACCAAGTGAAATTAAAAGGCTCTCATGGAAGAGTTCTGGCAATAAGTAAAAGCATTGTCCTAGCAGAACTCTTGGGGTGAGTGCCATCATAATTCCTGCCAGTTCTGAAACACTGATCTCTTTGAGCTGAGATGGCTTTTCCTATGACACTGTTATTTAACTGGTTGAAACTTAAAGCTGCTTGTAGGTGCTTCAGATTTAGTTAATTTCTCTGTGCCAAGCCATACTAGTGAGCTATCCGTTATGGCAAATGATGATCTTAAATCACTGATGAAAAAGAACAGGCTTTTCTGTAGTTTGCAGTTGTGTTTCATACATTATTGATGCTGTTTCTTGCAGTGCAGCTCTGCCAGTGTGCCAGTGACAGCAGTAGGAAGAGCTAGAATAGGAAAATCTTGCCTTTTTCTTATGTCATACTGCACCTTTTTCATAAAAGAGCTGACTAATCTGTTAAAAGAGCAGAAAATCACTGGTTTGAGAACTAAACTCTTGGTGAAGGATCTGGTGAGTGCCAGACTTTTGAGCAAAGGAGGGAGTGGAGAGCACACCACTCAGTCAGGGAGAAAGCACAGTGAGAGACAACTCTGCCAGCTGTGCAGTTGCAGCTTAGGTGAGTGAAAAAGGCTTTTAATGCTGTTTTGAAGTTCCTTGTATTTACTGTAGCATTTTCATTGTTGTCAGTCCTCCTGTTCTGAATTAGTGGTGTAAAACTCATTTACAGTTGAGTTTTATCTAATTCTTCATAGTCTGCTTTGAAATGTAGATTTACACTGTAGGCCTCCCACACTGCTCTTTGTTTTAACCTCTCTTAGCTATAAAAAATGAAAAACAGGAAAAGAAACAAGGAAGACAAGTAGTCATCCTAAAAAGACTCTAGCCAACTGCTAGAAGCATCTATTTATTAGATTATGAGCTATCCAGTAATTTTCAGGTATCATCACATTTAAGCTCACTGGGCTGCCTCAAGTGTAATAGACAGTTTACTGTTATTTCTTTTTCCTTTTAGCACTTCTTTTTGGTGGAGATATTAATCCTGCTCATCCGAAACATATTGGAAGTATTGATCCTAATTGTAATGTGGCAGAGGTGGTTAAAGGTAAGATGGAGCTAATATGTTTGATTATAAAAGACCCCACAACTTATGCATAAATGGTGTTGTGGTATGAGAGACTGAATGTGATTTAAGTAAATGTATTGAAGTCACTAAATGTAATAAATCTAGGGAGGTGATTGCCCCCCTGTACTCAGGTCGCACCTTGAGTACTGGGTCCAGTTTTGGGCAACTCAGTACAAGGGGGACATGTTGAGGTGCTGGAGTGACTGCAGAGGAGGACAGTGAAGCTGGTGAAGGGCCTGGAGAATAAATCTGATGAGAAGAGGTTGAGAGAGTTGGGGCTGTTTAGTTTGAAAAGGAGGAGGCTGAGGGGAGACCTCATTGCTCTCTACAACTATCTGAAAGGACCCTGTAGAGATGTAGGTGCTGGTCTCTTTTCACAGGTCATTAGCAAAAGAACCAGAGGGAGGAGCTTCAAGCTCCAACAGGGGAGGTTTAGACTGAATATCAGGAAAAAAGTCTTCCTGGAGAGAGTGATCTGGCACTGGGATGGGCTGCCCAGGGTGATGGTTGAGTTGCCATCCCTGGATGAGTTTAAAAGCTGCTTGGATGTGGTGTTAGGGGATCTGGTTTAGGGGTGACTTTGTAGAGGAGTTATAATGGTTGGACCTGACAATCCCAAGGGTCTTTTCCAACCAGAGGGATTCTATGATAATTAAAATAGAAATGGAAGTTTTGAAGTTGCTCACAGTAAAGCTGTTGAGCTTATGGAGACTTTCTGTCTTTGCTGAGAATGGTGACAGATCTGCTCCATTAACAGAACGGAAAAGAGTTTATTTTTTCTAGTAACTTCAATCTGTCCTTTTAAGTCTCAGTTTAAGCATCAGTGTTTTCTCTCATGAACAGATGAATGTACCACATCAAAAGATGCTCAGTCCAGTTTTCAAGCCAGTAGCTATAATCTTCCACACACAAAGAAATAATTTCTGAGAAATGAGGAAAATTGTGAACAGCATTCAGTGTTGTTTCAAAGAAATTAAATGTCATTAAAAACCGGGCCTGTCTAGAGTCAAGGTGATTGAGGCCATTACCTTGCAGAACTGGTGGAGGGTTTAATTTACTCTGTATATACTGTGCTAGTTCCAAAACATTCTGGTTCATGGTCAGCATTCTGAGCAATTTGTCAGAGATAAGATGTTGCTCTTGGCATTGCATGTGGCAGCTACAAGCTCTGTATGCCCTTCAAACATTGAAGATGTGATTTAAACAGCCACTTCTAACTTCACGCAGCTCTACCAAGTGCTGTGTATCTTACTGCTTGTGGTGGGTCTTCATATCTCAGTGACTGTCCTGCAGTAAGATTTTTTTTGAGCTGACAGAAAATTCAGGCTTGTTTTTGGAGCTGGTATTTTAGATACACTGACAGGTCCTTCACTCTTGTGGCTGCTCACCACAAGCTATAATGTGAGACATCGTAGAGCTTTTAGAGGAAGATAAATGTAAGACTGCAATTGGACTTGGGCATAGTTCTTCTCAGGGATGGACATGTTACTGGTTCATGAAGTGATACTGCCTTCCTGTTCATCTCAAGGATGGTAGGCTGTTTACTACTTGAAAATGGATGAGAGCTCTACATTGAGTTTAAGGAAGCTAAATGGATTTATCCAGGGCCTCTTTGTTCTTTCAAGGCTCCGTCCTCCTGACACCCACCCTTCACATATTTATAAACATGAATGAGGTCACCTCTCTGTTTCTCCCAAGTTAGAGAGTCAGTTCCCCCAGTCTTTCCTCATCAGGGAGATGCTCCACTCCCTGTATCATCTTTGTGGCTCTGCACTGGCCTCTCTCAAGCGCTTAGGTTTGAACTGAGGGGCCCAGAACTGGCGACAAGATTGCAGATGCCATCTCAGCAGGGCAGAGTAGAGGAGTAGGAGAACCTCTCTCAATCTGCTCACCCCCTCCCTTCTCATCCACCCCAGGATGCTGTTGGCCTTTTTGGCTACAAGGGCACACTGCTGGCTCCCGGTGTATAGCTCTGGAGTCCTGGCAGCGGCTGGCTGTTTTTGTAGTCTCTCTGGTATATGTAGAGCAAGGTCACTGCTGGCTCTTAACCCATGCTTACGAGGAAGCCACTTTCACTGAGACTGCTTAAGCAGTGCTTAAAAGAAGCAGAACTACTTCTGAGTTTGTAGTTTCTCTTTAAGACTTCCTGCTTGTTTCTGACACGTTTGCAAATGAGGTGTCAGTGCATGTTGAGAAGCACCGAGAAGTTTTTCAGACTAAAGGTGATCTAAACTCTCTTGCTGTATTTGGACAATATGTAAAGCTAGAACTGTATCATGGGGAGGGGGTTTTTGTTGTTCATTAGGAAAAAATGAAGAGCCTTAAATATTCTGGCTTTCCATGGAGGAGACCTTGAAAATCAGGTATGGTATGCAGTACTGTTACTGTGTTTAGAAAGAACAGTGTTTATGGTTGCGGTGTTGCCCTTTTGTAATCTGAGCCGGAAAGAACAATTGTGATTGTGAATTGTGATTGGACAGGACAAATAAGTAAATGCTGTGGTCAAGCCAAGATTATACCCTTCTGGTTTTCAAGTCCTGAAAACAGTCAAAAACCAGCTAGTCTTTAGTTACCTACTTTTGCTTGTAGAGCTTTAAACAGAATTTAGTCTTTCTTGACAGACGGGCTACAAGAGAAAAGGGGATTAGGACAGATACTAGTTTCCCACTTGTAAATGAGTGACTAAAATGAGCTTGTAGTCTCTCACATCCGAGATGAACGTCGCCAGTTGGTTCGAAATGATTTTAATGAATTAGTGTTATGTTGTTTTGTAGATGCTTATGAAACAGCTAAGATGCTGTGTGAACAGTACTATACCGTGGCACCTGATCTGGAAGTCGAAGAATTCAATGGTAACTGTGACACTTGTTTTATGTGACAAAAACAAATAGCGTTTGTATTTTATCTGATTTCTAGTTTTGTTAATTAATTGTAAGTTTTAACTTGAACTCTGCAGTTCTGTAGGTGGAGTTACTGCTCTTCTTCTAATGTGGCCACATGGGCACTTGAATTAGTTTGTCATTATGACATGTTTACTCCTTGATGCTGAATGTGGAGTGCTATCTGCTGGATTCACTAGCACCTTGAGCAAAATAAAGTGGTCAACAATCACGATAAGAGAAGGAAACACACCTGCCTTCTAGATGATCTTTTAATAGAGCTGAGATTTATTTCACTTTGAAGTATGCTTGTAAATTCCACTGTCACTGGTGAGCTCTTCTGTGCAAAACAGCAAAATTAGACATTTTTTTACGTAGTTGATGCTTTAAGTGCCATCATAAACGTCTTACATGAAAATCTGTTTCAAGTTGATTGCAAAGATGAAAATTAGATGCTGTGAAACTGATGAGACAGTCCTTGTCAGTGTATTAACTGATTTCTCCTCGTTATTTCTATTGACAAAAGGTACATTATTTTCAAGTTACCAAATTAAATCATCTCGAGTGATCCTCTCACAGATTTTGGACAGCTGTCCAAATGTGTTAGGTGCTTCTAAACCTTTCCAAAAGAATTGCAAAAGCCTCAGAAATAAGAAACGCTCGTGCAGAGTGTGATGTATGGGAACATGTCTTGCTCAAAGTATTATTTAAATAGTGTCTGTACACAAAGTGATTTAGTTGACACTGATGAGTTACCGCAAGCCCTCTCTCCCGAGATCGGAGGACCCAGCCTTCCCTGGAGTGGCTTTTAAAGCTAAAAATGTCGACTGCTCCAACAGAGGGATTGGTGTGATATTCAGGTGACACTTATGTCAAAAGATCCAACAGTACAGAAAACAAGTTGTTGGATCCCATTAAAAAAAGGAAGTGAGGAAAGAATTGTTGTTGTATTAAATTATCTTGTCATCAGCATGAGGGGGAAGTACTTTTGCAAATTGTCTCACAAGAACAACAACAACTTGTTTTCTGTGGGCGCTCTGTGCCTCAAATAAAAGAGCAGGTTGCCTTGCCACTAGTCCTGCAGAGCGTTGTAAGCATGTTCTTCTTCTTTTGGGCTGCTTTTCCTAGGAGTTCCCACTACCGCATCTCTTAAAGCCATAACTGTATTATTATCAGCCCTCGGAAGCAGAAGGGATGTTGGGTTCCGTGGGCATGTTTGTATCTGCCTGCAGTTTATGAAGCAGGTATCTAGAGACCTTTAATTTGAACTGCTGCTGAGTCTGACAAGCTGTGACTGTGTAATTTAATGCCAGTAAATGTAAATGCTCAGAGATGGCTGCATCTTCAGCACCGAAACTGTCTGAGAATATCTAGGAGATGCCCCGTGTTGCTTCCTGCTAAACCAGTTGGCACTCTAGCATTCGGAGCTCTGCCAGGCCTCTCACACACCTGTGTTGCAACACTAACCACGGGACAGCAGTGGACAAACTATTCCCTGATGAGTTGGAGTAAGACAACTGATACTGTTTGATATACATTTTGAAGGTTTTATGAATACTTTACATTTTCCAAGTTTTAATTAAAGAGAAAGGTGTTGGTTTTAGAGTGTTTAAGCAGTTGATTTCTTTTAGCTTAATCTTTTTGTGCAGCAAATAAATACTGTGTGTGTATCTTAAGAGGAAAGTTTCCTACTTCAGTGGCAACAGTCTTTGTCGGCACCAAAGCAACCACTGCTTAGTGAAGTTGGATGTTGAAGCAAAGGCTGCTGATGCAGATATCTTTGAAAATCATTAGACTGTGTGATTTCAGGTGCTGGCAGTAACCAGAGTTGTATGGTTTGGCTTTACAGACATGAGTTTGCGCTTGGAAATTAAGAACATGCTTACGTCTTGTCTTTGACATGTTATTCCTGTCATTAGAAGTGCTGCTTTTCATTTTACTTTCTTTTCTTAGCTAAAGCTCCAAACAAGCCTATTCAAGTAGTCTATGTACCTTCTCATCTGTTCCATATGTTGTTTGAATTATTCAAGGTACGTTGCGCTTGCTAGTATTTGGAAGGGTTTCGCGGGCTCACATTACTTTTGAAACTGAGATTCTTTCCAGTTACAGCTTTTAAATGTAATTTCATTTTTCCTGTATTACTATTAAAATGTCAAAGAGGGTTTGGACCTGTTAAATCTGCACTTCCAGCTCTCTTTAATGTCCTTGTGTACTTTTCCCACTTCTTTTTGTGCTTTTGCAGCTCATTAACTTAAAACAGTCCCAGCAGAGTATTTTGGCAGTGGTGATGGAGGGGTTACCTTGCCATTGTCATAAGCCTGCAGCTTATTGCATGTTTGAGCGCTGGTTAAAAGATTGGTTTCTCTTGGTTAATTGTGAATATAGCCCAGATATCTTGGTGTAAATGACATGCTTTGGTCTGGTTTTGTGTTCTCTGAAGAATTGAAGCAGTAAGTGAAAATTGAACACGTGAGAGCTATTGCTCTCTAGGAAGAAGGCTGGTCTCTAGGTCGTGATCTCTAGGTAGTTTAATACTGGGAATTCAGGGGGAACGTTGCATTTGACCAGAGAGAATCTTTTACTGACAAATGGCATTTGGGGTTTGATTTCTGTGATTTGTTAATTATGTTCACTTAAATCTTCCCGTTTTGCCATCGGTAGCATGGCAGAATAGGTGGAAATTGCACTTGGCTCCGAGTTCTGAAACAGTATGAAACCAGTACATTGTAGCTTTACAGAATGGTAACCTGTGGCAGACTGGGAATGGAAACTCTCTGCTAAAGGATGAGATGAAGTCAGATCAGTAGATGGTAACTTAATATATCGCAGGCTGAGAAAGTCGAAGCTTGTTCGCTGCTCGACATCACTATTGGTAGTCTGCGAGTAACATAACTACTTGATTCCCCAAATCCTTATGTTCTCTGACTCTATATCAAAGTGATGCAAGTGTGTTTAGCGGGGGCCAGCTGTAAAAGTTTAACAGACCAATTCATTGACAGATTTGCTTCTTGAATTTGTTTCAAAGAGAGAGCCTTTTTATCTTGTGTACCACTCCAGGACAAAGTCTCTAGATTCCACAAAATAAGTACAAGTTCGAGTTTTTTGTCACAAAAGTTATTTATAGTGAAGTTTGACGCAAAGACTGTTTTCTTCTATGTTCAGAATTCAATGAGAGCTACAGTGGAATGGCATGAAGGTAAGAGAGACGTCTACCCATCAATCAAAACCTTAGTCACTTTGGGGAAAGAAGATCTCTCTATTAAGGTAAATGCCTGAAAAAAATGTGCAGACTACAAACTTCATAGGGTTTAGAAGAACAGTGTAAATTGTAGTTTGAAACAGCAAATTAATGACTGTGTCACTTTGAGCACTTGCTTTGTATTCATTAGAGAAGGAACATACAGAGCTCTTTAGTCTGGCTGCTTGTCCACTTCAGAGCTGACCAGAAGCTAAGGAATGTTTTTAAGGGCATTTTCCAGGTGCCTGTTGAATGCTGCCAGACTTGGGGCACTGACCGCCTCTGTGGTAACAGGTCAAAGCCTGTTACAGTGTTTGATCAACTGCTTGGTAAAGAAATGCTCCTTAATGTCCAGTCTGAGCAACCCCTGGTGGATCTTTAAACCATTCCCATGTGTCCTACCAGTGAACACCATGGAGAAGAGATCAGTGTCTCCCTCTCTGCTTCCTCTCCTCAGGAAGTCGTAGAGAGCAATGAGGTTGCCCCTCGGTCTCCTTTTCTCCGAACTAGACAAGCTCAGAGTTCTCAGCCCCTCCCTTACTGTTTCTAAAGTAACCTCCGTAGTGCTGTTAGAAGTTTGCAGGATTGGTGTTTTTGGAGCACAATGTTTAAAACTCTGATCTTCTCGTTCCTTAGATAAGTGATCAAGGTGGAGGTGTACCTTTGAGAAAAATAGACAGATTGTTTAACTACATGTACTCAACAGCACCCAAGCCTAGCTTGGAGCCCTCGAGAGCTGTGCCTTTGGTAAGCAATTCCCGTACGCTTTTAAACATCCTTCTGCACTACTCGGGTTGTAAGTTTCCCTTCACTGCCGTTTCCTGGGTCAGGTCTTCCATTGAAGAAGCTGTTTATTGTTAGCAGTTCTATGCAGGTGAAACCAAGCAGGAGAAGATGGATTCTGTTATCATCCCTTAGTCTTTCCCCATAGTTTCTTTTAAGCAGAGAATTGGTTTAGTGTTGAATGTGTGGATTCTTTTAGCACATGTGAGTTTTTAAACGATTGGTTAAATTACTTCTACATTAATTAAAATTCTTGACTTATTATGATAAAAATTATATAGCTACAGTTCCATTTGAGTGGCTTTCATAGAATCACTCAGGTTGGAAAAGACCCTTGGGATTGTAGAGTCCAGCCATCAGCCCTACTCTGCAAGTTCACCCCTAAACCAGATCCCCCCCAATCTAAGTGATTTTTAAACACATCCAGGGATGGGGACTCAGCCACCACCCTGGGCAGCCCATTTCAGTGCCTGACTACTCTTTCTGTGAAGACTTTTTTTTCCTAACGTCCAGTCTAACCCTCCCGTGTTGAAACGTGAAGCCCTTCCCTCTGATTCTGTCGCTGGTGATCTGAATAAGTAATCCACTAGATAAGTGGGTTAGTAACTGGTGGTTTGTTCTTGCCTCTTCGCATCTTTGTTGCTTCTGGTGCAATCTTTCGTCTACAAGTGTGTCAAAAAAATGCGGATTCTTTGGTAAATTTCTTTCCCTCCTTAGTGATGCTCATTTACCGGGTTTTCAAATTACTCATTTATTTTTATGCTGATAATTCTGTGCTTGAAGTGCCCTCGGGCAACTAATAAAACGTGACAAAACCTGTGAGTGTGCCCAATATAAAATAACTGGCAGAGACCTGAGCGACCAGGTCAGTGGTTTGGAGACAATTTCCTTTTCCATTTTTAGCAGAAAGTCTTTAAGGTACTGTCTCACTTACTAGTCCGTAACACGGCGGCAACTAAGTGTGTTGCGTTGTTTCCACCAGTGTTTGATGCCACCACAGCATTTGGGGTTTTTGATTAAACGCGGTTTTGTATCTGCGTGATCTTCATGTTCATCCTTCACAGCTCCCGCCTTGATGCGCGTTAGTAGGACGTTTCAAACTTTTGGTTTTTCATCAAGAAAATCTTACTGAATGGAGGCTGTGGTAGGGAACGGGTGTTGGCTCAAACATAAACTTCCTTCTTTGTGCAGAGAATGGTGACATCTTCTTTTGAATCATAATTTGCCTTTGTTCTGCCTCGCTCTCGATCAGCAATTTCCTGTATCAGCCTACAAGATTTCCTGAAGCTTGTTCTCTCTATAAACTTACACCTTGATTGCCAGTTGTATTCATTATTGAAATGTCTCTTCCTTTGTGGCTCTCTGATTGTAGAATGCGTTCGCCTTAGGATTCTGACACCGCTTTTTCTGGTGTGTGCATCTTCAGCATCGCTCTCCTGTATTGTATTTCATTCTCGTCAAGATTGCTTCCTTTGATTCTCTGACATTTCCTATTCTTCTTCTGTATCCCATTTGTGGGCCTTGTTTTCCTCTTCAGCTTACATGTCGCTGTACTCACACCTGGAAGTTGTCCCCCTCTCCTGTGAGCCTTCAGGCTTTTGCCCTGCGACTCTGACCGCTGCCTGCACATGACTGATGTGGGATTGTTAGGCTCTGTTACTTGCGGAATCATAGAATCATTAGGGATTGGAAGGGACCTGGAAAGATCATCCAGTCCAATCCCCCTGCCCCACAGGAAGATCACCTAGACCAAGTCACACAGGAACACATCCAGGCAGATCTTAAACTTTTCCAGTGAAGGAGACTCCACAACCTCCCTGGGCAGCCTGTTCCAGTGCTCCTGTCAACCTCACTGTGAAGAAGTTCCTTCTCATCTTTATGTGGAACCTTCTATGTTCCGGCTTACAATCATTGCCCCTTGTCCTGTCACTAGATGACACTGAGCAGAGCCTGCCTCCATCCTCCTGACACCAACCATTTATAGACATGAATGAGGTCACCCCTCAGTCTCCTCCAAGCTAAAGAGACCCAGCTCCCTCAGCCTCTCCTCATAAAGGAGGTGCTGTGTGGAGCAAGGAAAAAACCCCAAACTGGGCGTCTGGTGCAGCTTTCCTCTAAGAGGAGAAAGGACTTGGCAGTGAGGCTCAGCATGCTGTGCATTATGGCCCAGATCCAGTTATAAGAACAGTTAAATGGTTATTTCTAGGCTGACATACAAGGTGAAACCCTTCATCACATAAATCCTCTTCAAAGTCTGGACTTTGAAAGAGTTTCTCTATTGTTTACTGCAAAATACCAAAGCATGTAAGAACTGCAGCGCTCCGCGACGTCGGTAGGTGTGTGTTTGTGTCGTTTTTAATTTAGGTGGTACTCCACACTGAATTGCAGCGCAGTGTAGATAGACCTCTTTTCCCCTTCTAAGACGCTCTCCCTTCGTTAGGTGATCCTCTGTCTAGTTCATGAAACATTCACAGACTTGGGGAATGAAAGAGAGGGGTTTTTGGGTTGGTGCTTGGAAGTTACTTGTCATTGCAAACATTGTTTAAAAACTGCTGAGACACCTTGTTACCATGGCAGCATCTGGATTCTAGCAAGTCCCGTGTTCATCTGTACTGCCAGACGCAGAGTGGGAGCATTAGAAACACATGGTAGTGTTTAATGATAATGAGGTTTTCTTACAGGGTTTAATGATTCTGTCTCCATCAGCATTTGTTTATGGTGGGAGAAATGTGGCTCAAATTAGGTTTAATTAAACCTGTATACACTAGTGACTCAGAAATGTAATAATTTCCTATTTGTGTCATGAATACTGTCATATTGAATGAGGAAGTCGCTCTGAAACACTTCCCTTCTCAAGGCAGATGCGCTGTTGGCTGTATTCTGGCTTCTAGGGCAAGCACAGGACACTTCCGATGTCTTTTGCAAAACAGGCCTTTTGCTAGGTCCTGCCTTAACAGGATGGGATCTGTTGCCTTCATGTCTCTTCTAAGTTACCTGTTTTGCAAAGTAAAAAGTAACATAGAGAAGGGACTGACGGAAAGCTTCTGGAAGAGGGCAGCATGTCCTCTTTGTGCACACAAAGCAGGAAAGTTTTTACTTCAAAGGGGCAGGAGGCAAACAGAAGTTGGAAATGGATTTTGAAGAGAGTCATTCTGGAGAGAGCCAAGTATGATGTGTTTTCAGAACTGCTTGGTACTGCCCTGTGCTTGAGCTGTTCCTGCCAGTACGTAACGGGCTAGAATTTGCCTTTCAGCCGCTCTGCTTTTTATTTTCTGTAACCCATTTATTGTCTAGTCTCTAGGAAAGGTGAAATTCAGCTTTCGGAGTTGTTTTAGTTCTTTCTAAGGCAGTCATGGAACTTTCAATTTATTTTAGAGGTTAAGAAACGCATCCTTCTCCTTGTTGCCCTGGATAGTTCTGAAAAATTCAGGAAGGGTTTGGGTGAATGATCAGCCGCTGTGGCTCTGGGTGCATGTGCAGCTGTCGAAACAATGAGCTCATGTGTAGGCCACAAGATCTTATTTCCTGACTCCAGTGAGCGCAGCCTTGGGGAGTATTTTCTGATTATTTTTTTTTTATGGCAGGATTGTGTTGGAAAAGGTGCTGAGTGTTGACCTTGTTGCAGCTACGGTCAAGAGCGTTAGTGCTGTAAATTTAAAATGTACAAGTTGTACCCATCAAGTCTACTGTGTTTTGAAAATGGTGTGAACTCTGCAGGGTCTTGGTCCTCAGTGGATCATTCAGTGCTGTGGAATCCTGACCTTAGAAGAATCAGCCACACTGAGGATTAATTGCCTTCTGTTGCTTTTTTATATGGTCCTGTGCAGTAGCCTTCTGCTTTCTGCTGCGGTACGGCCACAGCAAACACTTAACAGTGTGACCTAGATGAAGGGAACAGAGTTGTCTCTGGCTTTCTCGTGTAGTCTCCTAAGTGTGCTGTTTGAGAATGATAATCCCAAGTTTGGGGGAGGAAAAACACGCTGTCAGAAATCGGATCTTTACCAAAGGAGGCATGGAACGTTCCAGTCCTGGCAATCCTGGTGAAGTAGCAGTAGGGACTGTTGGCTTGCTTGGGCAATTGGAGGCAGCACGTGCTGCATGTTGTACCCTCCTGCCTCTGTGAAGGTGCCAAATGGACAAGGTTGTCCTAACAGAGGACTCCCATATTTCTCCCTTTTCTGTACTGAAACTAAATAAACTATGCCTAGGGAAAAATGGAGATTTCTGAGAAGGTTGAATTCACCAAGTTGTAGCATAGCCTTGAGCAGTGGAGTAATTTGAGGCAAATCCAAGAATCGAGTACCTTCTGTTTTATGAATTCTCACAGCGATCTGTTGCAACTCTTTAACTTCCCACCATGTTTTTCCTTCTGTTGTGTTTTGCTTTCTGTAGGCTGGTTTCGGCTATGGCTTGCCAATTTCTCGTCTCTACGCTAGGTATTTTCAAGGTGACCTTAAACTCTACTCAATGGAAGGCATTGGTTCAGATGCTGTAATTTATTTGAAGGTATGGATTTGACCCTTTTACAGACCGGTCGTGTGGTGCCGTTTGCTTGTTATGGGCTGCATAACTGAACTTGTTTGACTCTTCAGCTTGTTCTCTGATTTGTATTTATCTTCACCATAGTGCATATATTATTTGCATATTATCTACCTATTATTACCGTTTATTATTGTTTTCATTATCACTTCTTTTCATTATAGTTTATCTAAATCATTTACACAGACTCCGGAAAACTAAGGGTGTGAATATTAACCCAGTAGCAGCAATGCTAGTTTGATAGGTTTAATCCTGGGCAGGTATGTGTAGAGGAGAAGGGTAGGGCCTTTCTCGGAGGCGAAAGACATGCTAATGGACAACCTAGATGAGTGTCCTGACAGCCTCGGTTTGCTAGAGACATTTCATGTGTAATAGAGAAATTTGATGTGTGAGTAAAGTTATCTGGCCCTACTCTGGTAGGGAGGCTGGGCTAGATGATCACAGACTCGCAGAACATTAGGGATTGGAAGGAACCTCAAAATATCATCCAGTCCAATCCCCCTGCCACAGCAGCATCACCTACATCAAGTCACACAGGAACATGTCTAGGTGGGTTTGGAGTATCTCTAGAGAAAGAGACTCCACAACCTCCCTGGGCAGCCCCTTCCAGTGCTCTGTCATCCTCACCGGGAAGCAGTTCCTTCTCATATTGATGTGGAACCTCCTCTGTTCCAGCTCACACCCACTGTAAGCCCCTTATCCTATCATTAGATGCCACTGAGCAGAGCCTGGCTGCATTCTCCTGACACCAGCCCTTCATGTATTTATCAACATTAATGAGGTCACCCCTCAGTCTCCTCCTCTCCAAACTCAAGAGACCCAGAGGTCCCTTCCAAGCCCTGCTGTTCTGTGATCTGCCCTGTGTTAAACCTTCCCTTTTTTGGTCAAAGTGAGGTTTTTTGCTGTCTTTATAGACGCTGCTCCCTGGGAAGCAGAGGAGTATTTTTGTGCCACTATTTTCTGCTAACCTTTACTAAGACTAGTACTTTGAATGTGACTAGAGTGGTTACTCACAGCTAAACTAGCTTCAAAATAGTGTTGTGAGGCTTGGATAAGGCAACCTTGTTTGATATGGAAGCCGTAACTGTAGAACTCACCAGCCTACCACTTTGCTCTTGCTGTCACTAATGTTATCTCTCTGTTGCTTTTGTTTTCCCACAGGCCCTTTCAAGTGAATCATTTGAAAGACTTCCTGTTTTTAATAAGTCCGCGTGGAGACACTACAAGACCACACCTGAAGCAGATGACTGGAGCAATCCTAGCAGTGAACCAAGGGATGCTTCTAAATATAAAGCTAACCGATAGTCTGTCACCCTTTGTCCCTGTCAGAGATGACCTCTGCATTCAGTATAAAGTCTCTGCTTTGTTCCACAATCCTTCAGACCACAATAGCTAATTACTTCCAAACAAAGACCTAATCAGGGCGTTGAAAAATACTAAGAACAAACTGATGATTGGGACTTAAAGGAAGGCACTAAGTGTGTTTGGTATGCGACCCCTGTCTGCTTCCCGGGGTGTGCTTGGCTCCTGTAGTCATGCCTCCACAGAAGGGATTGCACTGTGATTGCACTTAAAGACACAACGTTGTACCAGAAAGATGCTGTTGGAAACGGACCGTTGTTATTCCTGCGTAAGGATAGGCAGGGTTTGCAGAATCCCTTCCAGTGGTGATTAGCATCCTGCACAGCAATGTGGTAGTGGCAGAAAAACCCTGTTGTAGTTAAACGTACGCTCTGGAAATCCACTCTTTGCTGCGTTTTGTATTGCACAGTGTCACCTGGTACAGAAAACCCCCGTGAGCTCTTCAGGCCTCGTGTGTAGTGAACGTACAAGCGCGTGGTTATGAGGAGGGTTGTGCAGCTTTAAACCCGTGCTTCCCCCAGCTTCCCAGACCCGTTTGTCGAGTGCATACAAACATTAGAAGACATGGAATCGCAGCATCGTTAGGGGTTGGAAGGGACCTCGAAAGGTCACCCAGTCCAGTCCCCCTGCCAGAGCAGCTGCTGGTATGCACCTTAAGGATTTTCTTGGCACACAAACGCAGACACAAACTTCAGTAGTTTGCCTTGTTTTGAGGGGAAGATCATTTGTTCCATCATCTCTCCATAAGAGAAATCCCATCAGTGCAGGGCTGGAGGTTAACTCATGTTTGTTGCCCGTCACTTTGGGGGGTGGTTGGGGAGGGGAGAGAGATGCCGAGAGGCCAGACCACCAGCCATCCAAAAATGAATTTGCCTTAAGAGTTTTGGTTGCTTGGAACCTGGTCAGTTTAAAACCTGTAAATAGTTTGCATAGTTATTTATATATTCGATGTCTGACCCAAGTCTGGTAATCTGAATTTGCAGTGCAGATAAAGATGATGAACACCAGCTTCTGGAAAGTGTCTTTGGTTTGAAAACACGAAACCGGAAGTGTCGTAGAAGCGGCAGTGCCCAAGCGTAGCTCTGGCATCTGACTTAAGGAAAAAGAAAACATCAGAGAGAGAAAAATGAAAATCTTTTCCCCTTCAATTCACCGTGACGGTTACACACTGACTTCTAGTGACCTCTTCTTCGCCAAGTCTTTGCCAAATACTGCCTCTGGTACTGTGTCCTTTCAGAAAAACTTGTGAAATTCTGGTGATAACCTTAGTGACAGGAACCAAGTCGATCAGTTGTAAGTAGCTCTGATCCACCCTTGGCTTCTCTTAGGTGTTTTGATATGTGTTTTTGAAAGATACTGCAGACTTGAGTGTGGGGAAATGAAACTTGTTTACTGAAATTGTGGGAGAACTGTCCCTTTTGTCCCCCTGATATTTATTTTTATAAAGAACCGATCTATCAGGTAAATGGGGAAGTGCTGAGAAGTTCCTAGGTATTTTTTAACGAAGAATCATAGTTTGACTTGAAGAGAGTACTTTGCACTTGCACAGCACATTTCATCAGAGGATTCCAAAGTGCTTTGAGCAATAAACTTCATGAAGCCCCATTTCTGAAGAGTCAGGGTCTTAACTTGACCCATACAAAGTGTCATTCTTGGGCTGTCAGTCAGCTTCAGAATTTCTGTGTGAGTAGTTCATGGATTTGCAGGCCTTGAGGTTCTTTGGGCTTCGCTGCGCTCTGCAGACTGGTCACACTGGAGTGCTGGGTCGGTTGAACATTTTCTCACAGATATTTCAGCAGAGTGCTGCTCAGAGGTGGAGATACCAGCACAGCTCCTGGGAGCTGGCTGAGCTGCTAGCTGGTACGTGCCCTTCTGAGCCCCCTCTGCCAACTGGTAGGAAGAGGAGCCCTTCTCCTGGGCTCATTTAACCCTGGTCTGGGGACCCTTCACGTTGCACAGCGAGGGTGTGACGCTTGTGGACTGCAGAGCAGCAGTTTCTCTGCAGGCAGAGAAGGCAAATTACTCTCCAAGCAATACAGCTGCGCTGCAGAACTGAGGGGAGAGCAGTAGCTTGACTGAAGCACCAGTTGGAAGTCACATCTACTGAAATGTAGTCACTCCTGCCCTCAGCCATAACGTCTTACTGGTTCTAAATTCACTCCGAGCTGTGTATGTTCGCTAGTAATCGCACAGGAGGGTTTGCGTCAGAGGACGGACTTGTTGTTCTCCCAGTTGTGTGTAGTCAGGTTTTCCAGGAACATGACCTAAAACACTCCAAGGAGTAAAGAACATGACCTAGACCACTCCAAGGAGTAAGATAGTTTGTGTGAGAAGCTGAGTTTCAGCTTGTGTTAGCAATTGCTTTTTAAAGTGGTGAGGCCTGACCTCGTGCTTCTTTTTGGGTGTCTCCTTATGCACAAAGAAGAGAGGGAAGCAAGAGAAGAGAGGGTGCAGGCGAGTTGAACTTGTTCTCGTGAAGTGAATGCAAACTGTGCAAGCCAGAGAGTGAAAGCTGGAGGTGCCGCGGAGGATGTTACGGGGTACTAGTCATTTCACTTTACTCACCAAAACAAACTGGCTGGCTTTCTGGGCCGAGGTGCTCGAGAACCCTGAAACACCTATTTCTGAGAACACTGAGCACATCCAAACAGCCCAAAGCAGGGTGGTGTAGAGCATAAGGATTGCGTTTGCTTTCCACTTCCCAATCTGTTTGTGGGCATTGCTGTGAAAATGAAGGAGAAGCAACTTTTCTCCTCTCCAGCCTTGTGTAGGCAGCCTGTGCTGGAGCAGAGACCCCGGACGTGCCGTAGGTTACTGTTCTTCTCATCATCCTCATGCCCTGTTTCTCCATAGGTATTAGTCTGAAACAGCAGCAAATGTGCGATGAGAAGGGTCTTTCTATGGGTGTGCCTGCAAAATGAGGGTGGGTGGGTTTTTAATCTGGCTACTTTAACTACAGATACTCATCTTCTTGTCTGAGTGGCTTGTGCCATTTGATTGACTGGAAAGAGTCAACCTTTTGGTTCAGTGTCTCGGGTCTGTCAGTGCCAAAGTTTCTGGTGATCCACAAGTGTGTGTCTTCCTTCAACAGTCCGGCCTGCTAACGCTACTGCAACCTGCTCGTCTTCAGTTACGGGACACAAACACAGAACAGTTTGAAGTGAAAATGCTTCATATTTGTTGTGTTTAGTGATGACCAGAAGCAAACTGAGTGAGAGATGTTTGCTCCTCAGTTCTTCCTGAGAATTCACAGGTATCTGCTGCACTACGACAGAGCAGTTGATTCAACTCGCGTGTCCAGGGTGCGTTCTTCCCATGTTACGTGTCTGGAACAGAACCTGTTAATTCCTGGCGTGGATGAACGTTAATAGATCCCAGCGCCTCTCCACATCATACACGTGTTCGTGTCTGTGCCCCCTGTTTTTCTAGGCTTCTTTTTGAGGCTAATGGGGGGTCTTTAAAATTCATCGCTTGATGAGAAACTTTCAGAAGATGCCGAAACGCTGCTTTTGCAACTCGTTCGCAGTCTTGGCCTCTCGTTTTGACTGCGGCATCCGAGGGTAGCGCTGAGAGAGTCGCTGTCCTGCTGCAGTTTGTGCTACCTCTCGGGCAGCTGTTAAAGTAGGTCCTTTGACTGACACACACACACACACAGAGGGAATATGGGTGTTAGTTGTTGTGTTCTGGGAAAGCTCAAGCTACTTGTTGGCTGTGGAAGCTACACTTGCTACTCCCACTGGATGATAGAACTTTGTAGTCCAGTCTCCTGCCCAGACTTAGTATTTACGGTGCAGGCTTTGACCTCATTGATACAGAAGACATTCCCCACCACACAGACCTTTTTAAGACCTTTCAGATCTTTATGTGTTGGGTGCTGCAGAGTGGTCTGGATTAACAGAAATGATTTCACAGAAAACCAGCCTAAACGTTGATGGTTAATACTTATCTCTTGAGGACAGCCGTGTCCAGCCGTGCGGTGTTTTCTTGCGTGTTTCCTCGGTGGCCATATAGATGCCGTGGTTTCTAGCAGCTCATCTCTTCTTCCTGACGTACTGGCCTGCCTGTGGGTTAATACCTGTCAGTGTGGTTTGGCAGAGCTGCGGAGAGGGTGGTGACACGTGGCAGAAGGGTGTCTCGCTGAGCTCAAAGGGGAGTTAATCCACAAACGAGGGACGCAGCTGTACATCGCGTAGTGACTTTGTTGCTGAGTCTTGCAAATACTTGCACAAGTCAACCGTGTGTGAGTGTAATCCCGCGTAAATGAATCTGTTCTCAGGATCCAGACTGAAGCTGTTGAGATTAATTTGAAACAGTGAAGATTTGTGTAACTGACGTGGCTTTCTAATTACAAATAAATGAGACAATGTCAAGTTCACAGGCTCTGACGTGCTGGTGTGTTGCCTTAACGGCACAGAGAGCGTCTTTATGTCTTGGACTTGGAGCTGGGGGCTTTTTTGATCTGTCGGTAGGATTGATGTGCCTGTGGTAAATGTGACACTGTTGAGCTACTGTTAATTGCTGCTTTGTTAAAACCTGTCCTCTGGATTGAGCGCTGCCAAGAGGTGCCAGAGGGACAGCCCTGTGGAGCATTTGCAGATCTTGTCAGGCGGTGGCAAAGGGTTTCCAGGCGCTCTGTTGCCCTGCAAGGACTGTCCTCGGGTGCCCAAGCTCTGTCGCGTTTGTGATGCGTGATGTTAACCGTGTGCTCAGCTTGTGTGGGGCCTCACGATGCGAGTCCCCGATGCGGTGGGACATCAAGTCAGTTTGTTCCCAGCACCAGTTATGGGACAGAACTCTTACTGGTGAGCTGCCCTGTGATGTTCCTGGTGTCCAAGAGGTGAAAAGGGCTCATGTTGTCTTTGCTCTCAGGTGGCGTAATTCGAATCAGCTGAACCTGTAACAGTGAAGTGAGAAGCTAACTCTTCATGAGGTTACTTGGTGATGTTTTAAACTTAAATTGAGTCTTCTGTGACCTGTACAGAAACTGTTTCCGGTCCCATACCCACCGTGATGATTTGCGTGCACTCTTCTGTTCCTTTCTCCTGTCCGTTGCTGACAAATAAAAACGTGTGAAAACTGCGCCCGACGACATTTTTAAGGGACTGTTTCGGTTTCACACTGTGGAGCTTAGTTTCACAGCCCAAGGTCACCTTCCCACATGTGCCTGCAGACAGACACCCCGAGAGCTGCAGCTGGGAGCTCAGAGGAGTTTTGGATGAGTGGGGTTTGTGTCTGTTCTGTACCAAGAGTGGTTTGAAGTCGTCATGAAAACAGCCTTTGGAGTCCTCCGCGGCAGTCTCCCTCCCGGCCCTAAGATTTGCTGCAAATACCTGAAGTGTTGTTTCTTTGTCCAGCTGGTTCTAGAGCTGTGTGTAAATGCAGCTGCATGTGTGTTGTGTTGCTCTGAATCACTGCCCGGACACGCTCCTGTGTGACTTGGTCTAGGTGGCCCTGCTCTGGCAAGGGGGGGTAGGACTGGATGATCTTTCGAGGTTCCTTCTAATCCCTGATGTTCGGTGATTCTGTGACGGTCATAACTTAAGGAAACAAAAGAACCAACGCAGCGTTTCTTACCAGGAAGTTCTGGAGCAGGAAAAGCCCTGGAGATGTAGCTTGCTTGATTCATTAACTTCCTCATTAAGTAATAAATGCGGCTCCAGATGGTCAGAATTTTGCCAGAACTGAGAAAGTTTTCTCTCAGGCGAAGAATTTATTTTAAAACTTGTAATGAGAAGAAATCACAGAACATTAGGGCTTGGAAAGGACCTTGAAAGACCATCCAGTCCAATCCCCCTGCCACAGCAGGATCTCCTAGACCAAGTCGCACAGGAACACATCCAGGCAGGTTTTAAATGTCTCCAGTGAAGGAGACTCCTCTACATTGTACTTTCTGGCTGCTTACTGTTTGCTGTGATCAGGTATTTAAAGGAGCAGAGTGGCTACTTAGCCCAAAAAGCTTTGGGCGGGTGACAGAGCCCTGGAAGGGGCTGCCCAGGGGGGTTGTGGAGTCTCCTTCTCTGGAGATGTTTCAAACCTGCTTGGTTATGTTGCTGTGTGACTTGGTCTGGGTGACCTTGCTGTGGCAGGGGGATTGGACTGGTTGGTCTTTTGGGGTCCCTCTGAACTCCTGATGTTCTGTGATACTGCAATGTATTTAAAATGTCCTTTCTGTTGTTTTCTAGAACAAGCAGTCATTTGGGAGACACCTTTTAGAGATGTAAAGAAAAACCAACCCAACCCAGAATGGTTCTGGAAGGGCTTTAGGCATTTGGCTTTCAGTGACCCACTGCAGTGCTGTGAGCTCAGGACACGGCAAACAACTAAACTGCAGGTACCCGGTGGCTCCGCTCTGATCCCAGTACCTGGGTTCCTACCCTGTTTTCTGTGTTAGTTTGGAAATGGAGGAGCTAGAGGCTGGCGGCCGGGCATGTGGCCCGTTGAAATGGCACAGCCCTGTTGGTGTTCAGTGCTAGTCACTTGTGCTGGGCGGGCTGTAGCTCATCTACTTTTCCTAAGTGGGCGACGGCTTTGCTGTTCACAGTTGTGGAAGAACAGGGTTGGTTTGTAGAGGAATCTGATGAGAGGAGGATCGACTAGGTTTATAAAGCACCACAACGTGCCAGAGAGGCCATAATTTCTTGTAACAAGTTGTTTCTGGGCCGCCCAGGGTGGCGGTTGAGTGATGCCTGGATGAGTGATGGGGATCCCTGGATGAGTTTAAAAGGGGCTTAGATACAGTGGGGGGTCTGGTCTAGGGGTGAACTTGTAGGGTTGATGGTTGGATTTGATGATCCCAGGGGTCTTTTCCAATATGAATGATTCTATCACGACTCTCTAAGGCTTTCAGCTATTTTTATTTCATTCTGTGTCTGCCTTCTGGCCCTCAGGCAGGGCTGGGAGGCAGTGGCCTTGATTTCCTTCTGGATGAGGAATGACCACGCTGCTTGTCCCTGTGTGCACCAGGAAAGGGCCCTCCCTACGGAAAGAGGAGGGCGGCAGAGACCGGCGTGCACGCGCTTGGGAAACTCGTGCTGTATTTTGAGAAGAGTCGAGTCTCTTCAAGATCAGGAGTGTTTAAGACACCCTGCTGCTAGAGGCAAAGCCCTGGGTCCCGTTTCAGCTGTGTTTTAGGAGGAGGTCAGAGGTCGGCACTAGGCTCAGGTGAAATGCTGCTCGATTAGGTGCTGCCAGAGAGGATTCTTCTGCGATGGTTCGTCATTGCCCTGGTTTTAATTTTACAAGCAGATTTGTAAAAGGGAAGAGCGATGCAGGCGGAGAGAGCAGAACGGGCAGTGCCGGCGGCTTTTTACGTCCTTGTCCTTGATATCCTGACTCTGAGCCGAGCCCCTTAGGTTCCTCTGCAGTTTTCCTGTAGCTTGTTTGAAATTACAGCTCCTCGGCAAAGAGAGGCTTCTGAGTCCACTGTGCTGGGGCAGAGGGTAAGGCAAGACTCTGGTGGGTGACTTGTCTTGCCCTCACCAAACTTGCATGGGTTTACTGGTCTCTCAGGCTGCAGCTTGCCGGCTGAGGCAGCACCTCCCAGCCAGAAAAACCATCTGAGGGCAGAGAGAGCAGAGATCCCATCAGAGGAGAGAGGAGCAGTGGTAACTGAAACAGGAGGACTTGGGGCAGGCTGGCAAAGCTGTTCTAGTGGCATTTGTGGGGATGTTAAGCACTGGGGTCCAGAGGGACGGGGAGAAGCAGCACTGCTATCAGTGGGGTCGTGCCGGGGTTGTGCTTCACTGATCGGAGGGGCTAGAAAAGGAGGGTGAGAGGCAGCAGAGGTTACGCTGTTTATTTTCCGTGTGGAGCTTGACAGGTAAATAGGACTGAAGTAAAGCAACACGTACGAAAAATAAAACCCAACCATGACTCAGAAGTGCAAAATTGGCCCCCGTGTGTCCAGAGCCAATGAGACGCGTTGGTTTGGTTTGCTGGAGATCACACGTGGATGTTGGTGTCTGTACCAGCAGGGCAAAGGCTTCAGCTCGCTGGTCCCCTACATGTGGATGGGTGCCTGGTACAGTCTATGGCTTTGTCACTGGATTGCAGCCACCTGTGACTGAGAAACCTGTTAAGAGGAGGTCACTGGTAAGTTGTTCTCCAGTCCCTGTTCACAAGTCATGGTGCTGTCTGTCACCCAAACCACTTAGCGGGGGCTGCTGAGGTGTGAGCACTATGAAATTAAAAGAACCCAACACTCAAAGCCAAGAACAACGTGAAAGTGCCCACCTCCATGGCTCGTATAAACAGCACCAGTAGGTAGCGGATGGTTGCCGTGGTGGTTTGTGATGGGAAGACTTAAGACCTGCAAAGGTTCAAAAAACTAACAAGTGCATCCCAGGTATGAAATTACAGTAACAGGTTGCCTAAGGCTGTGAGAGGTCTTAATTGCATTGTCTCACTGGGGCGCAGCCGGCGGCAGCCGAGCCGGCTATGCTGCCCTACCATGATTCACCCGGTGCCCTGCTCACCCCTTCTTGCAGCTCTGTGAAGAAGGACCAGAGCATGCCACCGGGTGCCGCGGGCTTTGTCTTGTGGTAGTTACCGTTGTGTTCCCCAAAGTAATTGGTTACCCTGTAGTGGGGACGGGATGAAAGCTGTAGGGAAGTAACAGTGGGGGGTGAAATTGGGACCAAGGTCTGTAATTTATCTGCCTGGGAAAGTGTTGGGAAGGGAAGGAATGAGGGCCCTTAGGAGGTCACTCAAAGAGGTAAGGACGGTAGCCTGGGAGGGGACGGACTGCTGCCAGCAGGTGCTACCACTCTGAGCTTGAGCACGAGGACATCTGTGTTCCTTCACAGGTTTCATTTCAAGGGCTGCTCAGAGCCCTCCCTCTCCCGGTGTCTCTTGTGCTGCCCACATACAGAACCAGCAAAGCACAGACTGGTGCTGTCCACAGCAGCCCCCGTGTCCTGATGGGGTTGCAGCTCCTGAAAGCACTGTCACAGCCGTGATCCCCTGCTGCAACCCTATGCCCTGCGTGTGTTCCCAGCAGGCTGCCCGTGGGACAGGCAGGCGGCAGCACCCTTCCTCTGCTGGCCTGGCACCCAGGCTGGCACTGGGCTGGAGAAGTTCCACCATGCCCGTGTGCTGAGGCGGGTTTCACCAGGCAAATCGCATCATTCGCAGCCCTCGCACGGCGACCTGGGCTGGGTGTTTCCTGCGGCTGTCCAAGCAGTGGGGCAGGGGACAGAAATGGCGCACGGCTGCGGCCCCCCTCACTGGGTACCAGCTGCAGGACTGTGCATTGGAGCCAGATGCCAGGCAGGTCTGCCTTTGCCAAGCTGGAAGGAGATCAGCTGGTGCATCACGGGGAGGGCGCAGTTTCACTTGAGCCAGCCTTGCTGTGGCTCTGCTCGGGGTGGGACGTGTGCATGCAGAGGAAGAGTGCCCAACGCCTGTGCCTAATCCCTCTTAGAAAGGAAACAAAGGCTTCCACTGTTCTTTTCCAACTTTTCCTCCCATTGGGGTAGAGGAACAGCCTCAGGACCCCTGCAGGGGTTGGGTGTCTGTGAACTGATTTTGTTTAGACTTTGAGAAGTCTGTTTAACCATCTGAGTGGCCCATGAGGGCAGCAGCACTGTTGTGCTCATGGTTTGGTGACACCTAGCAGAAGCAGCAGGCTTTCCTAAGAGGCCGCGTCCCAAGGCCTTGGCATCCCACGTGTGGTTTTTGCAAGTTCACCAGTAAAAAAAAAAAAAATCAACATCTTCAAACTACTTCCTACAAGGACATGTTCCAGCTAGGGCTGTCTCTTCATTTCCTTTCTTGCCTCCAAAGTGCGAGCCCAAGGAGCGAAGCAGAAGCTATCAGGTCCGTTCAGGCACTACGAACACGGAGAGCAGTTTGACAGTGCGAGGACAGCCCGACTCTACGTACACCCTGTTGGGAGGCTTGGTCAACAAGCAGCGCCCGGCAGCTCAGCTGGAGAGCTCTCCGCTTCACTGGCAGAGGTTGGGGTCTGGGGCAGATTTCATTCAAAAAGAAAAGGTCTTACTTCCCGTTTCTGAACGCGTTTCCTGCAACAAAGCCCTTTATTCACAGAGAGGAGAGCTCCAGCTTAACAGGGTCTGGTACTTCCGCATCTTCTCCATCGACTGGCTGCAGCTGCAGTGTGCCAGGTCTGGTCTGGGAGCCAGTGGGGCTCCTCCTGCCAGCCCCTCCTGGTGCAGAGTTCTCCACTGTCCCAGCCTGGCTGCAGCAGCTCTAAGCAGCAAGACACGGACAGGAACTCGCAGCTCCTGTCCCTGGTACCATGTTCAGCAAGCGCTGCCAGCCAGACCTGCAGGCACTGTGAGGGAGTAGGGGTGGGACAAGCTCTTGCCGAGATCTCCCTTCCTGTGCTCCCATCTGTTCTCAGCAGCTTCTTCCAGAGCACATTCCCTGCTGTCAGAGATACCCCAGATATTCCTCATGCTTCTCCCCATCCAGCAGTTGAGTTCATAGCTTGTTCTTCTGTCTCATGGTTAAAAAAATATACCTTTGTTTTACTTCTCGTCCTCGTCTCCCTCGCTCATGCTGCTGAGGGAGGCAGAGGCAGCTTTTGGAGAAGAGGGAGGGGAGGCTTTATTGAAGACCCAAGGTGGAGATGGAGAACGGGATGGAGAACGGCCCCGCGTGGGACTGCTGTTTGGGCTGTGCCGGGGGGAAAAAGCCTGGAGCATTCGTCCACTTCGTTCCTGGAACATCTGCTTCTGCAACAGCAAAGTGAGAAGATGCTCTTTGAGTAACGCAAGAGGGGGAAGTGTGTTGTTAGTGGACAGTAATGGACTGCACTGCGCCCTTCACCTGGGAGAGAACGGGGAGACACGCTACGGACTTCTCTGAAGCACGGCCAGTTCGCCCCCCACTACAAAGGTAGAGGCCTTTGCTGCCTCTACCCTGCTCAGAGCAATCGGGGGTTTTAGATGCCGAAGCTTTTTCTTGGACCCCCCTAGGACACTGCCCTAAGTGCAGGCGAAACTCCCTTTGTACTTGCTGTACGTGCGGTCAGTCGCGCTGTGTCTCCAAGTGGCAGTTTGCTGCCTGAGCTCCCAACGTTCCTCGGTCCCTTTCACTTCTACTGTGCTGGAACAGGCCCCTGCAGAGCTTCCTGGCTGGCCCAGGAGTTTTCCCCCCTTCTCACAGGAGGCAGCTGCTTCCCCAGCTGCCTGCAGCAGGCACCACTCAAACCAGGAGTGCAAGTGTCAGAATTTGGGTGTCTTTGTTTTTGAAAGAGAAACACATGGCAGACTTCGTGTTCTGCTGTGGCCTTTATTGTCATCTCTGCTCTGCAAAGCTGCATGGAGGCTGGCCAGGTGCAAGAGGCCACCTCCTCAGGCAAGCAGGCTGCTGCACTAAGCAAACACTGCTGCTCTTTAGCACCTACGAGGCCTCATGTGAGGCCGCTGAGCTGGGCTACAGGAGATGCGGCACAAGCTGCGTAGTGGCCGCAGGCTTCATGGGGAGAAGGCCAGATGCGAGTGCCCTGCTGCTCCTCCTGGGGATGGGGAACGAGAGGTCTCGAGCTCGGCTGCTGTACTGGGGGTCGGCTCGCAGGCGATGCTCGGCTGGAATGGAAGAGCCAGCCCAGACAGAGTTAAGCTGTTGGAGTCTGAGAGCAAACAGAAGGTGTTCTGGGTTTGCCTGCCTGGGCAACAGCAGGGTGCAAACTTTCTGGGAGTCAGTTCTCATTTTGTTCCTCTTCCCCTTCCCCTGGCAGTGCCTGCTCTGTGCTGACCTTCTACCCAGACAAGGAGTATGTGGCTGTCCATCTTGGTCTTCCTCCCCGTCTCTGAAGCTCGGAATTCCCTGCCCCTGGAAGGGCAGGCGCTGGGTTTGTGATGTTTGCTAATCCCAGGGGTTAAGGATCAAGCACAAATCCCAGATGCAGCTGTTTGTGTGTGAGCTCCCTTGCCCAGCTGTGCCTCTATCACACTGCCCTTTGTGACCCAACGCTTCTAGAGCCTGGATGTTGCTGCAGAGCGACCCAACAGCTCCTGCCTGGAGCTGCACTTAGTTAGCTCCTGTGTGTGAGGACCTACAGCGAGTAACCTACTGCTGCACTACTGCAGGGTCCAGAAGAGTAGAGACTCCCTAAAGCCTCGATAGCAGATGGTGGTTGCTCCTGATAAATGGTTCTAGGAAGCATTTGGATGGGGAAGGGTTTCTGCTGCTGAGAGCTGCGAGGATGTCACCGAGGCTGGTGAAGCTCCAGGAGCCTTATGAATTTCAGTGGCAGGAGGGCGACAGTTCTCTTTGCATCACAGAGAGTGAGGTTTTGTTGGTCTGGCTTAGCCTGTTCCATCCTCTCGCTGACAATAACCCCCAACAGAAGAATCACAGAACGTGTCCTTTGAAAGGATGACACCTCATCTTCTGAGGGAGGCTGCAACAGAAACCCTGTCCTGTCAGCCTTGCTTTCTCTCGCTGCTGACCTGAAGTGCAGGTGCCTGAGAGAAGGTGGAATGAACCCTGCTGCTTTCTGCTGCTGGGAGCAGCATCTCTGCTGTCAGTGCTGCGGTGGTCCTCGCTCATGCCAGAATGAAAGTTCTGTTAATTGTTGTTTCTGTCCCCTCTGTGTCTCTGGCAGAATAGCTACACAGGGGACTGCACCGGTGGGCAAAGCAGCCAAGGGCCCCTGGACACCTTCTGCCTTCACAAAATGACAGTTTGACCTTTCTTGTCTTGTCTGTTATTTGTTTTTGGTGGGCACCACGGCCCACCCTCCCTTCCTTTCAGAAACCTGGTGCCAGCACAGAGCAATGACAACAATTACTGGTGAAATAATCGTCACAGCGTATGAATGGCAAGCAAATTACCGAGGTAGGAAGCCAGCGTGCCCGTCATAATTCCTGGGCTTCTAATGTCAACATTAAAAGCCGCGTCTAATGGGGATGAGGCAAATTAACATTAATAACAGTTTTGACACTAATAGCAAGTTATCATTATTTTAACAGTCTCTCCTGTTGCCAGGGCTCAGGCTGATTCTAAAAAAGCCACCTCACCTCTCAGCTCGCTGTCACCGACACTTTTCCTACAACACAGCACAGAGCCACAAAGATGATGAAGGCAGGGGAACATCACCATGATGAGGAAAGGCTGAGGGAGCTGGGGCTCTTCAGCTTGGAGAAGAGGAGCCTGAGGGGTGACTCCATTAATGCTGATAAATATGTGAAGGGTGGGTGTCAGGAGGATGGAGCCAGGCTCTGCTCAGTGGCACCCAATCATAGGACACCACGCTCCAAGATCATCAAGTCCAGCCCTCATTCCAACACTTCTCTAACCCCTACACCATGGCCTCAAGTGCTGCAGCTACTCAGCTGTTAAACACCTCCAGGGATGGGGACTCCACCACCTCCCTGGGCAGCTTGTTCCAGTGCCCAGCTACTCTCTCACGAAAGAATTCCTTCCTAAGATGCAATCTAAACCTCCCCTGATGCAACTTGAGGCCATTTCTCCTTGTCCTATCATCGGTAATTTGGGAGAAGAGATCAGCAGCAGCCTCACTACAACCTCCTTCTAGGTAGCTGCAGAGAGCAGTAAGGTCTCCTCTCAGCCTCCTCTTCTCTAGACTAAATAATCCCAGTTCCCTCAGCCGCTCTCCGTAGGGCATGAAGAGAACTACTGAGCAGCTTTTCAATGGTCCCATTTCCCTTACGCCGGCCCCCCCCAAAATTCCTCCCTAATGTCTCTGTGGCCCCATTTAGTGCTAATGGGGAGAACAGACTGCTTTGGCCTGTTCACTGTGCGATGCTGTTACGAAGCTCTGCAGCATCGCACCTTCCCCAAAGACAGGATCAGGGCAAAGCAGCAGTAGCCAGAAGAGGCACCTGGTCCCGCTGCAGCATTAGCATGCGTTACCGACCCAGCGAGCAGATTTGGCATTGTCCTACGGCGCTGGCTTTCAAAACAAACACTGCAGCGAAACAATCTGCTCTTGCTTTGTGTTAGAGTGGAGAAATAAAACCCACCAAGACCTGCTGGGATGGCAGGAATACCTACCCAAGCTCCGTCAGGTCCAAACAGCTCTAGAAAGTTGCCAATAAATTCCCTGGACTTTTCCTCCCATTTCTGAATGAGGTCGTGGCTCTTCTCTTCCACCTTATAAACAAATTCTTTGGACTTCTCCTCCACGTTCTTCACTTTTTCTTTCATCTTGTCCACTTGGTTTTGGAAGCGGTATTTTTTCTCCTGTTTTGAAAGTACAGGCAGAGTTTAACACATGAGGCCTTGGAAATCATTAGGCACTGACAGTCGAGGAGAAGACAGCTGCATTAAGCTATCGTCACGCACACGGCCTCGGGTGACTAGTCCCGTGTCATTTGCATAAATGCAAATCTAACATTTCTGGGGAGAAGCGCAGAAGGTAGTTACTGGAAAAAACCCGTCTTGTGTGCGATTGCTGCGTTTCATCCACTATGTTAATCCTTCCATATGTTCAGACTGAAAGCACTTGTGTGAGTCTTGTGAAGGATACGAGTGAGGACTGAACAGCTCAGGCTCTGCTGAAGACAAACCTCCTGGGGTCTCCTAGCAAACGCAGCCCACTGCTGCTGCCGGCCTGGGTGTCACCTTGGACCAAAACATCACTCTGGCCGCATTCACGCCGTGCAAATGGAAAAAACTCTTCCCCTGGAAGCCTGGCTAATACCGGAGCTCCTGGCTGCTACCACAATGTGCACGAGCCAGAGGCTTGTGGCCAGTTAGGAGTTTGCTCTCTTCCTTTGCTGCCCACAAGTGAAAGAGAAGGGCAGAGAAGGTAACATTAGGGAGATTTGACTAGGTGATGGTTTGAGTTGCCTTCTAATCCCTGATGTTCTGTGAAGTTGTCTCAAGGCTTTAAGTTAAGACTTTAATTTCCCTCATCTTCTATTTTAAGTTTCGTTTCTGTTAAGCATTTCAGCCTCACCGGAGGGGAAGATGCAGTTCTGTACGTGGAATCGGAACAATCTGCGCCCGGCTTTCCAACGGTGCTCTTGCCCTACCCATTGTGGCTGCATCATTCACCAGCTTTTCAACAAGTTAACTTGCCTTTTAAAAACCATTTTAGCTTCCTCTGTTACTCTCACTCTTTGGAGGCTGGATGGCTTTATTTTCCTTGTATCCTACACCATTGTAGAGAAAGTTTGACTATCGAACTTTATTTATTCTCTGTGCTCATGTTTCACAACAGGAATAAAGAAATCATGGCCTGGGGGAGTGGCGTGTTGGGGGGCACGTTCCCTCCAGTGCATCACCTACAGCCCAGGGAGGAAGAGGAGCAGCAGGTTTGTAACAAACATGAGCGGGTACGATGGAAACGGAGCTGCTAATTAAGAGGAGTCATTAAACCAGCCTTCGGTTTGGCAGCAACTTTAAAGTGAAGTTCTTCCCAGGAATTTTAAAGGCAGCAGGAGGAAGAGAGCTTTTCTTAACCTGTGTGCCCGGGGCCCTGGCAGAGAGGGTTTCAGCAGCTGCAGCTGGTTGCTGTACTTACGTTGATAAAGCTGACGTTGAGCTGCTTGGCAGTGTATCCTCGCTGCAGGTTGCGCCGGGCATACACATCATAGTCCCGGACGATCCTCGTGATGATATCTGATGTGGAGATCCCTTCGGTTCTCTGTGTTGGTACAAACATTCCTGAGCAAAGTGGGAAAAGAAAGCCCACTAAGAAAGCACAGCAGGACTCGGCGCTGCGGCAGGCAGCGGGTGAGTACTGAACGCTTGGCCGCAGACAAGAAGCTGCCGGGGTGCCTGTCGTACTCCTAGCTCTCTCCTGCTGCTCCTGCCTGAGCTGAGGGAAAGCACTAGGCTGATGCACCTTTTCTTTTGCCTCGTGCCTTCAGAAGGACTGAAACTTGCCCTTTCAGCTGTGCTGGGGAGGTTACTAGACTGGCAGGGGCTCCCTAAGCAAGGAAGGCTGAAAACCTCCCAGTTTCTGCCAAATCACTGAGCAGTTCTTTCCATAAGCGAAGCCCTTATTAAATAGTAGTAATTATATTATTAATATTACTATATTAATACTATTAAATATTATAGGCAGAAGCTGTAAGTGGCTTCCACCCCTGCTCTTGAAAGGCCATTTGCTGCCCTCTCGTGTACTCCCACTCTCCATTCCCGTGCTGCAGCATGTGGCAGTCTTTACTCTGACTAGTACAAAGATTGGAAAACACCCTGGAGATGCCAGTAGCTTGTGGCAGTGTCAATGGCAGCTTGACGAGCCGGGGATGGATCTATGGGTGGGACCGAGGGAACGTGTCTCCACAGCGCCCAGTTCCTGTCCACCTGCCCATGTCAACGGCTGCGCAACCGCTCTCCCTGCTCCAACAGATCAGTCCCTAGCAAAACTAGCCATCGATTAATACAGCCTGTACTATCCTCAAGGGGTGTATTGCTTTTCCGTTGCTCCCCATCAAGACAAGCTCACTGGAACTGTTGATGCCAGTCAAAGGCACTGACAGCAGAGTGCTGGCACACCGTGGTTTAACAGTTCTTTAGGACTACAAGAAAAATCACTCCTCTCATGTACATACAGTTGCAACATCAAGCTGCTGATAAGAGAAAGCTGTGAGATAAGACTGGAAATGATCTTGGAAGCAAGGAAGTGCAGTGCCTTGTCTGAAAAGGCTACTACAGCCACTGGCAAATTAATCCTCACACATTCGCTTGAAGCGAACAAGCAGTGCTGGCTCGTTTCACAGGCTTGGAAAAGATCTGCAGAAGGAATCGAGCAGCTTAGCAGCCTTTTGTGACTTAATGCTGATCTTTAATTAATATTCTGCTAAAAAATAGATTATTTTAATCATGACCAGAGAGGTTTCCCTAATGGTGCCTTTCAGGCTTGCAGCAGGCGCTCGGGGAACTATTTTCAGAAGCAGTGAAACCCACTTTGAGCCACAAACCTTTGCAGATAGCAGCTACAGGAATACATTAACAAAACCCCACCTCTGTGAAGTGGAATTGAAGATGCACAAAGCCATCTATTAGGACATCACCTTTAGTCACTGATTCTGTTTTCATGTGCTGCATGTGTTGGACTGATTCATGTTTCCAAAACGAATGGTTCCCAGATAAGCAGAGGTTTAGTCAGCACTCCATCACCCAGCGCTCACCGCTGTCCGAACGCCCTCCCACACAAAGCAGGGAGTGGGGAAATGGGAGCCCATAGGAGAGAGCACAGAGCTCTGTCCCTGTCAGCTCCCCAAATGGGAGTGCTGGAGCTAAGGACAATACAAAAATGCATCCCCAGCATTAGTTCTTCTAGGAGACAGGGGAATTCTCTGTTACAGTAATGCTGATCTGGAGCACCAGGACTATTACAGCACTAGATGCCAAAGCTCTTCACAAAGAAGGGGATGCTATTTTCAGCTTATCTGTAACAAACTGAGCCGTACAAGACCAGTAATTTCTCCCACACCTTACCGTGATAAACACAGGACAGACCACAAGTCCCTGAAGTTGCATGCCCATCGTGTGTGCCGCTGAGTTTGGACTTCTCATCGGGGTGCGAGCACACGGCACCCACACCCTACAAGGGCAGGCTGCACCAGATTCAGGCGCTCTCCAGCTCAGCCTGGTGATGATGCAGTGGCACCAAGAGCTCCTGTCGTGTTATCGTGGGCACTCAGCACCTTACAGAAGCAAAGCAAAACAGCTGCCTGTCCAGCACGTGTCCCCCAGTGACCTGTCCTTACCAGAGGTATCTTTATTCCATTGTCTGCTGAAGTAAGCTGGTGTTGTGTTCAAAACTTTAGAGCACCCGTTCCCTGAGGAAACTAGAGTCTGATACCACAGTGAGGTCTGTGAGTGGATGAGGATGGAGAACTGCTGCTATAAAAAGCTTATTGCTTCAGCTCAGGTCAATACCTGGTCTACGGCTGTCACTGTAGAGCTTCAGAAGGTCACTCTGCACAACAAATTATTGTCAGGCAGATGTGCTCTGGAATTTCTTTAAGCCTCCAGCATATACGTTTGTGCAGGCCAGGAAGAGGATGGATTCTCCAAAGTCCTCCAGGGAGCACCAAAAGGAAGGTATGATCAGTCCCTCTTCCCACACTGTTCAGTGTAGTGAAAAGAACCCTCGGTGCAAATCAGAGGTGGATCCCAGTGACTCCTAAAGGCTGCCTGTGCTTGTCTGTAGCCAGGACTAAGCGCTGTCAAGGAGTCACCAGTTTGCAGTTGACAAACAACTGCAGGGTGCTGTGGGAATTCATTTGTATCTGTTCAAAGCTCATAGTTAAGTGTTTCTGAGACTTAAGTGTGGCTCTTTCATGACAAGTCTCACTGTCTCCTGCGAGCTATGGCAGGAATTCAGCCAAGGACATCCTTTGCGGTTATACGGAGTGAATCTTTCTGCTGAAGTCAGGAAAACCTACTGTTAGGTTGTAAGAGGATGCTGTGTTATCCCTACTGCTTCTCTCCCAGCAGCTGTGGCCAAAAGGCAGTAAGGAATTCAAGCTGAGGCTGAAAAGGAAGGTGCTAAAGAGGTAAAGTTCCCCTTACCTGCCTCTTTTATGTGTTTGTATACATCGTCCGAGCCAGCGGAGGAGTACGGGATGTCATCGTGGGCTACAAAGTCAATCTGCCAGTGAACAGAAGAGGAATCACGTGAGATTTGGTTCAGTGGGGAGTTGCTGTGAAAGCCCATCTCTTTGCTCCACTTCAGCTGACTTGCTTTTCCCAGTCTCACCCTCAAGCCATCACCTAGAATACTGCACTAGCTTTAGGCCAACAACTGCTGTGCTTTGTGGTCAGCTATGGAAGAACAGAAAGCTTGTCTCCAGAAGCTGTTAATACGCTGCTCTGGCTGGCTCTGTGCCTACAGAAGGTTGGCCTCAATGATCCCAAGGGTCTTTCCAGCCTGAATGATTCTATGAAAACCGGACGCCAATTCCTGCTTCTGTCATCACTCAAAGAACTAAGTCAAGCGGTAAAGCCTCGGCATTCAAGCCCACGAAGGCAGGCTTGCTGACTTTGCTTCCTTACAGAAGAGAATGCATTTGTGTTAACCTGGTACTGTCGTGCGGGCCTTTTGCACCCAGTGAGCACAGAATCAGAGACTCACACAACATTAGGGACTGGCAGAGACCTCGAAAGATCATCCAAGTCCATCCCCCTGCCAGAGCAGGATCATCTAGACCAAGTTGCGTAGGAACATGGCCAGGCAGGTTTTAAACAGCCCCTAGAAGTACAGACAGAGGCAAAGAAGGTGTTCAGTATCTCTTTCCCTGCATCCTCTGTCTCCAGGGCACCCACCTCATTCAGCAGGGGGCCTACATTGCTTCTAGTTCTAGTTGTACCTGCAATGTATTTGAAGAATCCCTTTCTGTTGCCCTGGACCTCTCTTTCAAAGTTTAATTCAGTGGAGGCCCTGGCTTTCCTAGTTGCATCTCTACATTGTCTGACTAGAGCCTTGCAATTGTCACAAGTGGCCATCCCCCCCCTTCCATGACCTATAGACTTTCTTCTTTCTCTTCAGTTTACCCAGCAGCTCCCTGTTTAACCATGCAGGCATTCTGCCTCCCTTCCTTGATGTCCTACCTGTTGGAATGCTCTTGTCTTGGGCTTCAAAGAAGTGGACTTTTGAATGTTAACCAAACTGTGGACGTTCATTGTGCTCTTGTTAAGAGTCACATACATTGCAAGACTGTCAACAGCGTTTAAGAAACTCTAACCTGTCTTTTGGAGGACACAAGACATTTTTACCTACCTCCAGCCAATGATTGCCCCTGTTGACCTTAATAAGAGATGTTCAGCACTTAAATAAGAATTTAGTCACTAGGTGATAACCTTCCTTGTCATCTCCTTTCCTGAAAGTCCATTTGTAAATAATTCTTCAGTGCTGTTTTGCCATTGGAATATCCCACTACAGACATCCATCACCTCAGCATATTGAGCAAATGGCATGTTTTCTGATGAGGACAGAGGCAGGCAGCTCTGGGTGCCTAATTCCACGCACTGCAATTAACTGAATCGGACAATTTGTTCCAGCTAATAGAATTACATGAGCTGCTTGGTCATTCTCAGCTGTCAGTCTACAAAGGGGAAGAGGGATAAGGCTGAGAAACGTACCTTATGCTTTTCAAGGAACTCAGGCGTCAGTGTCCAGGGTGCATCTCTGATGACCTCATCCACGTAACGACAATGCCTGAGGGCTTCGTAGCGCTCAGTTTCATTCATCACAGTGAAGCCTTTGAATTTATGAGTTAAATCATCACTGCAAACTAAAATATGGAAGCATCAAAACAATGGCTCCACGCTCAATAGAACTGCCTTGAGCAGCAGTTCTTTGCTGATAAATCCAGTAAGCACTTAGTTCTTGGCTTAGCTAATACTGGGTTTCTCCAGGGCACTTAAGAATTCTGCTCAGGGCTGGCAGGTACTTCTGAAAAGACCCTCCCCTCTCTGGAGCTGCAGCTGGAGTCCAAGTGAGTATTGTAGGACACCTCAGGTGACACAGTGTTGAGGAAACAAAATCACAGAACATTAGGGATTGGAAGGGACCTTGAAAGATCATCCAGTCCAATCCTCCTGCCACAGCAGGATCACCTAGACCAAGTCGCACAGGAACACATCCAGGGGGGTTTGAAATGTCTCCAGAGAAGGAGACTCCACAACCCCCCAGGGCAGACCCTTCCAGTGCTCTGTCACCCTCACCGGGAAGAAGGTCATGTTAATGTGGAACCTCCTCTGTTCCAACTTACACCCATTGCCTGTTGTCCTATTGTTAGATGACACTGACCTAAAGAGATCCAGCTCCCTCAGCCTTTCCTCATAAGGCAGATGTTCTACTCACTTCATCTGCACTGACTGGCTCCAGCAGTTCTGTGTCCTTCTTGAGTTAAGGGGCCCAGAACTGGACACAACATTCCAGATGTGGTCTCAACAGGGCAGAGTAGAGGGGAAGGAGAACTTCTCCCAATCTGCTAACCACCCCACTTCTGATCCACCCCAGGATGCTGTTGGCCTTCTTGGCCACAAGAGCACATTGCTGGCTCAGGGTCATCCTGCTGACCACCAAAACCCCCAGGTGCAACCATCACCTATGTTACTGGAGGATTATAAAAGTCAGGTGTTATCTTCCTACCCACATAACGTTGGGTGAACTGCAGTGCCTCATCCCCACAACTGTGCCATATTACAGCTGTCGTAGTCACCCCCAACATGGAACAATGTGATCCCCACTTATAGCTGGGGTCAAACCTGTGCCTTTGGCACTCACTTGTTTGTGACACTGGGACAAACAGTACTTGTACTTGACAAATGATAAATGCAACGTTATTAGTGCTGCAGGGAAGTGTGAGAGCAGCCCTACAGCTGCTGCTTCTTTCTAATTTGAAAACATCGATGTTGTTAGGCAAGGACTGGCAAAGATGCAGTCTTTTTTGAGATCTCAAATGGATGTTCTTGCTGTGATGGTTGTTAAGGACCTTTAAAGTAGGAAAAATGTAGGAAGGCTTCACTAGCTCTGCAGTTTGTGCAAAATTCAAAGCCAGGTAATCATTGTTGTAGATATGGATTTCAGCTAGTGAAGTGCTACTCTATCCTGTTACCACTCGGTCACGTACAGTGAGGACACCAGCTCTATTTCCTTGTGATTCTGTCCCTGTGCTTCAATGACTGATTTAGGAAGGTATAAATGTCCATTTAAAAAAAAAATCAAACCCGTAGCTCCAAATAATTACCTTCACAAGAAAGAGAAGGGTTTGGTTGTGTTGTCCACAAAGATACGTGACATCTTTGCTTTCGCAGCACAAATTTTCTGTGCGTGTGGGAAGGTGCCCATTTTTCAAGCACACTAAGACGTGGTGCTGTGCTCAGAAAAGGTGCTGATGAGTGCTGGCTGCATACCCTGCCCTTCAAAAATAAGGGCAAAGTGAAGCTCTAAGGATCCCTCCACGAATCTGAGTGGCTGAACGTTGCTGTGAAATGTTTATGCGCAGGGAACCCAAACCGAAATACTGAACTGCATGTTTTCGAGGCCTCATGAGAGCAGGGCCAGTGTGAGAGGAAAGAGCCACCCTCCAGTGACTCCTCAGGCAGCACCAACTGCTGAACAGCTGCTAACTGGCTGCACAGCAGAAAAAATAGAATCTATTCACAGCAAAACAAAAAGGCCTGATAAGCAAGTAACCTGGCCCAAGGACAACTGTGATCTGAAAACTACATCTAAATCACGATCTACACCAGGGTCTCCAGGGATAACGGACTGGGCTTAGCTTCCCTGCTATTGTCAAAGGCTGAGTCTGCACACACCTGGCAGCCAGGGCCTGTGGGCTGTGCCTGGCTAGTGGAAGGACCAAGGAGCCAGAAATAAACGAGCAGTTGATCTCATTCACTCATCTCTGTCTTTGAACAATTTGGAGTGGTTAACTGAAAAAGGTAAATTATTCATATGGAGCTATTCTAAGCTCAGAGTCATGCAGGCACCCGATTTAACTAGAATGGGAACTGGGCCTCTGCTGCTGGAGGCAGAATTTGACTTTCACTGATGCAATGGTACGATGTAACTCAAGGCAGATCGCCCGTAGAAAGCCCCCAGCGTGAAGGCTGCACTCCAAGCCAGAGCGGCTGAGCAGCTGAAGGTGCAAGTGTAGCGGTAACTCTCTGGTACTGAAGCATGGAAGCAAAAATGTGGCACAATAGCTAACTTTGATCTTACCTCCTACTAGTAAGTAGCTGTTTGGGAATAGAGTTTTGGCTTGCATAAGAGCTCTAGCATGGCCAGAGTGGAAGAGGTCAAATATCCCATCTGCATACACTCTGACGGGTCTGTCAGCTGTGGAGAAAGAAACACAACTGTGATTTTTCAGACTCAAAACATGCCTCTACTTAATTCTACTGGACAGGTTTCTGTCCCAAGGTCAGAAGATTATGGAGATTTACACCAGTTCTGATGATTCATGAGCACCGTGAGTGAACTCGCAGTGTTTTATCCTGCTCATACTTGTTCTTCTCCACACTCTCTGCTGTTTTATCTTAGACTTAGCCTATTTATTATAGTCCATCATCCCTGTCTTCTAATTTAGTAAAAATGTCATCTTCCTGCCTCATTCAGAGTGCCACCATATGTCTTGTTCTTTTCTCCCTGCCTTTCTAGTCAGTTCTGCCTTCTGGAATTATTTTTTTTTCTTTTTTCCTATCATCTACCTTTTCCTCCCCTCTTGTCTGTGACTTTTTTCCCACAGTTTACCACCATAAAAACATATTGCTGATCTCTTACACAGAAACATTTCGCTTCCCTTTTCCATACTCCCCCCTACTCTGACAAAGTGCTTCCCTCTAGTAAGATTAACATTTCTTTTCCTCACTGTTTTCACAGAACATTAGGGATCAGAAGGGACCTTGAAAGATCATCCAGTCCAATCCCCCTGCCAGAGCAGGATCACCTTGACCAAGTTGCATAGGAACACGTCCGGGCCTGCTCTCACCCTGAAAACTCCTGCTTTCCATACATCTTCAGCAGCTGCCTCCAGATAGATGAAGGACTTGCCTCACCACCCGACACGCCTGGCAGCTGTGGCACCTCCAAGCAAAAGGACAGCAGAGATGAGAGCAACAGAGCTGCAACCTCCACGGACTGCGCTTCAGTGCTACAGAGAGGTCTCTGCTGACAGGACACCCAAGAGTCCACATGAGAACACCGGTCCTTGCAGAGCTGACTGGAAAGCTGCCACTTATCCAGATAAAGCTTAATTTAGGTAAGTAAAATAAGTGAACAAAGGCTTTTCAAAAGTAATCTCTTGCAATTTAGGGGGGGATGAAGGGTGTATTTGGCACTTTATGTGAAATCACCTGCTTTCCCCAGCTCCATCACAAATGTCTAGATAAAGAAATGCGGCACAATTTGTTTGCAAAGAGCAAAAACTGAAGGTCTGTTGTGACCAGTAAGAATATCAGCAAGAAAAGGATTTTCCAGCATACAGAGGCAATATGAGAAGAGAATCACAGAACATTAAGGATTGGAAGGGACCTCGAAAGATCATCTAGTCCAACCTCCCTGCCAGAGCAGGATCCCCTAGACCAAGTGGCACAGCCTCTATGCAGCTGGCTGGCTGGAGCGGGCTGGCAAGCCTTCCTTCCAACCAACAAGCAGACATCCACAAAGCCATCAAGCTCCAACTTGAAATGTTTTCTCTTGTTTAACAGTACGTAATGGTCTGTAGCTGCTGTTCTCTTCCCCTTTACCTGATAGCACCAGATACCAGGACAGCCTCTCTGCTTTCAAGCAGAAGGCACCCAAGAACATTGACAAGACATTTTTAAGGGAGAACGTGTGCTTTGGGGGTGCCCATGGTCCTGCTGAGGAAGGTCTCTACACGTACCTGGTGTTCCCAGGCGGGCTTGTGCAATGGTCAGCTTCTCATGGGGGGCTTGGCACTGGCAGCTTGTTTCGTCTGCAAATGGAGCAGGTGCCGTCAGAGTCTGGAAGGAGGAAAAAGCACAAAGAAAGTAAATTTGGGTTGTCCATCAGTTAGTTAAAAAAGAACCATGTAACTGTGGCATGGTACTTAATGCTGGTGTGTTCTCTGGGGATTTGGGCTTTTCAGTCAACCCCGTGCACATACAACCCACACGAGTAAAAACAACGAGGAAAATAAGGCTTTCCAAACACGTCCTGCCACCTAATCCTTTGTCACTGTTGGAAGCTCAAGCATTTGTGAGGTGGCTGCAGGTACACAGTTCTTCTGTTTGCAGAACAAAGTCACACAGTATCACAGTACATTAGGGATTGGAAGGGACCTTGAAAGATCTTCTAGTCCAATCTCCCTGCCACAGCAGGACCATCTAGACCAAGTCGCACAGTAGCATAGCCAGGCAGTTTTTGGGGTCAGGGGTTTAAGCAGGGTCTCAAAGGTACAAAACATGTTCTGCTACCTGTAAACAACAGCTGGGAAACCTAATTTGGGTTTAGAAAGCTGCAAATGAGTCACTTCTTCACAAACATCAGTCCCTTCTGCTGACATCAGTACAGGTAACTGGGACTACATGTTGTTCTGTTGCGTTTAGTCAGAATCTTGGATAATTTGAAGGAGCTGTTCAAAACAAAGGCAGGAAGGCAAACTGAAGCTAGAGCTAAGTGAGCTGCAACTCCCTTCTCTGGTTCCATAGATACTGTAATGAAATGCTCTAACAGGGAGCAGAACACCAGAACCTAAAGATACAAGAGAGAGAGTGAGGATGTGTGAAGAATGACATTCCATTACCTGTCAGGAAACAACCTGATTACAAACAGTGTCTTTTCTGCCAGTGCCTATGTAGGCAGTTACTCAGCAATCAGAAACTCAGACATTTATTATCTGCCATATGGTCTAATATGAAAAAACACACTTCTACTGCTCTTGGCTTCGAATCTTTACAAAATCATAGCTGAGTTTTGTTTTGCTCTGTTTTTGTGAGAGAAGGCGGTGGCTGAGAACAGAAATCTATCACTTTGCCTCCACCACGACTGAGCTGGGACCTTGTGTCCTGGCATCTGTGGTTTGGTTGGGTTTTGACAGTGACAACTTGTGTGCCATGCAGCTGTCACACCAGTTTGAGCACCTGTGCTTGCTCATAACAGAATCTCTCTTCCCCTTTACTGCTTTTTTCAGCTTTTAGATGCCGAATGCTTTGTCACTTTAACGCCCCGGCACACTTCACGCCATGTCACACCTAATTGCGGATGACTTCTGGGCTCACTGGCTTGTTGCATGGAAAGCTCAGAGGGCAGCAGTAAAACAGCAACAAAGACTTGAACATTCAGAGCTGGCTCTTCCTGCTGATTTACTATTCATTTTGTTTACAGAAAACACTAATATTTTATGCAGATTTATTTTTCTTTCCTTTTTTACTTCATCATCTCAGGGAATCACAGAACATTAGGGACTGGAAGGGACCTTGAAACATCATTTAGTCTAATCCCCCTGCCATAGCAGGATCCCCTAGATCCAGCCACACAGGAACATGGCCAAGCAGGTTTTAAACATCGCTGCCACTACGTCAGTGATGAAAATCAAAGCATCTCTGCACAGACAAGGTACAAATGGAGAAACATGACCAAGTCCAAGATTCTGTCTGGGTTTTGTGGACAGCAACTGTTCCTCAGGCCACCCACGCCGCACAGCACAGAACATTACACATAATCATACCGTGCCAGCTCCTTCCTTTATTTCCTAAATACTGTCTTTTTGTTTCTGGATCTACAATTGCTCTGTGCTGACCTGTCTTTTTATCTCCAGGCAAGGTCAAGCTATAGAGCAGCCCATACAACCTGGTTCCCGCTGCGATAAAGAGGAAGGCAGGAGTGTTAAAACAATAATGGCTATGGGCTGAGGCCTGCAACTGATAATCACATCCTTGCTTGGCAGTGGCTGTTTCCTTGGAGATTATTTGAAGAAAATAGGCCTGGTTTGCAGGAAGATATCTTCCCTCCCAGGCAAACACAGTGGTGTTTTTCATCCATGTAAACGCCTTTGCAACACCAAGGTTTTTCATCTCTCTCAACACGTAACGACTTCTATTAGCTTCCTATCAGTGCAGCTTTTGTCAATGCTCAGCATTAAAGCTCAGTTCATGGTCCAGGGCTTATCAATATTCCCATTACAGAACACAGAACATTAGGGAATGGAAAGGACCTTGAAGGATCATCTAGTCCAACCCCTCTGCCACAGCAGGACCACTTTAACCAAGTTGCACAGAAACATATCCAGGCAGGTTTTAAATGTCTCCAGAGAAGGAGACTTCACAACCCCCCAGGCAGCCCCTTCCAGTGCTGTGTCACCCTCACTGGGAAGAAGTTCCTTCTCATATTGATGTGGAAAACCTCCTATGTTCTTACTCTGCAACCTTTCAGTCACTGGCTATGAGAATACATGAAACAGAGTAGGTTAAAAGCAGCAGTGTTCTCCCTGAGCTGCAGACAGAAATGCATAAATACCCTGTGCTGACAGATCAAAGGGAATACATCAATACCTTCCCAATATGATTTCATTTTATCTGGCCTAGGAAAAATGCTGCAAAGCTTCACAAAAACGTGAATAAAATAAGATCATAGAATCATTCTGGTTGGAAAAAAACTTTTGGATCATCAAGTCCAACAGTTAACCCAGCGCTGCCAAGTCACCATGAAATCATGTCCCTCAGCACCACAGAATCGCACGACACTAGGGATTGGAAGAGACCTCAAAAGATCACCACGTTCAGTTTGTGCACGAAAGCGTAACATTTGGAGAAATTATTAAACACCAGAAAAAAATCCATCAAACCTCTTTCTGTTTTGTATATAATGACTTGCATTCTTTCCAGATCCTCATCAGTAACAACTAGAACTGGGAGAAGAATCATAGAGAGCAAGCAATTTATGTAGCAGCATTTTCATTTTGGTTAATCCATTAACGTACTTGCGAAAGTTTGCTACAGCTTTGCCAATAATCAGGCACAGCCTTGGTGTGAATGTACTTCAGTCCTTCTCTGATGGGTTTTTCCCTTCATTGTTATTTTCTAGGCACCTACATTTGACCACCAGTCAAGCAAGCGAGGTTAGCCTTGTATTCCGGACCAAGGTAAGCTGCACAGATCTGCATCACCTTGTGGCAGGGTGCTCTGTAGCCCAAGTGTGGGTTTAGTGACTAGTTTGTTTGCTCAGCACCTGCCTCCTCCTTGTATTCTCTCGTGTTCTTCACAGAATCACAGAACATCGGGACCTTGAAAGATTATAGAGTCCAACCCCCTGCCACAGCAGGATCACGTAGACCAAGTCACACAGGAACATGTCCAGGTGGATTTTAAATGTCTCCAGAGAAGGAGACTCCACAACCCCCCTGGGCAGCCCCTTCCAGTGCTCTGTCACCTTCACCTTGAAGAAGTTCCTTCTCATATTGATGTGGAACCTCGTATGTTCCAGCTCACAGCCATTGCCCCTTGTCCTGTCATTATATATAACACAGAGCAGAGCCTGACTCTGTCCTCCTGACACCCACCCTTCACACATTTATCCACATTAATGAGGTCACCCCTCGGTCTCCTCCAAGCTAAAGAGACCCAGCTCCCTCAGCCTTTCCTCATAAGGCAGGTGTTCTACCCACTTCATCATCATTGTGGCTCTGCACTGACTCTCTCGAGCATTCCTCCTAAACTGAGGGGCCCAGAACTGGACACAAGGTTCCAGATGTTGTCACACCAGGGCAGAGTAGAGAGGGAAAAGAACCTCTCTTGATCTGCTAACCACCCCCCTTCTGATTCTCCCCAGGATGCTGTTGGCCTTCTTGACTACAAGGGCCCATTACTGGCTCATGGCCATCCTGCTGTCCGCCAGGACTCCCAGGTCCCTTTCTCCTATACTGCTGTCCACCAGATCAGTCTCCAACCTATACTGGGACCTGGGGTTGTTCCCACCCAGATGGCAGACTCTGCACTGCCCCTGTTATAGTGCATTACGCTTCTCCATTTTTTTCCAGAGACATTTCAGAATGCAAACCAATTGCACGTTCTCTGAGGTAGTAAAGAGAAATCACAGCCGATTAGTGGTGTCTACAGGCTATTTGAGCTGACGTTTCTCTAACTGTGGCAAAGACTGCTGCATGTCCCCAAGCACAAACTGCATTTGGTATGTTTTATGGGTGCGTGCTCATTTTTGAAAATGAAAATTAATCCAGAGCAAAATCCAAACTTGTAAAGGACCACAAAGATACTTGGTTAAATAATTCTGTTTTCCTTAAATGGAAGGCTCTTTATGTACATATTGATGCTTAGTTCCACATCGAAGTAAACAGATGGCAGACCCCCTAAGTCATAACATCACGTGAGAGAGAAACAGATGCATGGAGACTTGTTAACGACAACAAAACCTCCTAAATTCATCATCAGCTCCTCGGATTAAAACTGCACACAGCTTTCAGTGATACAGGAAAGATAAAGATAAATATCAAGGCCTAAGGAAGTCCATGGAAATAAAATATCTGAAATAATTCTAGAGGTTGCATCCAATTCTCTCAAAACACTGTTTGCAAATACGAGGGGAGTTAAGGCATCCAGGGATGAAGATACAAGAATCCAAGTGAACACTCTTCTTGCAGTCATTTCAAATGTTGCACCACGGCGATTTATATCACAACAGTTCCAGGCACTGGCAAACACTGGGTTTCAATACACACTGAATCTTACCTGCGGATTGCCTTCAGTGTCCCCTGTTTTCCTGCTTTTTGAAGGTATGATACAGGGGTTTCCTTTAGTCCTACTGTGGCATTTCCTCCCAAGCTAGCAGACTCCACAGCCTAAAATCAGAGGACCTAGTGCCAGATATCCGTTAAATATATTCACTGATTTAAGGCTTTAAATAAATAATTCCTGTTTTAATAAATAGGGATGACCACTGTTGCAGAAAAGAACTAACCTTGTTTTCATATTCTAAAATTAAAACCTGATTCTGTTTTTATATTGCTTTTCTTAACAAAATTGCCTTCTAAAAATGAGCATATATTGGTCACTTGGAACCCCAGGTAATTAATTTTAGAGATGTGTAATTACCAGTGAACAGCACTGAAGTAATCTGTTAGTATCACAGGTTTTACTTGCAACCAGTTATATCACTCTGAGGTACCAAAGCCATCCCGAGGTGAAGGATAATAGAACAGTACTAAAACATTAACCAAGGTAACCTCTTTCGTGTACATTCATGAAGTCAGTGGCTTGACTGCCAACCCACCCCTGTAAATGCTGCCTTCAAAGGAGAGGGATCAGAGAAAGCACTGAACAACTTTAAAAAGATCTGACAGGAACTTGAGATCCATGTTATTAGATCATCTGTCAAGAGGTGATTCACTTTAACTCTTCAGGACACCAGCTCCCAGTTCTTCTCACTTAAGACATGACTGCGCTTGCTTGCATCACTCCTTACGCCCTAACAAATGTGGTCAATCTATTTTTCTCCCCTGCAGATAACACAGGTGTGCTGACAAGATACCGCTTTAGAGGGGCCCACTGTCCTCTGGAGACATTTAAAACCCACCTGGACATGGTCCTGTGCTACTTGGTCTGGGTGGTCCTGCTGTGGCAGGAGGATTGGACTAGATGATCTTTCCAGGTCCCTCCCAGTTCTGTGATTCTGTAAATCTTTATTCAAAATGTCTCCACTGTCCGTTACTGGTGCTTGGGAAGATCTGAAACATCATAATTCCTGTTTGATTTGTGTGCTCTACCTGCCACCTTAATTTCTACATAAATGATACTGGAATGTGCGATAATGTAAACACTGGCATCACCCTGTCACTTCTTTCTTTACAATCTTCTAAAATGTCAGACTCCATGGAGTAATATATTCAAATGGGTTGTTATAGCTGAGCTTTTGACAGAGAAACCTCAGCCAGCCTGTACTAACACTGCACAGTAACAACACGGGAGCTAACTTTCCCTATAAAAGCAGCTCCCAAAGCCTTCCACAAACAAATTAACACTCCTCTTTAAAGTTGATTCTGATTATAACACTAGCGAGTAGAAAACATTAATCCAGGTCAGCTCCAGTGACTGTTGCTATTTCTTGTCGTGTCACATCAGCATCTCAACTACAATGCTGAATTTAGTTACTGAAGTTTGATGTTTAAATGTGTCTGAATTAGGACCATGAGCGAATGGATAGACCATGTCTCTCGTACACGGCAGTTAGGTTGTGTCTAGGCTAGAGAGCTTTGCTAGTATGAGTTCCATTTGTTCCTTGAGACAGTTGAAACTGAACTCCTTGGTGGATACAACCCGTAGTGTTCACTAAAATTCAGCGTAGTTCATGTTGTAGCAGGATTGAGTGCTCTGGCAGGGGGACTGGACAAGATGATCTTTGGAGGTCCTTTACAATCCCTAATGTTCCGTGATTCTGTGAATTCTGGTGTTAGGTTACCTAATTTCCAGTACCCCGCTGTTGCACACATCATGCACTTTGACACCTTGATACCATCTCAGCATTTCTGTGTGTGTGCATACATGTTGTATTAGTAATTTTCTGCTGCCTTGCCAATGGCACAGCCCATGCTGGGAGAAGGAGGGATCATTTCTGATGAATAGTAATAAGACAAATAATAAAAAGTTTTAAATAAAGGTTTAAAGGAATAAGAACAGATTTTAAGTAAGAAGCAAGGAAACACTCCAAGGGTTTTAAGTCAGCACATGAAAAGAGGGGCAGCTCTCAGAACCTTAACTCTTGGGGTGCAGCAGCCTTGTAATGTTACCTTTCCTCTCCTTTCTCCACAGCCCTTCAGAGGACTTTGCTGTTCCGGTCCCTGTCCCAGCTCCCAAATGCAGCTCTCCACATGTGTCACCCCTTCACACGCCTCCATTCCAATGAGAAACTCCCCACTGGGTTCCCAACTTGAGCAAGGTGGGGTTTGCCCTACCCCGGAGCTCTAAGCCTGCCCGAGGGGCTCGGCGGGGCCCGGGATGCTCATTGTTGGCGCCGCGGCTGGGGAGGGGCCGGGAACCGCCATCTCTCCTCCCTGCGGCCCTTCTCGGCTCCCGGTACGGGAGACCCGCGGGTGTTCTACCCCAAGGGGGCTGGCACAGCGCCCACGCGACAGTACCTGCTGTCGCCGAGCCTCTCCCCATGAGCCCAGCTGAGGCCACAGGAGCCCCGGACCGATGCGGCAGCGCCCCACCAACCTCTCTGCGCGACTCGGCACCGGCGGGCTCTCGGCGGGACGTTGATTCTTGACACTACGATTGTCCCTTTGGAAGCAGGGAGCGGCCATTCCGCCTGGCCGCCGCTTCCCGAAGCCCCCGCACGACAAAGCCTAGGCGGGACCCGCGCCCCGAGGTGCGAGCCCACCACACGCATCCCC
>VXBP01005817.1:175662-274720 GCA_013400115.1 Rhinopomastus cyanomelas
CCCCCGCCGCGCCCGGGGCGGCCCGGCTCACCAGGCGCGGCTGCGGGCAGGTGTGTTCCAGCTCCTCCATGGCCTGCGGGCGGACAGAGGCGTCTGACTCAGCAGCGGGCGCCAGCACTGGCATGGCCGGCGGCACACTCGCACCCCCCCACACACCCCTCCCGCCCCTCCGCCGCCGCCGCCCGGGTTCTCCCGGCGCGGGGGCCCCGCCGTCACGCGCGCGCCCGCCCCGCGGGGGTTCTCCCCGCGAGCCGCCCGCGGGCACGGCCGCTGCCCGTCGCCATGGCAACCGCGCTCCCGGCACGCCGGGAGGAGACGCGTCGCGCTCATTCGCACGCGGCCTCCTTATTGGCTGCCGCCGCGCCGCGCCACCGCCGGAACCCTGGCGGCTCCCCCGGGGCCGCGCTGCGGCCCACTGCTGCCCCGCACCGGGGCTCGGCCAGAGCCCGCACTGGCGCATCCCTCGGCACGGCGACTAGCGGCCGGGTTCGACTCGTTCCAAACCGGCCGCGGGAGCGAGGAGAAGTGCGGGGGGAGATGGTGCTGAACGGACAGATCCTGTCGCGGGCTGCCCCGCACCAGGACAGGCCGCAGCTTCACCTCCCCGGGGAGAAGAGAGAGGCGAGGAGCAGGTTTTGAGAGCGGGGCTGAAATATCACCGAATGGTTTGGGTTGGAAAGAACCTGAAAGGCCAGCTGGTTCCAACACCCTGCCCCGAGCAGGCAGGGACACCCACCACCAGACCAGATTGCCCAGAGCCATTTCCAGCCTGGCCTTGAACACTTTCAGGGAGCGGGCATCCACAGCTTCCCTGGGCAGCCTGTTCCAGTGCCTCAGCACCCTCACAATGAGGAACTTCATCCTAATATCTAAATTAAATCTCAGTTAAATTCAACTTCAGTTTAAAGCCAATCCCCTTGTCCTGTCGCTAGATGCCCTTGTGAAACATCCCTCACCAGCTTTCCTGTAGGTTCCCTTCAGGTACTGGAAGGCTGCAATAAGGTCTTGCCAGAGCTCTTCTCCAAGCTGAACAATCTCTGCCTGCCTTTGTAAGGGAGGGGCTGCAGCCCTTGTTCACCCTTGTGGCCCTCCTCTGGCATTGCATGTTTTTCAGTTAGTGATGTCTAAAGAGTTCAGGGAACAGAAACACTTTGACTTGGGTGGGATTTCAAGCGATGCTTTAGAAAATTGGGGGCACTACAGTTAGTATAGCAGCAGCTCCATCTGAACACAGCAAAATATTTCTATCCCAGCCAAACACATCACAGAGTTCCCAGGCCCTAAGTGAGGAACATGGCTAATGCTGGCCTAAGAGTCACAATGACACCATCAGTTGTGGTGCGCAACAGCTTCACCACATGCAGCTGTGGCTTTTACATTGCTGAAGTGAAACACCTGACATTCTTGCTGCTCAACAGCCTAGAATCATAGAAGGGCCAGGGTTGGAAGGGACCTTAAAGATCATCCAGTTCAAACCCCCCTGCACAGTTCAAACCCTGATCTTCACTAGAGCAGGTTACTCAGGGCACCATTCAACTTGGCTTTCAACACTACCAGGGATGGGGCAGCCATAACTTGCTTGGGCAACCTGTTCCAGCATCTCACAACTTTCAGAGTAAAGAACTTGTTCCTCATGTCCAACCCTAATCTCCCCTCCAGTCACAGAATCACAGAACATTAGGGATCGGAAGGGACCTCATAAGATCATCTAGTCCAATCCCCCTGCCACAGCAGGATCCCTTAGATCCAGTTGCAACGGAACATATCCAGATGGGTTTTAAATACCTTCAGAGAAGGAGATTCCACAGCCTCCCTCGGCAGCCCCTTCCAGGGCTCTGTCATTCTCACTGGGAAGAAGTTCCTTCTTACAGAGTTGTGGAATCTCCTCTGTTCCAGCTCATACCCATTGCCCTTTGTCCTATCATTAGATGACATTGAGAAGAGCCTGGCTCTATCTTTCTGACACCCACCCTTCACATATTTATAAACATTAAGATCAGGCACATAAAAAAGAACACAAGACTAATCCTCCCTTTAACTTAGGTCTGGTATCACACTCTTTGTCTACTTTCAGGTTAATAAATAATTCCATTTATCCTAAAGCCCTTGCAATGAGTTTACAGTATTTTGTACTTATAGCTTATATATTCAAATTACAGCTCTAATGAAAAAAAAACCACAGAAAGTATTTCTGGTTACCTTTCTTTGAAATCTGGGGGTTTCCCGAACTTCTTCGTCTGTGCTGTGTTTTTTGCTGCCAACCATCTTTGTTACTCCGTTACTGTGCTTCTCTTGTGCTTTGCTCTGCAGCTACCACACCTTCCTTGAGAGAGCCCAGGGTGGCTCTGAACGACACAGCACAATTCCCACCTCTTTAAAGACAGTTGAGCAAAAGACACGGGAAGCTGTTCTTGTATGACTGTCCCCAGGGAGGTTAAAGATCAGCTCAAAGTATCCTGCTGTGATAAAGCCTTTTAGCAGAGGAAGTCCCAAATCTTGCTGGGTTATTTTTCTCTCCAAAGCAAAGTGCATTCCCCTGACCTCCCCTTTTTCTCCCCATCCTAGAGCATTTCAATACGCTTGTTATGCTGTGCTGCAGGAAATAGATGAACTCTTGTTGTGGTCAGAGATGAATGTCAGAATTGAATGAGCATTCATGAAAAAGGCTCTTGTTTGATCTGCACTGTCCCACAGTGGAGCTAGAGCAACAGCTTCAGTTTGGGAAATTAACTGTATCACTGTGTACCCGCTCAAACCATGTCATCACCTGAATGACAAACGTCCCACTGTTTGTATGCCAGCTGACAAAGAGTTCTGTTTTAATCAAAAGCTTTCACATCCATTCAATTCAAAATTCCAAAGCATGTGAAAGCTAGGTAGATGTGAAATGCTGATCGTTCCATTTTCATTCAAACTGAAGGATTTTCTGACATTTTATGTTTCTCTATCATAGCTTAAACATTTCAGTGACTTCACAGAACACAGAATCACAGAACATTACCAATTGGAAGGGACCTCAAAAGATCATCTAGTCCAACCCTCCTGCCATAGAAGGATCACCTAGATCAAGTCGCACAGGAACACGGCCAGGCAAGTTTTAAACATCTCCAAGGAGACTTCACAAATCCCCTGGGCAGCCCCTTCCAGTGCTCTGTCACCCTCACCGTAAAGAAGTTCCTTCTCACATTGATGTGGAACCTCCTGTGTTCCAGCTCACACCCACTGCCCCTTGTCATATCACTAGATGACACTGAGCAGAGCCTGGCTCCATCCTCCTGACACCCACCCTTCACATATTTATAGACATTAATGAGGTCACCCCTCAGTTTCCATTTCTCCAAGCTAAAGAGACCCAACTTGCTCAGCCTTTCCTCATAAGGGAGGTGCTCCCCTCCCTTCATCATCTTTATGGCTCTGTGCTGGACTCTCTCCAGCAGTTGTGTCCTTCTAGAACTGACAGGCCCAGAACTGGACACAAGATTCCAGATGTGGTCTCCATAGGGCAGAGTAGAGGGAGAGGAGAACCTCACTTGATCTGCTAACCAGCTCCTTTCTGTTTTGCCCCAATTAAGGCATCATATCCACTACGTTTTGTGGGCCCTTCATCCCGGCAGCCAGTGGGAACCCTGCCAGAGATCCCTCAGACACAGCTGGAGGGATGCGTGCCGTCCTCGCACCCCGCTAGGCTCTCAAGATGAACCGCCTGTAGCTGCGGGCCCATCCTTGCCCTGCAAACCACCCGCCTCACTCCAGGCCTCGGACGGAACCCTGGCCTCGCCCAGAAACTGGCTCCGCCTCGCTCGGCGCGGGAGGAGGCCGGCGGAGGCTCCCGCCCGTCACAGCCCCTGTCCGTCCCCCCAAGCCGAGGCCGCCCCAGCGCGGGGCGGGCGCAGCTGCTGCGGCTGCTGATTGGCTGCCGCCCTGGCGGCGGCGCGCGGGGCTCCCGTCTCGCGCCACTTTCGGGAGGCTTTGGCGCGAGCGCGCCGCCATGGCCGAGAGCGGCGCGGCGGGCCGGGACGGTGAGGCTCGCGGAGCGCGCGGCAGCCCGAGGCCCCTGCCGCGCTCTCGGGTTGCGGCGGGGCTGGGGAGGGGGTGCGAACAGAAATAGAAATAGAGGATGAGGTGGGCGCGCGGGTGCGGGAACGCGGGATCGCGAGCGCAGGCGCGCCTGCGCGGCGGCGGCCCGGCGGTGCTCCGGTGGGGTGTCCCCGCCGCCGTGGACTGGGGCAGAGACACCCCTCTCACCTTCCTCTTCCTTCACCTTGGGCGTCCTGTGTCCCTCCTCCTCGCGGTGCCCCACCGCCTCGGGCCTCCGCTGCCAGGCGCGGGGGCCCTCTCGGAGCGGGCGTGTCGGAGGTGGGGGTGTGTTGCAGCAGGAGGCTCGGTTTATGCCCGTTGGTTCCCGCAGAGCGGCGAGGCCGGGGCGCGGCTACCTTCCCTCTTCGGGCCGCCAGCGCGGGTACTCGCAAGCCTGGGGACGCGCTGGCATCGCTCACCCGGCCGGGGGCAGTGCGTTCGTACAGGGGGAGGAGTGCGTGGCCTTAGGCGCTGGCGGATGGCGAGAGCGAACACTTGACCGAAAACCTTGTGTGAATACCCCTGGGGTGTAGCCTCTTCGCAGTTCTTTCCCTTATGGGATCAGACAGTGTGAATGCCCCCTATTTTTTTTGGCACGTCCCAGCCCTTCGCGATACAAATCCCTGTTCGTTCCGGCCACACGGCCTGAGGCAGCTCCGACAGCAACAGTTCAGCCTCTGCTGTCGCTGGAAGGGACTGACCCTCTCCGGCAGCCAGTTCCGCTCTTGCCTGGCGGCTTGTGCCAGCTCTGGGACTCTTCCACCTGCCGTAGGGGTATGTGGATCGTTACGCAAGCCCCACAGTCTTGTTCCCAGTCTGGTTGTCTGCTTTTCTAAGTAAGATTTGGACTGTCGATCCTTTGTGGTCAGATAAATGACCACACTCCAAAAAGGGGAGAGGAAAAGGTCAAGAGAAATGGAGAGCACCTTGCTGGGGGGAGTGTTGCTGAGGGGAAGGGAAGTGTCAGTGGAAATGACACTTCTCTCAGCAGATTCATTTCAGTCTGGCTTCACTGTTAAAAGTTGTGAACCCTCCTAAAAACCCATTACGGCTTTGTAGCAATAAAGACCTTTTCTAAGCTTGATGGTTCCTGAGTTGTCATGGAGACATGCAAAATAAAAGGAGCTGGAAATTCTCAAGGAATGAGTAGGGGGATCCCTTTCAGATAAGGGTTGATGATATTTCAGAGGCACTTTGGCTGTCTAGGTGGTAGCTTCTCCTTGAGTGTGACCTGGGATGAAGCCTGATCTCGGTGTCTGACTGACACCGTGCCTTCAGTATAATTTCAGGACTGACTTACCAAAGAGCCATCCTTTAGCCAAGTAAGTGTCTGCAATGATTTTCAAGCAAAACTGCAACCACTGAATCGTAGAATGTAATCTATTAATACTGTAGTTGCTGGAATGCTGCCTGACAGAAAAGAACCTGGGATTGTTGTTTCAGAGCTGGCTGAATGTGAGCCAGCTGTGTGCCCAGATGGCTGAGAAGGCCAACAGCATCCTGGCCAGGAATGGTGTAAGCAGCAGGAGCAGGGAGGTGATGGTGCCCCTGTACTCTGCACTTGTGAGACTGCATCTTTAGTACTGGGTCCAGTTTTGGGCACCACAGTATAAGAAGGACATTGAGGGACTGAAGTGGGCCCACAGAAGGGCAGCGAGGCTTGGGAGAGGGCTAGAGAACAGGTCCTGTGAAGAGTGGCTGAGAGAACTGTGGTTATTTAGTCTAGAGAGGAGACCTTACTGGTCTCTACAACTACCTAAAAGGAGGTTGCAGTGAGGCTGATTCTGGTCTCTTCTCCCAAATTCCTAATGATAGGACAAGGGGAAACAGCCTCAGGTTGTGTCAGAAGAGATTTAGATTGGATTTTAGGAAGTAGTTATTTCCTGAAAGAGTGGTTGGACACTGGAAGAGGCTGCCCAGGGAAATGGTGGTGTCATCGTCCATGGAGGAGTTTAAAAACTGAGTAGATAGAGCACTTGGGCCCATGGTCCTCATCCCATGTTGGGACGAGGGCTGGACTTGATGATCCTGGAAGTCCTTTCCAGCTGTGGTCATTCTGTGTTTCTCTGATTCACTTGAACACTGCACACCAAAGATAACAGCAGCTCCTAACTAAATTTACTTCTCTTGTTTTTAATTAATTGCAGCCATGCATGAGTCTGGAAGCTTTGCAGCATCACGTTCTAAACGTGAGAATAAGTCTAGAAGAAGCCATCAAGCGGCACTGGAACGTTTCAAAAAAGCCAAAGCTGGAGAAAAACTAAAATATGAGGTGAAATTTCCTTTTTTTATTAAAAAGTGAATGTGAGCTGAGATGCCTAAATACCCTTTGTGCATATCTGGAAGTTATCGTATCAAAATCTGCTTTCCAGATCAGCTTCTGCTTTTTAAGTGTGTCTGTTTTTCAGGATGTGATCATTAAAAAGATTGTTAACTTGTCTTCTGTAAAAGACAGAAAAAGAAACAAGCTGAAGGAATAACTGTGCTTACTGGTTGTGAACACTTGTAATGCAGTGCAGGACACCTTGTGTTTCTTGTGTTCTTACTGATGACTAATAAGTAACAGTATGGGAAGTTAATTCTCTTTATACCTTAACTGTAGGTTGAGGAGTTCACCGGTGTGTATGATGAAATAGATGAGGAAGAATACTCCAAGATCGTCAGAGAGCGTCAGGATGATGACTGGATTGTTGATGATGGTACGTTAAGATTCACTTGGAGAGTTTTGATTACAGTGTTATAACTCAGTTAGGCTCTGTAGTGTTCCTGGTTGGAGGTACGTTATAGTTAGTGTCTTACTACAGATTGTTTTAGCAGGTGAGAAGATGGGACTGCTGGAGAGAGTCCAGCGCAGAGCCATAAAGATGATGAAGGGAGTAGAACACCTCCCTTATGAAGAAAGCCTGAGGGAGCTGGGTCTCTTTACTCGGAGAGGAGGAGACTGAGGGGTGACCTCATTAATGTTGATATATGTGTGAAGGGTGGGTGTCAGGAGGATGGAGCCAGGCTCTGCTCAACGTCATCTAATGATAGGACAAGGGGCAGTGGGTGTGAGCTGGAACAGAGGAGGTTCCACGTCAAAATGAGAAGGAACTTCTTCACGGTGAGGGTGGCAGAGCACTGGAAGGGGCTGCCCAGGGAGTGGAGTCTCCTTTTCTGGAGGCGTTTCAAACCTGCTTGGACATGCTCCTGTGCAACTTGGTCTAGGTGATCCTTCTGTGTCAGGGGGATTGGACTAGATGATCTTTTGAGGTCCCTTCCAGTTCCTGATGTTGGAAATATTAATACATTTAGACATATCAGAAGACATAATTTAAAATACATTTCTAATGAAATTTGAAGTGTAAGTTTATAACAGCTTGTGTATTTTTTTTGCAGATGGGATAGGTTATGTAGAAGATGGAAGGGAAATCTTTGATGAAGATCTGCATGATGATGCTCTTGGTTTCAGTAAGAAGGGTAAGTTGACCATGACCACCGTAGATTGTCTTCCAGTGGCTTTTGAAAGGTTCTGAATGTTCCTTGAAGATCTGTAGTTCTGTGCCTGTGAATGTGAATTTTATTTAGATCTTGTGATGCAGAAGATAAGAGGCCCACAAACTGAAGTCAGATCACTACCAGAACAGTTTTGCCTACAGTCTTCTGTAGGATATATGTTCACTTCTAGAACAAATGTACGTAGGAAGGATCTTGGTTTCCAAAGCCACTGTCTAAAGCATGCATTCTGTCTATTTTTCTTTAGGAAAAGGAGGCAAAACTTCTACTGCTGATAAAAAGAATGTGAAAAAATCTGTGGTGTCAAAGCCAAACACAATTAAGTCAATGTTTATAGCTAGTGCTGGAAAGAAAAACACAGACGTAAGTTTGTACATTTTTCAATTTAAAGATTTCTGACTTGTTTGCAGTGTTTTTTATTGGTATTGGAAATAAAACAAGGGCTGATTTGGCTTCTGGTGTCTAGCAGGATGTAACTTCCTACTACAATCGCTCATGTACATAAGCATTCCTGAAAACACTGTGTTTTGTAGAAACCCTTGAGTCATTCACTGTTGGTCTCCTGACATCTAAGAACTGTCTGGCTTATCTGCTATCTTACAGAAAACTGTGGATCTATCAAAGGATGATTTACTAGGAGATATTCTTCAAGATCTTAATGCTGAAGTAAGTATGCTAATAAACTCTGCTTGAACCACCTTAATCCGTTAATTTTGTTTGCCCTGGAACACAGCAAGGAAATAAAGCTCTTCCTAAGAGTAGACCTAAGATGGATGGGTTTTTTTTTTCTGTAGTGCATCTGCTTGGTACGCTCCACATATGTATGTGGTCTGCCTGTCATCGCCATGCAGAAGTTGCTTGACTGTTTTGTTTTGATAAGCCAACGTTGGTGAGCAGCAGAATGACCATTAGCCAGCAACGTGCCCTTCTGGCCAAGAAGGCTAATGGCATCCTGGGGTGGCATAGAAGTGAGATGATTTGTAGATGGAGAGAGGCTCTCCTCCCCTTCTACTCTGCCCTGCTGAGACCACGTGTGGAATCTTGTGTCCAGTTCTGGGCCTGTCAGTTCTAGAAGGACACAGCTGCTGGAGAGAGTCCAGCACAGAGCTATAAAGATGATGAAGGGAGGGGAGCACCTCCCTTATGAAGAAAGGCTGAGCGAGTTGGGTCTCTTTAGCTTGGAGAAACGGAAACTGAGGGGTGACCTCATTAATGTCTATAAATATGTGAAGGGTGGGTGTCAGGAGGATGGAGCCAGGCTCTGCTCAGTGTCATCTAGTGATACGACAAGGGGCAATGGGTGTGAGCTGGAACACAGGAGGTTCTACATCAATGTGAGAAAGAACTTTATGGTGAGGGTGACAGAGCACTGGAAGGGGTTGCCCAGGGAATTTGTGGAGTCTCCTTCTCTGGAGATGTTTAAAACCTGCCTGGCCATGCTCCTGTGCGATTTGGTCTAGGTGAGCCTGCTGCGTCAGGGGGATTGGACTGGATGATCTTTTGAGGTCCCTTCCAATCCCTGTTCTGTGATTACTGGATCCTGGTTGTGTAGAGCCTGTGCTAATGCAGCTTTCTAGTTTTTTGTCAACTTCGAGTTGGCTGATTGCTCAGGTGACTTCTGATTTTACATGTCTGCGTTGTGTAACAGGAGGTGGTGATCCCTTGCCAAGTGGCCTTTGTTCTTATTGATGGAATAATCTGTTAAGGCAAAAGAAAACACTTCAACAACACATCTTCATTTTGGCACTTTCTCTTTTCTTCCAACATTCAGACTGTTCAGATCACTCCACCGCCAGTTATAATGCTGAAAAGGAAAAGATCTGCTGGAGTACCGCTGAATCCTTTCTCTGTGAAGTCCCAGACTTCTAAGGTAACTGCCATGTTGGCCTTCCCCAGTAGTTCCAGGCTCTGTCCGTGCCTCACGTAAATCGTCACATACTCTGTCAACACACAGGTTTAATTCAGGAATGGAGTAACGCTGTGAGGGAAAAATCACTGCAGATGTAATTAAGTGTTAACCAGGGCCTGTTGTAAACAGCAGTTAAAAATTACAGTAGTAGTCCGTTGCATCAGGAATGATACTATAGAATCTAAAGATTACTTGAGAGGGGTTTTAGCTATCATGCTGCAAAATAGTTGGAGCTTTTCCTCTGTCCCTGGTTACTAGTTCTGCAAATAGTGATAGATTTTTTTTTCCTCCCCTTTTTTGCTCATAAGAGATTATTTTTTTAACTTGTGGCTAACATATCTTTCAGGTGATCAACCCTATATCAAAGAAAGCTCCTGCTCATCTTGGGAAGGAAGCTCTTCCTCCAGCTTCATTTCATCCTAAGCATCCCAATTACACAGCAAAATCTGTCTCTGAAAATGAGGGCAGCAAGTATGTGCAGAAAGCTACAGAAAATGGGAGAGTAGTGAAGACAACACAAGAGAAAGACATTGAAGGTAGTGAAGTCAGAAACTGGTTCTGTAAACTCTTTAAATATGGCATGTTAGTGTTAAGACACTTGTTGGTCTGTACTGGTTAGAATGTTAGATAATGTAAATGCAATATTACAGGCTGCCCAGGGGGGTTGTGGAGTCTCCTTCTCTGGAGATGTTTAAAACCTGCCTGGATGTGTTCCCATGCGATGTGGTCTAGGTGGTCCTGCTGTGGCAGGGGGATTGGACTAGATGATCTTTCGAGGTTCCTTCCAATCCCTAATGTTCTGTTGTTCTGTGAATACTTTGTGTGTTAATACTGTATATTAGATTTGTGCATGTAGTACTCTGCCTCTGCATGCTGCTGTAGGACAATGGCTGAGGCCTTTACTTCTATGTGCAGCACTTCCAGACGATGATCAGGGAATGATGGATTTTGATGAGGAAGACTTTGATGAACCTATGGAAGCAGAGCATGTGGAGACTATACCTGAGACAGCTGAAAGCTTGCAGAGAGACAAGGAAATTGAAAAGAAAGAGTCTGAGCCGTTGGAATCAAAGAAGAAAGAGACATCTGCCTTGTAAGAATCTCTTCTATTCTTCCACAAAGAAGCCTGGAAACATCCATAAACTTTAGATTTATCTTGATATTTTTCTTTGCCCATGGGTTAACTGGAGACATTTAAAACCCACTTGGATATGATCCTGTGTGACTTGGTCTAGCTGGTCCTGCTGTGGCATGGGGATTGGACTGGATGATCTTTTGAGGTCTCTTCCAATCTCTAACGTTCTATGATGAGTGTGATACAGACAAAACTATAATGATGCTTTTTGACACCTTTTTTGTTGTGATGTTAGAAATGGTACTGTTCCACATGCTTACAGCTGCCTTGTTAAAAAAAATACTTGAGGTCTTTGGGACACAACAGGTATTTCTGTACATTGAAGTGACTCATTGTGGGAACTGAATGATGAACTTCAATGCCAATAAGCAACAATGAGGAGTTGGTAGCAGTGCTTATCCATAGCACCTATGATGGTGTTTTGTCATGTTAGCTGTCTTTAAATTGTCGCTAAAACAAATTTCATGTGGTGAACAGCTCTTTTTCCCTGTTTTGATGTTTGGTTTTTTTTTTTTTTTGAGCGATAGGACGAGGGACAATTCATATGTTCCCATTAACCTCAGACTGTAAAAAAAGAAACCTCTAATTGCTGAAAAGGTAATTTTGTGGAAGTTACCTGTTGTTCCTATGGAGCAACTGGCACAGACGGATAGAGACATGTTTTTTATGTAAAGGGGCTGAAACGCAAGTTTCTTTTTGACCCTATCCTCCTTTTCAGAAGAAATATTGAGGAAACCCAACTGTTGGGAATGTTGCTTGGTAATGCAAAGAGCAGTGAAAGGGGTGAGACTACAGAACTGGAAAAAAAAAAGCAAAACAGTGGTAGTTATAGCAGAGGAACAGTTTTACTTCTCATTCTTTCTTCTTCTGCACAACTTGCAGTTCTCTCTCAGGTGTCTCGTGTTGGGATGAAATTGATGAGGATGAAGCGGATCTAGTAGTGGCAGAAGTTCAGCTGGACCCCAATCTCCTTCCACTTGTGAAAGGGGAGAATGATGATCAAGTCTTAAGATTTTATTGGCTGGATGCTTATGAAGATCAGTACAGTCAGCCAGGTAACTGTTCAGTTAAAGGAAGAAAATGCCATTCTAATTCCTTTTACATAACTGGGATGTTTAGCTTGGAAAAAAGGAAACTGAGGGGTGACCTCTTTAATGTCTACAAGGGTGTTGGGCGGATGGAGCCAGGCTCTTCTCAATGTCATCTAGCGATAGGACGAGGGACAGTGGGTGTGAACTGGAACATAGGAGGTTCCTCATCAATGTGAGAAGGAACTTCTTTCCAGTGAGGGTGACAGAGCCCTGGAACAGGGTGCCCAGGGCAGGTTGTGGAGTCTCTTTTTCTCTGGAGATGTTCTGGATGTGTTCCTGTGCAACTTGGTCTAGATGATCCTCCTGTGGTGAGGGGATTGGACTAGATGATGTTTTGAGGTCCCTTCCAATCCCTAATGTTGTGTGATTCAGTGATTTCCAGACTTGCCTAGATTATGTCTAGCTACCATGTGTCACTCTGCTCAGCTGCCTGTAGATTCTTGTGTTTTTCTGCATCTCTGTCCTCAGTGCAAGGTCTGGGAAAAGTAAGAAGGTCATCTCTTGGTCTAATATAGTTGTAGGAAGGTGCAAAGGGAGCTATCAACCCTTCTCAATGTTGTTGACCCATTTGCCTTCTTATAACCTTGTTCATTTCTTACCCAGTAGTGCAATAAATGAGCAGCTTTCTTCTTGGTTCTGGAAATGTGGCTTAAAATTCTGGTGGGTTATTAAAAAGCCTCTACAGTATCAGTTGCATGATTTTTTTATATGAAGGAAAAGTTATGTCTATCCAGTGAGGAAGGTGGCCTGAAACAAGGTTTATCTAGATCATCTGTAGTCAGACTGTCTAAATTTTGAAGACTATCTTTGGATCAATATCCTGAAAATACTTGTTCAGTTGAAGTGTGAATCCTAGCTCTCATTGACTTAAAAACTGGCAGCATTCTCATCTCAGCCCAGACAAAGGAGTTCATGCTTGTGTCTGTTCTAAGCACTTCCCATCCATCCTCTCATTTTATCAACAGCTTTAGGATCCAGAGTTCCTAACTCGTGCTTCATGTAGGTTTACCTGAATGTTCCTCCATATGTTGTTGAAGGCTTTCGGGGTTGGTACTGTAAGCGTTGAGTCAGGCGTGTTTCTTGTTGCACCTTTTGTTGTGACTTGGGATGCCAAACTTAAACAGGAGACTGGGCTGAGCCAAACTGTTTGGTGATGGGAGTGGGAATAATCACACATTTCTTGATGAAATCAATGGCTCTAATACAAAATTGCTACTTGTAAAGACCCTGCTATTGTTTTTTTTCCTTTTTTTGTCTTTCTAAGTCAGTGGTTCTGAATGGAACATAATTATGAAAGGATTTCTCTTCCTCGCATGCAAGGAGTGTTCTTTTCTCATTATGACTTTTTCAGGATTGAATAATAAAGACTGCACCTGTTTTCAATTAGTACTGTAGAAGGAAAAATTTTGATACTGCTCTTTGTTTAATGTGTTCATGATCTTTGCTTGTGCCTCGTTTGCTGTGATGTCAAAGGCATTGCCTGAAGAGTAAATACCAGAGCATAATCACAGGACTCTTTCAAACAGGACTCTTTAAAACTTAATGATTTTTTTTTTGAGACTTACTTTTCATATCTCTCTCTACTACCTTAGGCAGAGAACTTGAGGACTGCAATACTATTAACATTTTAAAGAAATGACAAATCAAAACTGCCCTTTCTTTCCCCTCTGTGAGACATGTCCCTACCTCTTCACTTCGCTTGCCTTTTGGTTCATTGGTAGCATGAGCTTTCTTTTCACAGACTTTGTGTTTTAGAATCACAGAATGACAGAACATTAGAGATTGGAAGGGACCTGGAAAGATCATCCAGCCCAATCCCTCTGCTATAGCAGGATCACCTAGATCCACTTGCACATGAACATATCCAGGTGGGTTTTAAGTGTCTCCAGAGAAGGAGACTTCACAACCCCCCTGGGCAGCCCGTTCCAGTGCTCTGCCACCCTCACTAGGAAGAAGTTCCTTCTCATATTGATGTGGAACCTCCTCTGTTCCAGCTCACACCCACTGCCCCTTGTTACTCCCACTTTTTCTTTCTTCTTTTTTCCATATTACAGGATAGAATATGATATTTCTTCTCTCTTTTGTTATTTTTACATACAAAATCTCTGGTGCTGGGTGAGAATGTGTGTGGAGTGTTTGGCTAGGTGACCTCCAGAGGTTCATTCCATCTTAATTTATTGTGCCTCTTTGAAAGCTGAGGATTAAGACCACTTTATTTGTCCGAGCTGAAGTTTGTCTTTACCATTCAGGAAGCCTTTCATCCTGCATTTTAATGGCACATGTATCCCTCTTCATGCCTCACCTGTATATATGCATGCATCCCTTATGATTCTGTGATTCTCTGCTCCTGACAGGTTAAAATCTCCTTGTTCTTAATACTACCAGCTGTTCAAGCAACCACCTACTGTTTTGTAGTCTTTCCCACACTTCTGTAAGATACAAGTCTATGTGAGATTTTAATCCCTCTAAAAAAGGAGAGGGCCAAGAGCTTCATCTTCCCTGTCACTTACATCTGTAGTTTGAGCCCTTTCTAGATCCTTTTATTCAAACTGTCTAAATCTTGAAGATTGCCTCTGTATTGAAATCTGTGAGATACTTTGTGCAGCTGAAGCTTGTATCCTCGCTCTCATCATCTTCAAAACCGCAGCTTTCTCTGTCGTTGACAAAAGTAGTCTTGTTCACATCTATTCCAACCACTCAAGAAGTGATTTTTCTTAGCCTGTCACTCTTACTCTGTCATCCATCTTAGTGCATCTTCACTGATTTATCTTTTGATCTAATGGAGTAAGAAAGGTGCCTTTACGTTTGATAGATTGCGTGCCGGACACAAGTGACAACTCTTAACCCAAGGACTTACTTGTGCATTGTCAGACCAGAGAGAAACCTGGGTTCCAAGATCTTCTTTATGTGAAACCCTGTTTCTGAGGCAATCTCAGCTCTAGTGTTTCTGATTTCATCGATGGTAATGCATCGCAGGAAGAATGTCTTGCATGTAGTCAAATTCCAGAACAGACCAGTCCCTGCCTCTCTACAACTTCCTTTTGAGCAGTTGTAGAGAGAAATAGATAGGCAGACAGACAGATAATGCATGATTCAGCATGCTGACAGCACAGGCATTCTGAGTATCTTCAGCTTCCCCCAGCTGTTTTTCCCTCTCCCTATCAACAGCCAAACTAAATGGGATAGTAGAACAGAATTCTGAACCTGGCTGTTTGATGCCATTTTGAAGGTCAGGTAGCAAGGTGTTCCTACAGTGGTGGAGGTAGGGGCATGAAGCACTATGCAGACACCTAGTTGTAAAACTTGTGGTTTAAAAACAACTGAGAATGTGCTGATACACTGGACACACTTGTTGTTCAAGGACCTAAACTAGAAATGGTTGTTTCTCTACAAGAATACCTAGTAAGCTGCTTTAAGCAACATTTAAAAATCACACATTGATTTCTTTGCTCTGTCCTTCTTCCTGAGGTGTGGTGTTCTTGTTTGGCAAAGTTTGGATTGAGTCTGCAAACGCCTACGTAAGCTGTTGCGTGACAGTGAAAAATATTGAGAGAACTGTTTATCTACTGCCACGTGAAACAGTAAGTAAAACCTTTTTAAACATGTCAAAGCTAAGTACCTTTCATTCTGCTTATGGCACGTTATGAGTTCTAGCAGTGCGTTTGTGAACTTCTGAAGCCAGCGTTGCCTGGTGTAGGTGTGTACGGTGATAAACCATATCCATGGTGTATCATGTGTGAGATGCTTCTTCCCTCCCGACACTAACTAAATGGCAGACAAACTTTTACCTGTACATTTGCTGCTTAGGAATTCAAGTTATCTTGAAGTATATTAGAAAATGTGCTGCTTTTCAAAGCCCCCTCTTCAAATAATGTTGTTTAAATTGGGAGCTTCTTTAAATTGGGAGCTTCTTGGCTGATCGCGTCACAGTTTTCCCCTAAAGACACACATGATTCACAGAATGCAGCTGATGTCAGCTTGACAAAATTCAAGTGATGTCTGCTGGCATTTTCTGTTAATTTGTAAAAACCTGGCTTGTGTTTTGTAGGAAATCGACTTATCCACTGGCAAAGAGATGCAGACTCCAGTAACTATAATGAGCGTTTTCAAGGAATTTAATGACTGTATTTCACCAAAGTATAAGATCATGAAGTTCAAATCCAAGGTTTGTCTCAGAGTGTGCTGTTTGGTCATTTTCTGTTGTTCCAGTTTTTGAGGTGGGAAGTCTTGAAACACTGCCCAGTGGAACAGGTTATGCTGAAATGCAAATACATGACTCCTGGCAAGTGTACCAGCTTGTAAAAGCCATCACAGTGTCTTCCTAAATATCCATCCTCATGGAATCATAGAATGTGTTGAGTTGGAAGGGACCTCCAGAGGTAATCAAGTCCAGCCCCACCGTACAACAAGCAGGGTCCTCTCTAACAGATTGCTAAGAGCCCCATCAAGCCTGACCTTGAGTGTCTCTCGGGTGGAGTCTCCACCAGCTATCTAGGCAACCTGTTCCAGTGATCCACCACTCTCAGATTAAAGAATCTTTTCCTAATGTCCAGCCTAAATCTGCCCTTTTCTGTGCAACATTCATCTGCTTTGAAACTGGGTTGGGTGTCAGACTGTCTTGCCTTGCTGAGCTGTTTGAGAATACTTTAGCAGATAGAGGTTTTCACAGAACGCTAGGGATCGGAAGGGACCTCTAAAGATCATCCAGTCCAATCCCCCTGCCAGAGCAGGACCACCTAGACCAAGTCACACAGGAACACATCCAGGTGGGTTTTGAAAGATTTTAAAAGGCTGATGGCAATACTGCTCAGGTAAGCAGAGTGCTCACAGAAAGATGAAGTCTTGGTTTTGGCACTGTGAAACTGAGGAACTCTGTCGTCCATCTCAGCTGGAATTCAGAAAGGTCGCTAGCACACCTGCCACGCACCCAGAGTCCTTTTCCTCAGAATGCCTAGTTTTGTGGTGGCATGAAGAGGCCAATATCTGTGCATGGAGAGACGAGTTGTTCCCTCTACGTGTGTGTTCGTGTGCGTCTTGGCCTTGCCAGCTCCAAAGTTCTTCCCTGCGAACAGCCACACTTCAGCTGTATCATTTCCTCCTGCACCTGCTGCTAATTGCAGCTTCAATGGGTTGCACTGCTGCCAAGTTAGCAAAGACTTCACAAATCAGTTTGAAAGCAGCCTTACACCACTTAGGAACTTAGCAGCTAATCACCGCTGCTCGTTTGTGCCTTCTGAAGGGCCACTTGAAGGGCAGATTACTCTGCAGCAAAGCATTCATTCACTGCAGCTATGACCAGGCGCTTGTGAAATTGAGCTGAGGCTGGTGGAAGAGCGCAGATGAATCACTGCAGCAGACTATTTTTACCCCATGTTCAGCTTGCGTTTGCAACAAGAACTCTTTTGAAGCCTGTGATGGTGTTTTAAAAATTAAAAATATAAAAAAGGAGAGAGGGCATCAGTAGTAGGTGGTAAAAGCTGCGTGTCTCATTATCAGTTACCAGATAACGATGTCTGCACGTGTGAGCCCTTGCTTTGGTTTGGCAGTCAGATCTACATTGGTCTGCTGATTTGTAATACTGTTGTGACTGCACAGTGGTGCTTGTGTGCCAAGTTGTGTCACTCCTGTGTGCTTCCCCATAGCTGCTGATGTTGTAGTTTTTTCTGGATTCACCTTCCTGTTTATAGCGCAGTGCCCACTTCTATCCAGGCTTAGAAGCCTTAAAACTGCAGTGTTACAAGCAGTAGTAAACATAACTGCTCACTGTAGAGTTCTAAGGGAGCTATGGCTGATGCATTTAATTTCAGGAAAAGAAGCCAATCACCCAGCTCCAAAACCAGGTAACTTTGAATTTACCTAACTCTGACTGTATCTGGTTTGTTTGCAAATGTATTCCAGGTTATGGGGACTATTTAAAATGAGGCTTACTCGAGGGAGCTGGGTCTCTGTAGCTGGGAGAAAAGAAGACTAAGGGGTGACCCCATTTGTGTTGATAAATATATGAAGGGTGGGTGTCAGGAGGATGGAGCCAGGCTCTGCTCACTGTCATCTAATAATAGGAGCAATGGGTATAAGCTGGAACATATATTTCCGTATAAATATCAGAAGGAACTTCTTCACAGTGAGTGTGACGGAGTATTGGAACAGGGGGGCTTCTGGAGTCTCCCTCTCTCGAGACATTTAAAACCCGCCTGGACATGTTCCCGTGCAAGCTGGAATGTAGGAGGTTCCACATCAATATGAGAAGGAACTTCTTCCCAGTGAATCACAGAACATCAGGGAGTGGAAGGGACCTTGAAAGATCATCTAGTCCAATCCCCCTGCCAAAGCAGGATCTGCTAGACCAAGTCGCACAGGAACATATCCAGGTGGGTTTTAAACATCTCCAGAGAAGGAAACTCCACAACCCCCCTGGACAGCCTGTTCCAGTGCTCTGTCACCCTCACTGGGAAGAAGTTCCTTCTGATATTTATATGGAACCTCCTCTGTTCCAGCTCACACCCAGTGCCCCTTGTCCTATAATCAGATGACACTGAGCAGAGCCCAGCTCCATCCTCCTGACACCCACCTCTCACATATTTATAAACAGTAATGAGGACATTCTGTATTCTTTGATACTGCTACTGGTATATTCGGCTGATTCTGTGTCGGAAGTGCTGAGCTCAGTGTAGTGTCTAGAAACGTTTAGTGGGCTTCTAGGAATTCTTCTGGTAAAAGTGATATTCTAGCATAGTGCTGGAGTAGCATAACAACAATAGTGTATTTCAGTGGTGCAGATGGTTTGTGAAGTACTACAAGGCAGAGCGTAGATATTATAGGGTAGAGCGTGGCATTTCAGCAGGTATCGTGTTGGTGTTGCACAGGATATCATAATTATTTGGGAAATGAAGGTAGTTATTCTTAGAAGCTGACAAGCTGTGCATTTTGTGGAAAATCATTATTGCTCTTGAAGAAAGCAGAAGTGATACTTTCAGTGTAGTTGTGGGGAACTTGAGAATGCTTTAACCATCTTTGTGAGAGGTATGTAAACAAACTCGACTACTTTCTAGTAAAATCCAAGTAGCTGAAGCTGAAAAATAGAGTGCTGTCAGAGAAATGGTTCTGCTCGAGGCATGTAATAAACAGCTGGCAGATGGTTGGGAAGTCGGCTCTCTTGGGTGCCTCTCTGAAGCAGGCTGCTACACTAACACATGCAGTGTTAAAGCAGGAACTATGTAGTTACAGGGCTGCAGTCTCATTGGGATCACAGATATGTAGTGAGATAAGATGTAGTTAAGCTGGGATGGTGAGAGGGGAGTCTCTGAAGGGCACAGAACTGCTGGAGAGAGTCCAGTGCAGAGCCACAAAGATGGTGAAGGGATTGGAACATCCCCCTGATGAGGAAAGGCTGAGGGAGCTTGGTGTCTTTAGCTTGGAAAAAAAAGGAGACTGAGGGATGACCCTGTTAATGTTTATAAATATTGAAAAAACAGGTGTCAGGAAGATGGAGCCAGGCTCTTCTCGGTGTCATCTAATCATAGGGCAAGGGATAATGGGTATAAGCTGGAACATAAGAGGTTCCATGTCAATACAAGAGGGAACTTCTTCACGGTGAGGGTGACTGAGCACTGGAAGGGGCTGCCCATGGGGGTTGTGGAGTCTCCTTCTCTGGAGACATTTAAAACCTGCCTGGATGTGTTCCTGTGTGACTTGATCTAGGGGATCCTGCAGTGGCAGGAGGATTGGACTACATGATCTTTCGAGGTCTGTTCCAATCTGTAATGTTCTGTGATTCTGTAATTCTGTGAGATGTAGAGTTGGTAATGTAGGACCAAGCCTGTGACACTTGAGAAAGATGTTACAGCTGGCCTTTATTTCAATAGCTTTCTTATTGAACAGGATGGCTATTCAATTGAGAGACAATAAAACTAATATCTTTGTTTTATGTAGAAGGTGGAAAAACACTACGCTTTTGAGATCCCAGATGTTCCAGCAAAATCTGAATACTTAGAAGTTAAATATTCGGTGAGTATAATTGATCTAATGAAAGACCATGACCCACCTGCTTTCATACCCAGCTAAAAATGTTAGGGTTTTACTGGAAAAAAAAACCGTGCAGGATTTGATCTTTACTGCAGCAGCTAGTGGCTCTTGCAGTAAAAAACTGCAGGATTTGATCCTTAGGAGCTAGTGGCTGTTGTAGTATGAAGTTAGTTGCTTATTGTCTTTTAATGAAGAAAGGAAAAAGAGAAGAAAGAATATTCTAAGCTCATGGTTTGTTTATCATTTGTGTTTTCAGTAGTCCCTTACCGGGTAACCTGTAACATTGATTTGTTAGCGCTAGCTCTGTTTGCGTAGATAAAACATGAGGAGAGAGGATATTTCCTGCAGCAGTTGCATTCTTCCTTCCTTCTCTCCCAGTGATAATTTGTTTATTGATTTACAACAGCCTGTATTCCTAATTACCCTGTGTATTTTGCATCACCTTGCCATTGACTCAGCTAATCAGCCGAAGAACCCTGTAGCGGTACTGGATCAGGGCCCTAAGTGCTTTAAGATATTGTAGAGTATTTACTCCCCTTAAATGTACAGATTAGAGCTGATACCTCTGCTTAGAAATAGCAGCAGATTGAGAAATGCTTTTGTTGACGAGCTTTAAGGAAAACCGAAAAGAATTCCCATGAGAATATCAGCAGCTATTCTTCATTAACAAAAATACTTCATGTGGTTTCAAATGTAAGAGAGGCAGCAGTGTGGAACCTGCTGGCTCAGTTGCAGTAATAATGCCTTTGAAAACAGTGTTTGTAAATACCAGTTCTAGGTGCAGAAGCAGCCTCCTGCAGAGGTTTGCCATCTCAATTTCTTTTTCAGCTGTGTAGAGACATTACCCAGTCTTTATATGGCACACAAGAATAAAGCTGTAACTAGCTTTAATTAAGTGGAGGACATGAGCCATTTCTGTAGTGAAATGGTCACTGGACACTGTTGTAGTCTTGGCTGATAACTGTTTCTGTGTTATGTCCGGCATGGATGAAGAACTTTTGCTTCACTCTGTGTTCATGTGACTGTCCCAATTTTGTTGCACACCTATTTGGGTTGAGTCAGTGTAATGTCTTCAATAGCTGTAAGTTATGGTGGGTTAAGGCTTTGCTGTGGGAAGTTACTGTGATTTCAGGTAGCGTGTGGTTTTGTCAAGCTCCTGTCTGAATGTAGTGTGTCAAACCTGAAAGAGTTCTGTGGGGTGAAGTCACTCACTGTTTTCTATTACTTGTTAGGCTGAATGCCCTCGACTTCCCCAGGATCTGGAGGGACAAACGTTTTCACATGTGTTTGGAACTAATACCTCTAGCCTGGAACTTCTTTTGATGAGTCGGAAGATCAAAGGACCATGCTGGCTGGAAATAAAGAATCCACGTATGCTGGTTTGCATGGGAAATGCTTGGTTACTGTAAAACACACATAACTGTAGATTGGGGAGGAGGGGAAGTTTGAATTGTTTATCATTGGTTATAATTTTGTAAAGTAACCTTGTAATTTATCGGCATAGTCTTTTTTATCTAGTACAAATTGTAAGTTAGCCTTCGTTTTTGAGTGAGAGGTCTACCCAAGTTGGGTGGGTGTGTTGGTGTGCTTGAGGGTCTAGAGGCCCTGCACAGATCTCTGGACAGGCTGGATCAATGGGTTGAGGTCAGTTGTGTGAGCTTTGAACAAGGCCAAGTGCTGGATCGTACACTTGGGTCACAGCAACCCATTGCAGTGTAACAGGCTTCGAGGAGAGTTGCTCAACAGCAAGAGACCTGGGGATTTTGATCGATCATCGGCTGAATATGAGCCTGCAATGTGCTCAGGAGACCAGTGGCATCCTGATTTCTATCAGAAACAGTGCAGCTAGCAGGAGTAGGGAGGTGATTGTCCCCCTGTACTCAGGGTTGGAGACTCAACTGATTCCATGCCAGAACTAAATAAGCAGGAATCTAAAGGAGCTCTTTTTCCCCACTCCCACTTGCAGCTTTCAGGTTCTGGATCCTGATGTCAGAGCTGTTCATTTCAAAACTATGGCATGCCTTCTCTTTTGAAAACTGTCTATTAAGCTGGCCAGTTGTATTTAAGCAACATTTGGGAGGAGTGGGATGGTGGTGGGTTTGGTTTGGGAGAGGTTTGTTTTTATTAGTTAAAGGGATGTGTGTGTGTCTCGTTGACCAGAAGACTTACTTTCTTGTGTATCTTCCCTTTCATAGAATCACAGGACATTAGGGATTGGAAGGGACCTTGAGAGATCATCTAGTCCAATCTCCCTGCCAGAGCAGGATCACCTAGACCGAGTTGCACAGGAACATACCCAGGCAGATTTTAAAGGTCTCCAGAGGAGGAGACTCCACAACACCCCTGGGCAGCCTGATCCAGTGCTCTTTCACCCTCACAATTCCCTTTAGGGGGTCATACAGATAAGAAGTGTACCTGGGAGGTTTAAAATAAGCAAGACTCAAACCGATCAGACTCCTAAAGCTTCTCAAAAGTTGAGGTACCATCTTTGCAGCCGGAGGATCAGTGCCAGATAGCACTAGAGCTTTTTTAGAACAGTTGCCTCCAAACTCGTTAGAATGCAGCCCCCTGTCGCTAAAAAATACCAACATACAGACATTTATTTATCAATTATAACCATGTGCTACTGTACTAACATGTCCAGTATAAAATACTGAAATAGGACCTAAAAAAACACTAAAAGTGTGTGAAACAAACACTTCTTGAAAAGTATTTATTAATATTACCAGAAATAGCTTTTCCCCACCCCAGTGGATTGTCTTATGCACCTTACTGCTCTGTACAGAGTGGTAATGGAAGCTCTGGGTGGTAAGAGATTGGAGATAAGGGAAGAAGGTGTTAAGCAGTTGATTAATTACCTGCCTTCCTTTGGAGAGATGATCAATGTCTTGTAAATGAATTTAGTCAGATACCTGTTTGAGTTTATAGCAAAGAGAAGGACAGAAGACAAAATATGTGGTTTTAAAGAGAGGGGTGAAATAATTTTGCCGTAAATAAGGTAACTGGGACTACCAACAGCTGTCTTTAAAAAATAACCTGTCAGAAAGGTTATTTTCTTTTTCTGCTGCTTCCTGCCTTAATAAATGATCACTTTTTTTCCCTTAAAGCAAATGAAGAATTGCAGTCCAAAATATTCTCTAGTAATAGTGGGTAGTGATCATGGACTTTCCCCTCCTCCTCCTGTCTGTACAACTTTTTTTAGCTGTTAGATGTTTTCTAAATAGCTTTCTGTGGTTTCTCTTGCAGTTCAGGATAGCTTGTACTACCAGGTTAGGGTGACCTCTGTCATGACATCTCCTTATTGCCATAATTGTGTCTCTGAAAGACTCTCTAAATGAATTAATTATGTGGTGCATTTCAGTCAGTCGTAGTTCTTGTTCTCATTCAGTCAAGTCTTTTGATTAGCGGTCTGTCTGCCTTTGCTGTGGAATTGGAGGAATTCATGGCTATTCTTTAATTGCTCTTGGTTTTTAATACAGATTTTTATGAGGCCTTTTCCCTTTGTACTGACTACAGGATTAGATGCTGGAGGTGGCATCTAAATTTAGATGGAATTATGCTCGCTTGGTTTTACATCTTTTTCTACTACGACTGTGATAAAGCTGCTTGAAGTATTCTTTGCACTGCATGTCTTACTGACCTCAGAACAAATCTTCCCTCCTTTCTTTAATATCAAAGAGCCTCTGGTATGACTAGGTTTTTGTCTGAGGTGCTAGGAACAAGGAAGTTACCAGAAATTGCGCAGGACTGCTCTGGAACTTCAACTATCCCCATTAACAGGTTGTGGTCTGTGCAGTAGTGCCATTAGGGAAGCCTTACCTGGGACTGCCAGAAGAGTTAAGTTGGTTTATGTTGTTTTCTCAGAGCCTTCAAATCAGCCATTCAGTTGGTGTAAGGTGGAGGCAGTGGCCGTGAAGCCTGGCTTAGTGAATGTGGCTAAAGATCTTTCTCCTCCTCCTCCTCTGGTGGTCATGTCCTTCAGCATAAAGACTACTCAGAACCCAAAGACTCACCAGAATGAGGTAAGTAGTCTGCTGTCATCTTGCTTTGGTTTGGTTTTAGTCTTTGGCAATACACTAAGTATTTTCCAAGGCTTGGAAGAGCTTTACCTGATAACACCTGTAGCACTAAATGTATTTGCTGTTGAATAAATGTTCTGTGGTGTCAGCTTTTCAAAGAAATTTTTACCAGTGTTTCAGCAGCATGGGAACTGTGGGGGATGTTGGGTGAGAGTGAATTCTGTGTGTTTTCTCAAGCCTTCTGTTTTGCCTGTTGAGCATAATAGTTATTAATGAGGCTATCCCAGGATTACTTAGTTTTCTGTTAAATAAATAATCATAAGTTCTAGGTAAAATGACTATTTCTATTAACAAACCTAACTTTGAAATCAAATGAGAATTTGTTCTCGTTGTCTGTTGTGAGTTCTTTCCTTTTCTCAGAAAGGAGGGGAGATGTAGGTGGCCACTCTCAGTTGTAGACTTCAGACCACAACAAGTAGTTAGGCATTGTTCTCTGTTTTTTTAGCATCAGTCATCCTGGCACAGGAAGAGATATAGGATAGGGTAGTTGTTTCTTGCTGACTGAATGGAAGAAAAAATAGGCTAACGAATTTTACAAGCAGAATTAGTCCTCCTGGTGAAGTGAAGATGATTTTTAGGTTATTATGGAAAATTCCTGGTTTCTAGCCAATGCAATGAGACATACCCAATGCACTGCACTTGCAACGATATTTTGAAGACTGGTCTACTTTATCTTCTGTTAGCTTTTCTTGACCAGTGTCTGGGGAACCAGGACCACTTGCCAGCAGAGCAAGCAGAAGCATCGATAAAACAAATAGCTTCTAAATGCTGAAAACTCTTGCCTTCTTGCTCAGGGATAGCCCTTGTGGAGGGGGAGCTTTCTTGCATGTCTTGCCCTGCCCACATCTCCCCTGCACCAATTCACAGGGAATATTTTACATTACAGGGCCTGTTCAGATTTTAAACAAAATCTGATACAAGCAGAATTTTCCCAAATGGATTCATTTTCCTCTCAAATTCTAAGACAATAATGTGTGGTGGGGGGATTGAACTAGATGATCTTTCAAGGTCCCTTCCAGTCCCTAATGTTCTGTGATTCTGTGAACTGTAAGTTTAGTTTTATTTTACTTGATATCAGTTGCTAACTTTTCTTCCCAACTATTTATAGTTGAAATTAATTTTAAAAGTATCTTCAGTAGAAGCAAGAAAAGAAATGAGGAAACTGAAACAAAGAAAAAAGAGAGAGGGTACCAGTAGCATTCACGTTTATGAAGTTGTGTGTTCCATTTGTCTTTGGTGTAGGTGGTGGCTGTTGCAGCTCTGATTCATCAGAAATTTCCTTTGGATAAGGCTCCACCTCAGCCTCCTTTCCAGACACACTTCTGTGGTAGGTACCTGGAGCGGTTTATGAGAAGAAATATAATTCCTTCTGAGTTTGTGTTTTGTTGTTGTTTTTTTGGTTGTGGGTGGTTCTTTTGTTGTCTTGGTTTTTATTTTCATTCCCCACCATTGGTGGTGTAGAACAGGTACGTGAAAAAGTTTCAATTCGGAGGCAGACTTTTTTTCCCCCCGTTGAACTTCACTGGTTACTGGCTTTTTATTGAGTCACAGAATCACAGAACATTAGGGATTGGACAGGACCTCGAAAGATCATCTAATCCGATCCCCCTGCCACAGCAGGGTCACCTAGACCAAAGTTGCTCCGGAACATGTCCAGGGGCATCTCCTGAGAACTTTATTGAAAAGAAGCTTTGTGATGACACAAATCAGCGCTGCTCTCTGTGTTTTCCTATCATTTTTATTAGTTTTACTTCATCGTGTGTTCTCTTGGATTGCTTTCCTCATCCATTAGTTGAGGCCATTTAGTTCCTGTCATGTGGTTAGGTTTCAGTTCTGAACAGAATGGAAAAACTCAACAGGTCACACTGACATATAAGCACATTTCCTTAGGGAGAAACATCTCTTTCGTCAGTGTCGTCATAGTAAGATCAGCTGTCCAGGGGAGTTGTGGAGTCTCCTTCTCTGGAGATATTTAGAACTCACCTGGACATATTCCTGTGTGACTTGGTGTAGCTGATCCTGCTGTGGCAGGAGGATTGGATTAGTTGATCTTTCGAGGTCCCTTCCAATCCCTAATGTTCTGTGATTCTGTGATTCAAACCCCTGTTGGAAGTGATGAAGAGTGTTGAATGCGTGTGAAAGTTCTTGAGAAGCTGCAGACCACAGTTTTAAAATTCAGTGATAACCTCAGGTATAACTTAGTAAAATATTAAACACTTCTAATAACTACTCAGTTGTGTGGAAGACACACACCCACATAATTGTAGCTTTTTGGAATTAGTGGTTAGTTTTCCCTGGGTATTTTTGTTGCGGGTGGATGCTTAAGTGGTGAAGGGTACAATTAAGAACTTCTGTGTAAGAACAAATACCATTTCTTTTGCAGCTGTTTCCAAACCCAGTGATTGCATTTTTCCTTATGACTTCAAAGAAACTATTAAAAAGAAGGTAATTTCATTTCATTAGTCTTCTGATTACATGCCTTGTAAAGTGACAAACTTTGTTGTTTTGAGTAGGTTGGGTAGGAGAAATAGCCAAAGGAATGACATGAATGATAGGACAAGGGGCAATGGGTGTGAGCTGGAACATAAGAGGCTCCACATCAATATGAGAAGGGACCTCTTCATGGTGAGGGTGACAGAGCACTGGAACAGGCTGCCCAGGGGGGTTATGGAGTCTCCTTCTCTGGAGATGTTTAAAACCCACCTGGATATGTTCCTGTGCGACTTGATCGAGGTGATCCTGGTGTGGCAAGGGGGTTGGACTAGACGATCTTTGGAGGTCCTGTCCAGTCTCTACTGTTCAGTGATTCTGTGAGTGCTTCATTAGTTTTCCACTCTGCAGTCTTAAATCCAAGTATTGTAAAAACAGAGGTGTGGGCTCTGTGTGATTCAGTACTGCTGCACTCTTAAAACAGTGTATTAGACAAGAGAGTTAGCATTTTGCTAAAATTGAGGTTCACATTCATTAAACCCAGCTGTGTACTCCTAGTGAACTCAGAGAATGTTTCTTCATTGCTTGGAGAGTAAAATCTGTCAAAATTTAGAAGCCATCCTTTCCAAGGAGCACTGAGGTAGATTACAGAATAATGAAGTAACCTATTTTTATTTCTCCTCTTTCTGTGTGTTCTTAAGCCTGTGAGTAAAGGATGCACATGAAGCATTTTCCTGGTGTGCTTGATTCTTAGGAGGCTCTTAAAAATATCAGTAGACACCTGCATACAAAAGCAAACCGGAAGAAAGCCTCTGAGAAAAGCTTTCTATGGCTATGGGTGTCAGAACAAAAAGCCTTGAATTACAGAAGGAAAGAGAACTTGGTGGTGCTTTATTATTGTCTAGTAACTAGTAGGGGAGAGGAGGTGTTTCTGTTTTAAACTTACTGGGTCGCTGAAATCAGGTGCCCTCTTGCTCCTTTTAGAAGGCTGAAATAGAAATTGCTGCAACAGAGAGAACACTGCTGGGATTTTTCCTTGCGAAGATTCACAAAATTGACCCAGACGTCGTTGTGGTGAGTAGTTCAGAGAGTTAAATGAGAGCACACTGTCAGTTGGCCAGCTCTGTTCTCCTTTTGGCCCCTTGGAGTGTGTTTTTTTTTAATGTTGATCTTAGGCTGTGTTATGAATTGAATTTGCTTCTAAGACAGCAGGTAAACACAGATAGAAAGATGATACAGGATTTTCCCTAACAGCATTTTATACACCCTGTTATTTCTCAGAATATCTGACATTTCTAGCCTGTTTCCACAGTATGGAAATACTCTCTTCCCATAGGACCTGAAAATAGGGGGTGGGGTTTTTTTTAATATGCTCAGAAAGATGAAACACAACAAACACCTCGTTGTGGTTGTCTAGTAGAGTGGGAACTCTCGGTGTATATAACTGTGTTTCGTTTCAGGTGCTCATGGAGTTTGCGTCACCGTTTAGATTGTGTTTGTGCTGTAAATCAATAGGACAACCTAGACCAATCCGTGGGATTTGAGCAAAGCTTTTAAATCAGCCTTCTCATGTTTTCTGCTGTCTTGGCAGCTGAGGAGCTGTTGTAATGGCTCCTGAAACTTACATGTAATTAGTTTACAGTCTTGACTCAAAGTTTTGAAGACAGTTTGAAGTTGGTGATGAACCTGATGCTGTTTATTTACAACTTGGTATTCTGCAGAAAAATGCAAATCATTATGTGGTGGGAGGGAGTGGGATGGAATGAGCAGATTCCTGATGGTTTTGGCTCACTGCAGCTCCAGTACCCAGTATTTGCCCCACAAGCTGAGCTTCCTGGTCGTTATGGGGAGGAATCAGCGGAACCACTTCAGCCAGTGGCTTCAAATTGCAGATGCCTGTAGTAGGGGTGTGAGAGCTCTTATCCCAAAAACTGCAGAGCCATGTTACCTCAATGGAGTTTGCGCATGCTTTAATTAGTGCTGTTGAAAAACGAGCTTTAACAATACAGGTAGGATCCCTCTACTGTGGCCGTAATGCTGCTCATGTTGTTAAGGAGCATGGTTATTGCACAGTAGAGATGCATTTGATGGGATGAACCTGCAGCTCTTGGCGACTGACAGTTCCCATAGACTCACGTTCATCAAGGTAGCATTTTGCTTTCAGGTGACATTACAGACTAGCGTCATCAATGTCCTTAGCATCAAGATACAACAGGGGAGGTTCAGGCTTGACATTAGGAAGAATTTTTTCACAGAAGGCGTGGTCAGGCATTGGAATGTGCTGCCCAGAGAGGTGGTTGAGTCACCATCCCTGGATGTGTTTAAAGATCATTTGGATAAGGTGTTGAGGGATGCGGTTTAGGGGTGAACTTGTAAGGCAGGGTAGGTGGTTGGACTCCATCCCAGGGGTCCTTTCCAACCAGAGTGATTCTGATTCTGGTTGAACTTTGTAAGGATTACTGTAATGCTTTGTTAAATACTGGCCACTATATCCTTCTGTCCAGATTTAAGCCTCTTACAGTTTCAAAGGGAAAACCAGCCATTATTTTGATGTCAAGAGACTTTTGCAGGTAGGGAGAAGGAAATATTTGTAGCTAGGTTTATGTGCTGCACAAAGTATATTGTGTCCTTTTTCCTAGAAAGCTTCAAATTCTGATCTATGGTATCAAAGCATAAAGTTGAATAGTGTGTACTGTGAGCCAGCTATAGAGCTGATTCTGGTCTTCTGCTGAACACCGCTGTTAGTGTTAAGGCTAATGATTACTGTTGATGAATGTTCTCTTAGAAAGTGCTCTCTATGAGAGAGGTAATGCCATCAATTAGCTGGAAAAAACCAGAAAGGGCAAAGGAATACTGAGTGTGTTAAAATAAGTCTTTCAATTTGCATTCATAACCTTTTTTTGTTGTTTTTTTTTTCTGCTGCAAGGGTCATAATATTTATGGATTTGATCTGGAAGTGCTGCTCCAAAGAATTAATTTGTGCAAAGTCCCTCACTGGTCCAAGATAGGTCGACTGCGGAGGTCCAATATGCCAAAGCTTGGGGTAATAAGATTGCTCAAGGCTTTTAATCACCTTTGTGTTGCATGTTGATTGCAAGTGAATTAATTCTGACAAGGAACAGTGAGTGTGACAATGATGTATTGTGACTGTTGGTCACGCTGAATTTCTTATGTCCCAGCTCAGAAATGACAAATGTTTATACAACTTCTATTACAGTAATAAGCTAAACTAATTTTCAAGTTAGGCTAATTTAGTTTACGTATCTCAGCTAGATGGTAGTAATGACAGATTAATTGCAATAGTCTTTACAGTAGCAGTCTTTGTCTGCTATAACCGTAAAATGAGAAAATGTGATTTGAATTGATTGGTGAATCATCAGAGAGCTGCTCAGTTAATACTGGTGTCGTTCGTAGTGTGTATTTGTTCAGAGGACAATGCATGGGTCTTGGAGTATGGAAGTGCTGACCATGGCCATGCCTAGCCTGTTCCTGTCCTTCCTAGAGGCCAGGATGGGGTTTTGTGTATGGTTTGTTCTGCAACTTTTTTGTCCTGCTGTTAATTACAAAATTCTCCTTGGAGGAAAAACTCCCCACCAGGTTCTTGTTGGGACTGTTCTAAAGATAAAATTAAAAAAGAATGAAAAAAGGCAGCGTGACAGCTTCAGAGAGCTAGGGGTGACCTAGGGGTCACAGCTTCAGAGAGCTAGGGCTGACCTCATTAATGTTGATAAATATGTGAGGGGTGGGTGTCAGGAGGATGGAGCCAGCCTCTGCTCAGTGTCATCTAATGATAGGACAAGGGACAATGAGTGTGAGCTGGAACAGAAGAGGTTCCACATCAATATGAGAAGGAACTTCTTCATGGTGAGAGTGACAGAGCACTGGAAGGGGCTGCCCAGGGGGGTTGTGGAGTCTCCTTCTCTGGAGACATTTAAAACCTGCCTGAATGTGTTCCTGTGTAACTTGATCTAGGGGATCCTGCTGTGGGAGGGGGATTAGACTGGATTAGTCTTTCGAGGACTCTTCCAATCCCTAATGTTCTGTGATCTACTTCTTAATATATATAACCTGAAAAATACCATGGATTCATTCAGGCTGTAATTGTACAGCTTGAGTATTGGTGGTTTTTAGTACAGTTTTTAAAGTGTGAGTGACCAAGTGGCTTGGGTGAGTCCTAAAGCATGTGCTTGGTATAGATGTTCTCAGTTAACCTTTTGGGGGCTTTTCTCTCCTTGTTTGATACGATTAAGGGTCGAGGAGGGTTTGCTGAAAGGAACGCTGCCTGCGGTCGGATGATCTGTGATGTAGAAGTGTCTGCTAAGGAATTAATTCGTTGCAAAAGTTACCATTTGTCTGAACTGGTCCATCAGATCCTGAAAACAGAGAGGGTAACAGTTCTACCAGAGGAAATCCAAAATATGTACAGGTATGGAAAGCAGAGGGATTAGTTTCCCACCAGACAATTTCATGCTTGCCTGTAAAAAGGGGGTGATCATACGATCATAGGATGTTAGGGGTTGGAAGGGACCCAAGAGATCATCGAGTCCATGGGTATAGGCTGGAACACAGGAGGTTCCACATCACTATGAGAAGGAACTTCTTCATGATGAGGGTGACAGAGCCCTGGAAGGGACTGCCCAGGGGAGTTGTGGAGTCTCCTTCTCTGGAGACATTAAAAACCTGCCTGGACATGTTCCTGTGTGACTTGATCTAGGGTCTCCTGCAGTGGCAGGGGGATTGGATTGCATGATCTTTCGAGGTCCCTTCCAATCCCTAATGTTCTGTGATTCGTGGAGATACTGCCTTAGCATGCAGGTATTTGAAAAGTAAGATACTACCTTAACAGTAGCTTGTAATGTTTGAAGCTGCTTATGAGTAGTGGTTTATTATGTGTGAAGCCAATCAGATAGTGAGCTAAACTAACATAAGCAAGTTTGAGTTAAGGGCTTTTTCTGATTAAATGAGCTTGCTGTGTAACTCAACACTGGTGTGCTACAGCTGCCATGTGTTGCCTGCAGCGCACAGGGCTAAACTACTACAATACAAAGGAGACCGGTCTTACTTTGTAATAGTCTATCCCATTTCTTTTCCCAGTGATTCTCCTCGCTTAATGTTCATGCTGGAGCACACCTGGACAGATGCCAAATTCATTCTTCAGATCATGTGTGAGCTGAATGTTCTGCCACTGGCCCTTCAAATAACAAACATCTCTGGGAATGTCATGGTATGTTTCTACTACTGAACACACGCAGTGTCCCATGAAAACGGCGCCGTGTTTTCTGTGTTTGATTTACTGGTTTTAATATGCAAACGCGGAGGGAGAGTATGTGATGCTGTAAATATTTTGCTGTAATGAGTGTGAGGGACAATCTAGTGAACCAATAATAGAAAACGTCTGTAAAATACTACGTATGAGTCACGTGCGTGTTGGTGATACAGAGCAGTAGTAACAGTAGGTGAACATACCAGTAGTTGAAGGATGTACTTAGCCTATTTTCATACATCAGCGTTTTCTGGTATCTGCTTTGAACTCCTTTTTTGCCCCTCTCTCTAGTCGAGGACAATGATGGGTGGACGGTCGGAACGCAATGAGTTCTTGCTACTTCATGCATTTTATGAAAAAGACTACATCGTGCCAGACAAACAAGTCTTTAAAAAGCCTCCACAGAAGCTGGTGGGTCTAGTTTTTCCTCTTTCCAAGAAAATTTGTATTTTATTAAATCTAATTCTATTATGTAGAATTTTTATATATTCTATTAGAAATTCTATCTTGTAAAATACATTTTTTGTAGCTGATAGTGGCGAAGTGTGTAGTTTGATGGAACACTGTAGCACCTATTGGTTTGAGGTGGTTGAGTTGCCATCCCTAGATGTGTTTAAAGATGGTTTGGATGAGGTGTTGAGGGATCTGGTTTCAGGGTGAACTTGTAAGGTAGGGTATATGGTTGGACTTGATGATCCCAGGGGTCTTTTCTAAGCAAGAGTGAGTCTGTGATCCTGTGAACTTGTTCGTTGTGTTGCAGATCATGGAAACTCAGTTGCTCTTCTAGTTTAAAATTGAAATAAACAAAGTACTTGACTGTGTAGAGAGGTAGTAAAGAAGGTACTGTTAATATATGCACATTTGCCAGCTAGTTACTTTGCTGATGAATCACATTTGAAGTATAATTTGATCTGAGATTTTGGGTACAATACCCAAGCGTGTTATACAAAATCCTTTGCAACAGCATCCTGGGGTGGATCGGAAATGGGGTGGTTAGCAGATCAAGAAAGGTTCTTCTCTCCCTCTACTCTGCCCTGGTGAGACCACATCTGGAGTATTGTGTCCAGTTCTGGGCTCCTCAGTTCAAGAGGGATATGGAGCTGCTGGAGGGAGTCCAGTGTAGGGCAACGAGGATGATGAAGGAGGTGGAGCACCTCCCTTTTGAGGAGAGGCTGAGGGAGCTGGGTTTCTTTAGCTTGGAGGAGAATGAGGGGTGACCTCATTAATGTCTACAAGTATTTGAGGGGTGGGTGTCAGGAGAATGGAGGCAGGCTCTTCTCAATGTTATCTAGTGATAGGACGAGGGGCGATGGTTGTAAGCTGGAACATCAGCCTGAGAAGGAACTTCTTCACAATGAAGGTGACAGAGCACTGGAACAGGCTGCCCAGGGGAGTTGTGGAGTCTCCTTCACTGGAGATATTTAAGACCCACCTGGATGTGTTCTGTGTGACTTGGTCCAGGTGATCCTGGTGTGTCAGGGGGATTGGACTAGATTATCTTTTGAGGTCCTTTCCAATCCCTAAGGATTCTGTGATTCTGTGAACACCAGCATAAATATATTTATAGTAACATCTATACACTTGTTAGTAAACACATTCAGCATTTGAGAGTGTACTTGTGTATAAGTTCAACAGCAAATTTGAAAGCAGTAACTTCTGTTGATTGGACTTTTGCATCGAAGCAGTGCTGAAATTGAAAATAATTCAGAATAGCCTTGTTCACCTAGGAGAGAAACTCTTCTAACAAAACAAATAACATAATAATCTTTAGGTCAGTTTCTTTCAGATCATTTAATGTGTTTCATTAAAGTGCAAGTCTGGTGTTTCTGAAACCTGCCCTTTCCGTTGGACAGTAGTACTTCTGGGTCATGAGTTGAGTTTTTTTCTTCTGCAATCACCCAGAAAATATGTGCTAGTGCTGTGTTGCATTATGACAATTCCTCAAGGTCTTCATGATCTCTTGTTAGGAGTTTGTTTCCATTGGAGTTGGTTTGGATGCTATTTGGACAAGCAGAGAGATTTAGTAAGGGCTGTGATGAAAATACTATGGTTTGCATGTGCTTTAAAAGGAACTCTGTGCACTGGCTCCCAATTTCATGTTTGATTTGCCAGAAATAACTTCTCCAACAGTACATAAATCTTTGGAGACTAGATAATGACCTTTTTTTTAAATGCCAAATGTAGGTGGATGAAGATGAAGACTTTGAAGATCAGAATAAATCAAAGATAGGGAAAAAGAAAGCAGCCTATGCTGGGGGTTTAGTCTTGGATCCCAAAGTCGGTAAGATACGTCAGTTTTCTTTCCTCTATGAAGTTAGAGAAGGTAAGTTGTGTTAATGCAGATAGTGCAGTGAGGGCCAGCTGTGTATCCTGTGGGGGTTTGGGGTGGGGGGGTTGTTGGTGTTGTTGCATGTAGGAAAGTTCCTAACACTAAGTGTGTCATGACGTCTTATTGATACTACTTTTTCTTAGCTTTTTGTGAGATGATAATGTTCTTGTGAGGAATTAGGACTGTAAATCTCTGTATCATTTTCTAATGGACACGGAAGTTTTCTTTCAGTTTCTCCTCTACGTGGGGAAAACTGTACAAGTGTCCTATAGTAACACAGAAGCTATCTGTTCAACTCTGGTGAGTTAATGGGGTTGGATCGTTCCACTTCTGACAGCTTTTCATAGTGGGTAGCGGTGCATCGCAACAGCCGCTTCAAGGGAAGTGTGTACAACGTATTACTGTCACTTACATATGAATTGTGGAGTTGGATTAAGTCCTTGGGGAGACCGAGTAATTATGACTTCTGTTCTAAACTCTGTTTTAGGTTTTTATGACAAGTTTATTTTGCTTCTCGACTTCAACAGCTTGTACCCATCAATTATCCAGGAGTTTAACATCTGCTTTACCACAGTGCAGCGACTGTCATCAGAAGCACAGAAAAGGGCAGAGGTTTGTGTGCTTTAACGTCTGCCTTAGGAACCCGCCTGGACGTGTTCCTGTGCGACTGGGTCTAGGTGGTCCTGCTGTGGCAGGGGGATTGGACTGGATGATCTTTTGAGGACCCTTCCAATCCCTAATGTTCTGTGATTTTGTGGGGTTTTTCCCCAGTCTTCTCACTTAACGCATTAAAGTCTCATCTTCAAGACAAACCAATGATAAGCGTGGTAATCATCTGACAGGTCGAAGAGGAAGAAGAAATTCCAGAGATTCCAGACCCATCTCTGGAAATGGGAATTTTGCCTAAAGAAATCAGGAAACTGGTGGAGAGAAGGCGCCAGGTGAAGCAGTTAATGAAGCAGCCAGATTTAAATCCTGACCTTTATTTACAGGTGTGTTGCATTTGACTCCTTTGATTTTGTTTTTTCTTCCTTCCACTCCCCTTAAGTGCCCTGATCAGCTTTGCAGAATAGGAATGATTAGTAGTGAGCAGTGATTGTAATATGCTTTACTCACAGCCCATCATAGCTCAGATTGTATAAAAAGCTGTGAAGAAGTTGTGAGCATTAAGTTCTGTCTGCTGTTGGCTGTGGCTGTATGATTTTTGCTGGTTATGTTTCTTTTCAGTATGATATCAGACAGAAGGCTTTGAAACTCACCGCCAACAGTATGTATGGCTGCCTGGGATTTTCCTACAGCAGATTCTATGCCAAGCCTTTGGCTGCCTTGGTGACACACAAAGGAAGAGAGGTAAGTTGTTAAGTGGGTCATACACACATGTTGAAAGGTTGAGTCTAAGCCATCTACTTTTTTGTTGAATAGGAGAATGGTCTTGTTTTCAATCCTGGTTTGCTGCTGGAAGTGTAGTTTATATCTTTCTTGTACTGCAGAAGAGGGAATAAAACCTGAAGCTGGTTTTATTAGAAAAGAGTGGTCTAGAAAAGAGTGAGATAGATTTCCTGCTGTGGCAGGGGGATTGGGCTAGATGATCTTTCGAGGTCACTTCCAATCCCTAAGAATTCTGTGATTCCCCACAAGTACAAGCTGAATCTCTACCTAGAGCCTTATTTTGAATTCAACAACTTAGTTAGGATGGGCCAGATCATGGTGACAGAAAGAGTGAAGGCTGCTTTCACGTTTCCCATGAATTTGAGGTTCTGCTTAATGGGTTCATCTTTAATTCAGTGGTCTGCTTCAGCTTTGGATGATTTTGTCTTTGGCCAGTCTGTCATGTGGCCTGGTACACTGAGTACCTGAAAGCCTAAAATTTGTGATGGGGCTGATTAATCACGTGGTGACAATATGTTCAGACACTGTTCTTTATTCCTTAAAACAAAGTTTATGCGTTAGCCTCAAGAGGCAAGTTTTTAAGAGTTGCTCTTAACTTCATGGGAAAAACCACTGTTGCTGTTGATTAGGGTGGCAGCTGAGTGCAGATCACATAGGTTTAGCCCCAGTGTGAGAAATAACTGTTAAAGATCCAGAATGTTCTACCAATGTGTGGTGTCTCAAAGCATGTTTTTTTGTTATTTGAGTTCTTTATAGAAAAAGAATACCAAGCAGGAATCTGCAGAAGTGCCAGTGATAGGGCAGATCATCAACCTTTTAGTTGAGCAGTAAGATAGACTGCTTCATAGACGAGTTTGTATTCAGAGGCACACAGCCCCTGTGATGTGAGGACACAGCTCACCTTGTATGGACCACCTAGTACACCAGGGATCCATTTACAATCCCAGACTGATGTGTGGAGGAGTATTTTGTTTCTGATAACACATTTTTGTTTTTAAAAGCCATCCCGTGTCAGCAGTGTTCTAGAGATAACCCCACACTTGCTGTCCTCCCAGTGACTAGTCTGTTTGACCTTATACATACTGCTAAGTAGGAAGTAATGTCCAGGTTTGATATCTGGAGATGTTTCAAACCTGCTTGAACGTGTTCTTGTGCGGCTTGGGTGATCCTGCTCTGGCAGGGGGGTTGGACTGGATGATCTTCTGAAGTCCCTTCCAATTCCTGATGTTCTGTGATTCTATGATTTATGCTTTGGCAGTGCCAGTGTGCTAAAAGTAGGGAAGCTGCTGTAGCATTCTCTATAGTGACTAAAAGTCCTTAGGAATACACGTTGCCTTTTTAAAGCCTTGTTTGTAGCTATGCTGGTGCCTGATGTGTTCACTTCAATTTGATGGAAGTATCAAATATGATGCGAAAAGGCTGTTTCGAAAGCCAGTGCTGGGCGGGTGTCATCTGTAAGTTTCATTCATTTCAGGCAGTCTTAGCAAGATAGGAGCTAGTCCTTGACCTTTATGTACATTCAGCCATGCCCTAGATAGAGAATCATAGAATCATTAGGATTGGAAGGGACCTCGAAAGATCATCCAGTCCAATCCCGCTGCCACAGCAGGATCCCCTAGACCAGGTCGCACAGGAACACATCCAGCAGAGGCTTACAGCTCCGACCGTGTGTAGGGCTGGGTCTGGCAGCGGTGAGCAGCGATTGCCGAAGGAGGTGTAACGTGTGTGAGCCGTGTAGGGAGGGACGGTGGTAGGTTTTTCACTAGATGGCGATAGAGACCTTGAGATCATTAATCAATTAAGACACTTGTTTTTGTCGCAAAGATCTTCCTTGTTTATTTTTTCAGTTGTGAGCAAACTCTGACAGGGGAGAAGGATCGTGTCTCTGTGACTCTGTGAGACTGCAGCGTGCCACAGGCAGACTGGTTAGGCTTCAGTGTATCTTAGAAGGAACAAGCTGGTGAAATTTTGGGGTGGGAGGGAGTTTGTAGTTCAGGTCTGTTGGACCATTTTGAAAAATCTCAGTGTTTTCCTGTTGCGATGATCAGTTCTTCGAAAGAACTAAAGTCTTTCTGCATTTGTAATTCAGAGGTTACACTTGTTGATCTGAAACGCGTTAGCAATAATCCGGGACCTTCCCCTCACCCCGCCGTGTTACTAAGCATTTGCCTCGACATTGCGCTCGTTACCACAGCAGTTGTTTGCACGGAGAAGTAATAGGAAAATATTTAATATATTTTTAGCTGTCCTTTAATGTAATTTAACAACTGCAAACAAGACGAGTTGTACAACCAGCCAGCTCTGCGCTAGCAGGCAGCGTAAGGTCATGCCTTTCTAGCCTCTTTAAAGGACAAGTCGCTTGATGAATTGTCAGTTGCCTGATTTCCCAAATGCAGGATGCCCTCTGCTGCAGGATTTCCCTACGGGACAGCAAAGCTGCTGAAAGAATTTTGTCTGTTGGCAGCTTGGTTGCTAATGGCTGTTGCTCAAAACTGGGACCTTCTCCAGGTACTTGCATTTTTCCACATTGTTTGTCATGGTTGCATCTTTTTGCCCAAGCAGCTTTGAAAGGAAAACACCCCATTTATACTGTTTCCAGTGTTACCGACAGGTAGAGATGGAGTTACAGCATGCAGAATCAAACGGGGAAGGAAGCACTTGGGTTAATTCCAGCTTTCTCATTCAGACCCTTTAGATACATTCTCAATTAATAATAAGTTTAAGGCCCTGGCAGTCAAAAGGAAGGAATAAAAGCATGTTATTGCTGCAGTCTGGGAAAAGAATGGATGAGGGAGGAGAATCATGAAGTGGAGAAAAAGGAGCTCATTTAAAGAAAATTAAGCAAGGATAGGTAAGCAGGTTGATGGCCGCCTGTTGTAATTGTCTTCTATAAAGAAATCCAGCCATCTCGTTTGTTTGCAGTTTGAGTTTTTCAAAGTCTTGTTCCTCTGGAGGAACTGATCATCAGTTACTTTCTCTTAGTGGCTTCTACATCGTTGGTTATACAGCCTGCGGTAGTTGTCATGTGAACAGCACAGTCGTCAGCCTCCTGATTTGTTCCATGCTGTAATATGGGAGAAGGGAGATTCTTGAAAGAGAGAAGGATGCCTGCTGAAGTCTCATATAAACATGCATCTATTTTTAAACAGGGCATGCAACATTTTTGGAAGACATGGAACTTGGTGGCAAAAGGCTTCACAAGGAGTTTCTTAATTGCTTCTAAATAGAAAAACAGCAAACCGAAACCTCACAAGAAGTAGTGCGAAACTGTTGCAACACTCTAAAGGGAAACTTTGGGTCAGACCAGTTGCCACTGGTTAAATTCCCCATTATGTATGCCACTCTGGTTGACAGGATATGAGCCAGCAGTGTGCCTAGGTGGCTAAGAAGACAAACGGCATCCTGGCTTGTATTAGAAATAGTGTGGCCAGCAGGAGTAGGGAGGTTATAATCCCCCTGTATTCGGCACTGGTGAGGCCGCATCGTGAGTACTGGGTCTGGTTTTGGGCACCTCAATACGAGGGGGATGTTGAGATGCTGGTGCAGGTGTAGAGGAGGGCAACTAAGCTGGTGAAGAGCCTGGAAAACAAATGTAATGAGGAAAGACTGAAAGAGCTGGGGCTGTTCAGTTTGAAGAAGAGGAAGCTGAGAGGAGACCTCATCACTCTCTGCAACTACCTGAAAAGATGTTGTGGAGAGGTTCTCACAAGCAATTAGTGATAGAACAAGAGGGAATGGGTTTAAGTTACAGTAGTGGGGGGTTACACTTGATGTTAGGAAGATTTTTTTCACAAAAAGGGTGGTCAGGCACTGGAATAGGCTTCCTAGGGAGGTTTTTGAGTCGCACTCCCTGGATGTGTTTAAAGATGGTTTGGATGAGGTGTTGAGGGATCTGGTTTAAGGGTGAACTTGCAAAATAGGGTTGATGGTTGGACTTTATGATCCCAGAGGTCTTTTCCAACCAGAGTGATGCTGTGATTGCAAGCTGGTGAAAAAGCTATGCGTGTTTTCCTGCATGCTGACACACCAAACAAGTTCGAATAGACATTTCAAAGGAGAGGCTGCTTACAATCTGAAAATGCAAACTGAGTACCAAGTACTGGAAAAATTATGGAACATCTTAACGTTCATTAAAATTAAATATTATTGTTGTTACTCCAAGTGCATGGGATGACATCTGGGCTGATAAAGACTTGTGCATCTCCACAGAGAGGAAATGAAACATTTCAATTAAGAAGAATGGATGGAATATTTTGGGTGAGGAGGAAATTAGTCTGGAGTGGGGGGAAAAAACTGAAAATTTTATTTTGTGTAGTGTAAGTTTGTTTTTTTCCCACTGGACAGAAAGGTTTTATTTAATGGATATTCGCTGAGAAATGGGCTGCCCAGGGGTATTGTGGAGTCTCCTTCTCTGGAGCTGTTTAAAACCCACTTGGACATGTTCCTATGCGACTTTGTCTAGGTTGTCCTGCTGTGGCAGGGGGATTGGACTAGACCTTAACCCTAACCCTAACCTGACATCACCACATCAGCCAGACCAGAGCACTAAGGACCACATCCAGTCTGTTCTTAAACACCTCCACGCGTGGGGACTCCATCTGCCTTGGGCAGTCCATTCCAGGGTCTGATCACCCTTTCTGTGAGGACGGGCCTCCTAACATCCAACCTAACCCTCCCCTGGCAGCTTCAGGCCCTGTCCTCTCCTCCTGTTGCTAGTTGCCTGGGAGAAGACCCCGGCCCCCACCTGACTGCAGCCTCACTTCAGGGAATTGTAGACAGGGATAAAATCCCCACCTTGAGTCTCCTCCAGACTCAATGTCAGCTCCCTCAGCCTCTCCTCATCAGCCTTTCCCTCCAGTCCCTTCATCAGTTGATCAGTCCCTTCATGATTGATGGCTTGCCATGAAATAGTTTGTGTTTTGAGACTTAACAGAAGTTGTTTTTCATGGTGCTGTTCCCTCACTTGTTTGCATCTTGGGTTTATCTTAAATTGGATGTTGACCTGTTCTAGAAACCACGGGTTAGGGTACCAAGATGGTAATAAATTCCTCAAAATGGAAGAGATTTCAAATTAGATTTTAAAAATAATACTCTTTCAAGCGCTCTTCCAAAGAGGGTAGAAAAGTGATCTGACTGAAGTGTCATCTCCCAGGAGACACAAATAAGTATTCATACTGTCCTTCAAACGTTTGACATCTTGATCTCTGAAATCAGAAAGTTCCATGTATTTCCTGGGAATTCTGCCTGCTGTGCATAAGCTACTGTTGCACAGCAGACTGTGTTGGAAGCTTTCTTGCAGCACCCACAATGACGTGATCTGTTCATTACCCCCTTGGGTGAATACTCGCTTGAGCCTACTAGATCTGCTGCTTTCAGGTAACAATTTAAAGGGGCTGTTGGTCCTCCTCTGACATAGATCCATCTCATGATAGTTTGAGAGCAGAGTTTCTTCAAGATTGATTAAAAAAGTTTAGGGGTGGAATTAGTCGTGGTGTTCAGCTACCTAATGAGGACTATGGGGAAGATTCTTCCCTGAGTAAGACAGAGAACTAGAACAGGCTGCCCAGGAGGGTTGTGGAGACTCCTCTGGAGACATGTAAAACCTGCCTGGACATGTTCCTGTGCAAGTTGGTCTAGGTGGTCCTGCTCTAGCAGGGAGATTGTACTAGATGATCTTTCGAGGTCCCTTCCAATCCCCAATGTTCTCTGATTCTTGCACCAGGCCCTGTCTTGGGCAGGAGGCTGAGTTAGCTGATGTCCATAGATTCTTTTGAACTGGAACTGTTTTACATGACCATCAGTTTAGAAGCTCTTCTAATTCATACTCGAACTGATCACCAAGGTCACATAGATCCAGCAAATGCAAGAGTAGTAAAGAAGACCAGATGGATGAAGATGCAGCAGTGACACTTGTCTTGCCAGTCTGGTTTGGTTGTAAAGCTGAAAAAATCCCCTGAGTGTTTCAAATGTCTGTTCTGTGTGGGTGCCTTACCTGGGCCTGTGCCAAGACTCACAGAATCACAGAACGTTAGGCATTGGAAGTGACCTTGAAAGACCATCTAGTCCAATCTCCATGCCACAGCAGGATCACCCAGACCAAGTTGCACAGGAAGATGGCCAGGTGGGTTTGAAACGTCCAGAGAAGGAGACTCCACAACCCCCCTGGGCAGCCCGTTCCAGTGCTCTGCTTGAGAAGCAGATGTAGGTTAATGAGCTGGGCTATATTTAATGCAGATCTCTTATTAACTTAAGCAATGTTAGAAGAAGGAAGCCTGCTCGGGCATCTAGCCTCAGCTAATTTGTTCAGACTTTTCTTTGTCATACCAAGCAGGCAGTGTCAAAGCTGGATGGAACAAATCTGCCCAGACTTCAGATTTTTGTAGGTGATCGTTTACGCTTGCTCTCTCTACTTCCCTTCCAGAGGTTATGTAATGCAGGAGGTGTTGCAGGTGACAGCATTGTCTTTAGCTTCAGACTGTGCCCTTTATAAAGTACATTTATGGGGTAAGGTTTCAGGGAGTGGGGTTAAAGTGTGTATGTTGGTGTCTGCTCTGCAGTTTGATACTCTCTGTTTGCTCGTTTGAGCCTCTAGAAACAGTTACTTCATAAAATCCTGTTTCAACATCTGGATTAAAAAAATAATGGAAATTAAAGCCCCACTGCTGTTTACCTGTAACGCTTAGTCTTCCATGGTTTTGTGTGTTCTAACTGACAGACTATAACGAGCACAAAGTCATTTTTGAGGTGGTTGGGGGTGGGAAGTGGTTCCCACTTGTGTCACTGAAGTGCAGTGCTCATCAAGCACTGCTCATCAAAACCAGGGCATGTCAGAACGTCATTTGAACCTTACTGCAGGGATTAGTCCCTGGCAGGCTTTTCTATGTGGGCTTGTGCTAGTCTTGATTACATGAGACTGGAGTAACTTAAAATTTGGATAATGATGGTGGGTAAGCCCTGGGTTGTTCTTTTTTTTAAAAGGGTGCTCTTTTGACAGGTTGCCTTTATGAAGGCTGATTTGTGGTTCTTGCTGGTGATAGGATTTCTGTTCCTGCTCTCGTCTGGAGCAGGCAACTATAACCAGGAAGTTATGTGGCCGTTTCATATCAGATCAGTCATGCCTTGTGAAGTTAATGCTTTCTATCTAGTCACTTGCCTCATTTGTGAAACAGAGCTGAAATAGCTGTTTAAACTATTGGAAGTTGACAGAAAAGCAGGACTGTGTGATAATTGTTGCATTGGCAATGGGTATGAGCTGGAACATAGAAGGTTCCACATCAATCTGAGAAGGAACTTCTTCCCAGTGAGGGTGACGGAGCACTGGAACAGGCTGCCCCGGGCGGGTTGTGGAGTCTCCTCTAGAGATGTTTAAAACCTGCCTGGACACGTTCCTGTGCAACTTGGTCTAGGTGATCCTGCTGTGGCAGGGGGATTGGACTAGATGATCTTTTGAGGTCCCTTCCAATCCCTGATGTTCTGTGATTTATTTTCTGTGTTCTTTGACTTCAGTGCAGAGAATGTTTTCAGTGTTTACTTTGCTCTTCTTCCTGGGTGTTGTCATTGTAGTGGGATATCCATCTGTCACCGGCTGTGTTGTATTGTGATTTGGCATTGGCACATGGAAGACGGCCACAAAACCACTGGGAGGTCTTGGTTCTGACCTTCTTCATGAGTGTGCAGTGGTTGGATTTCTACTTGTCGAATCTAGAACTTCCTTGGCTGTAGCCTTCAGGTTTTAAACAACCCACCTGTAAGCTGATGACAGCTGATATTTTGGTTTTCACATGATCTCCTTAATGTCTCATCTTTTTCTTTCCTCTCTCTCAGGACAAGCATCAGCATCCTTGACCTTAGGCAAATACCATATTTGTATTGGCATACAAATCTGTTGGGTTTTTTAAATCACAATAGCTCCTCTGCCTCAATAATGTCATATGTGTCACACCTAGGTTTTTTGGCTCAATGCATAACTTCATATTTTTCAACTTGGAGTTAAAAGTAGTCATCCTGGAGCTAAAGAAAAATCACTGAGAAGCCTGTACTTAGACTGAGAACCCCTGCAGGAAGCTTTGATTAGGGAAAAGCTTTAGATCTGACTCTTAGACACAATTGTCCATCAGGTGGCCGGTCATTTTGGCAACTGTGTACCACAGATGTTAGTGAGGGGAAAAATGTCTGTTACGTCACGTAGTTCATCTTCCAGGGTGTGTGTTGTGTCTTCAGCAGAGACACAATTATTCATGGCTTTGGAGTTGGGGTTTTTTTTGTTGTTGGAACACTGTTGTCCTTCAAGGATTCACTTCTGTGTTTAAGTTTGCCGTGGGTTTTGATCTGATTTACGCCTGCGGTGTAAGCGTGTGTCACTTTGCTCCCTCATAAATACTGTGTTAAGTTGCAGCGATTTTTTTTTTCTAAGAAGCCGTTTGATTTTTTGCCAGGGATTCCTGAGCTATCTAGTGATAGTTTCAGGGATCCTATTCCTTCTCTGAAAACCAGTGCCAATTTTGGACTGTGCAGCTGTCCCAGTTTCCTTCTCATTAATGTCCACTGTAGGAATAAATGTTTGTTGTCTGATGTTTATTATATTAGCTTATTTAAAGTTGGTTATTTCCTTCCCCACAGAGGTCCCACTTCACTTGTTTGGTTTTTTCCTTTCTTGAAATGGAAAAAAAGAATAGATCTGCCCAAGGAGATTAGGATGGTAAAGCAGTATGGAGTGATATTTATTGGACTATTCCAGAAATGACCCTTCTGTTATTCCATACAGTGCTGCATAGCTTTTGGCTCAGCTGGCCTGTGTAATAGGGGAGAGTCTCCCTGCTAAGCCAAGAAACTCCTTTCTGCTTCGGAGAGCACGCACGGCATCCGTGACACTAGATTATCACAATTATCAAGTATCAGTACTGACTTACTAGTTGTCCCTGGCCTTTTCCATCTTAACTTGAGGAATGCCTGTTTGGTGACTGTCTGCCCCACTCTCTAGGAGGGACTAGTTTATCAGTAGGTTGTGGTGTTGGCAGAAAATCACAGATTTGCTCTGTGCTCTTGAGCATGAGGAGGTTTCTACCACTCTATATAAAATGTGGCTTCTTTCATTGAAGCTCATCAGAGAGCCAGCGTAGGGATCGTTGATGGTGTTTGGATTTTTGTGGTCTGATAATGTTTTCTGAAATGAAAAAAGAACAGACAGAACACAGACTTCTTGTATGCTTTGCATACCGTGGGGGCCTTGGGGTTTGTCTTTAATTTCCAGGGTGTTGGGGCCAATAGTTGCTTCAGGACCACAGTTACCCACCACGAAGAGACCGGTGACTCACGCTTGTTCTGTGGAAGGAACACCTGGTGCTCTCTGAGGTTCTGAGCTGTTGCAGTGAATCCTGGAAGAGATGGAGTTTGGGAAAACCTGAGAAAATTACTTATTTCCATAATGAAAAAATTACTTCACCTGTTTTGCTTTTTAAATGCAGTGGGGACTTGTGTTTAAACGTTAAGGCAGCTGTACTTAAAGTATTTGGAAGAAAGAGTAGCGTGAACTGAAATAGATTTTCATAGAATCATTCAAGCTGGAAAAGACCCGTGGGATCCTCAAGTCCAACCATCAACCCTACTCTACAAGTTCACCCCTAAACCAAATCCCCCAAAACTACATCTAAGTGTCTTTTCAACCGATCCCAGGGATAGTGACTCGACTACCACCCTGGGCAGCCCATCCCAGTGTCTGACCACTCTCTCCGGGAAGAATTTTTTCCTGATGTCCAATCTGAACCTCCCCTGTTGAAGCTTGAAGCTCCTCCCTCTGGTTCTGTCGCTAATGACCTGTGAGAAGAGACCAGCACCAACATCTCTACAAGGTCCTTTCAGATAGTTGTAGAGAGCGACGAGGTCTCCCCTCAGCCTCCTCTTCCTCAAACTAAACAGCAAGTAAATTTTTCCTTATTTTACTTCTGGTTTTTTCCTCTTTTTTTTTTTATATTTCTACTGGAATCATCCTTTTTGGTGTGTGTTTACTTGGTTATGGGAGTGGAACAAAGGAACAAGTGTTGATGGGTAGTTCAAGAGCAGATCAATTGTCAAAAAACACTGGCAGCATCTCTGATAACTGCACAGCGTTGAAGTTAAAACTCAGGGGACATGCATGAAAAGGACTTTTACCTCCACATTTAGTTCCATCCTTGTGTTAAGCAGTTGGCTGTCAAGAATGTGCTTAACCTACCACAAAAAATAAAATACAATGATCTGGAGAAGACAGATGGGTCTTCAAGGCACAGAAATAGCTTGGGAACACTGGCTGCTCAGAACTGGTTGCCAGTCCTGTGTCACACTCCAGGACAAGCAACTTTGTCTTTTACGCCCAAAAGTCTGCGAGAGGTGAACACAAGCTAGATAATTAGTTCTATTCTGTACCTACAGTTAAAATAGCAAACAGAAATGGAACTTTCTATAAGTCAAACCTGAGAGTCAATGTTTGGATTTAAACAAGCTTTGTTTTACTGGATGCTGAGAGAGAAGCTTCAGGGTAAAGGGCTTCGGCTGCCTTGATGTGCTGCACCTAGTAATGGACTTCTAGGAAAGAAATGCAGGTGGGATACATGTGAGATCTGTACATGCCGGTGAGAATCACTGCATGACCAGGTTTGGGTTTGGATTTTAGATTTTCTTTTCTTCATTTTTTTTCCTGCAGAAGGGAGCAGCTGGGTAAGATCTGTGGAAGTCATTCTCCCAGCTCTGCTCCTTTTTTGCTGATGCCTTGTGCTGAACTCTTCGTGGAGCATGAAACATCTCTTGGCACATTCGTTGCCATCTGCTGTTTGCCTCTGTTGATAAGGCTTAGTTAGCACTTCTCCTAGCAAAGCGCATGACACAGTTTTGAAAGCTGCTCTGTTTACCTGTTGCTGTGGGACTAGGCAGGGCCCGTTCGAAACGCCTTCCAGCCAGTCCATGGCATTAGTGGTTCGGATGACTAGCATGAGAAATGATAATTGAAGCTACAAGCCTGTTACGTAGAGAGCTTCAATTAGTTAAACTGACTCGTATTCGTTGACAGTTGGTGCTAATACTCTTGAAATTAATAGGCACTGAAAGGGGGTTCAAAGTTGATGTGCAGTTGTGGCTGTTACAGTGCGCTGTATTCCTAGGTAACTTGGCTTGTGAGGTGATTCTGTTCTCACTTACTGCTGCAAGTTAACAAGGCCAGAGTAATTATCTCAGAAACAATAGCCTTGCTTGCAGGACAGATGCAGCCAGACCCTTCCTGCAGAGTCTGAGCGCCCACTGTGTCCTAGAAAGTAGGCAAGGGAAGGTGATGTGCCCATGTCACCCAGCAGCAGATGGGCAAGACTTGAAGAAAGTGGTGTAGGGCCTTTCAGATCTTCTGTTATGCTAATAAAGCTTTTATTGCGACATCAATAGCCTTAATCTATCAATGACATCAACCCCTGGCATGTGCAAGCCATCAAAGCAAACACTGAATGCCTTTGTATGCATAGCTGGACAGTATAAACCAGTTGCTACTGGAGTGAAGGTCATCTTTCATTTTCCTGGAATAGACTAAATACCCAGCGTACACATTCGTAACACTTCTTGAGCAGAAGTTGCAATTTGGTTAAAACTGAAAATTCTGAGTGATGGGAATTGCTGGACTCCCTAGGAATGTAACTCTGTTGTGTGTCACTGTTGTGTTATGGTGTTAGGATTGTCTGTCACGGCCACAAACCCCTAACTTCACCTCATTTTAAAGGAAGGCAAATGCCACTGAATCATCGAATGCTTCAGGTTGGAGCAAGCCTTAAAGATCATCTAGTTCCAGGTCCCCTGCCATGGGCATTAGACCTCATTGCTCAAAGCCCCATCCACCCTGGCCTTGAATGCTTCCAGGGAGGGGACATCCACAGCTTCTCTGGCCAGACTCTTCCTGTGCCTCACCATCCTTGCAATGAAGAATTTCTTCCTAAGACCTAATGTAAATCCACTATCTTTTAGCTTGGAACAATTGTCACTTGTCCTTATCCCTTGTAAAAAGTCCCTCTCCAGCTTTCTTGTAGCCCCTATAAGGTACTGGAAGCCACTCTAAGATCCCCTGGAACCTTGTCTTCTCCAGGCCAAACAATCCCAGTTCCTTCAGCCTGTCTTCATAGGAGTGGTGCTTCAGCTCTCTGCTGGTCCTTGTGGCTCTCCTCTTTGTAGTCCTTATGAGTTGGATTATACAATGTGTGCTTGTAGGAGGCTGGGCTTGATGCCTCAGTCCTGTTTTTCTTGGTAGACTCTTTTGCTGCATAGCAGACTGCAGGCTGCTTTAGTTTCATAGAGTCTTGAAGCAACAGTGTTCCTTGTGTTTCCTGCTGTGGCAGAGACCATTTCCAGAGGAGGCAAGAATGAAAATTCTGTGAATGTCTGCTGTCCCAAATGTGTGTGGTTCAAGTGGCACCCGTAATTCATATCTTTCTTCTCTTTCCTACTTGCTGCTTCTCTTACAAGTCCTCTCACATGATCAGTTTCTTGTGTTTGCTGCTGCAGATTCAGAGATGCATCAGATGGCAGTGTTAGTGACAGGACAAGAGGGCAGGGCCTGAAGCTGCACCAGAGGAGGATTAGGTTGGATGTCAGGAAGCCCTTCCTCATGGGGTAGGGTAATCAGACACTGGAATGGGCTGCCCAAGGCAGTGGTGAAGTCCTCATCCCAAGGACAGACTGAATACGGTGCTTAGTTGCCCCGGTCTGGCTGATGTGGTGATATTCAGTCATGGGCTGGGCCGGATGAGCTTAGAGGGCTTCTCCAGCCTCAATGATTCTGTGATTAATGAGCCATGTTTCTATTCTTCATCAGCGTTGTGGCAAAAGCATTGCATAGAGGTGGCCATGATTTTCCCATAGAATAATTTAGGTTGGAAAAGGCCTCCAAGGTCACCAAGTTCAACAATTAATGTTAACTCTACAAAGCCCATCACTAAAACGTGTTCCTAAGCTCCAGATCTGCACAATCTTTAAACATGTCCATCATTTTCATTAAATCAGGATCCTATGCCTTGCTTCTAAAAACTGTGCTGTCGCTCAGCCCGAAGGAACAGGTCCTTAATGAACTAGTGAACGTGCTGGTTGTTGCTGTAGGAGCAGAACACTGAGATGGCTTATGCCACTGACATGAAAGATTAAGTGATGTCTTCTATATATTTAGCTGTAGGAAGGGTTTTTTGTTGTTTATCCATGTACTTCCATCATCTGTCTGTGGACTTTGGAGCACTGAATTTCTGCTTACCCTGGTGTTTTGAGGGGTGATTCCCAGGCTTTCTTCCTCCTATACGCTAGACAGGCTGGAGTGTCCTTGAACCTGCCCTCCTGTTTCTAAAGCAAAGAATGAGAAGCCTTTAAGCAGCTGAAGTGTCGGCAGTGTGGCAGCTGACAGGAAACTGATCTGCTGCTTGGCCTTGCTTGGTACAGCCTGACTCGCTGGTGGCATGTGCCTGGGCTCTGCAAGGGCCAGGGGGTGTCACCACGAGACCCTTCTGCACCCCAGCAAGGTGTAGTTCTGTCGTGGGCATGCTTAGAAATTGCTGTCTGTCCCAAAATGTTGTAGCTGTTTGCCACAGCTGTCTGTCCTGTCAAAGCAGTGACTTGTCTCAGGGTTAAAGGTTGGCGAAAACTGTTGCTAACTTGAGAGGGTTGATGTTGGAAAAACTAATTGGTGAGCGGGGGCAATTAATTTGATCACTTGTAGTGTAGCTTTTTTTCCAGGTTTGAAGGAACTTTGCTGAGGAGCACTTATGTTACCAGCTTCTTTCTTCTTATTTGAAGTAGGGATGCATTTTCAGTGGACTGTTTCCAAGAGGAAAGACCGTGTAAATTAATGAACAATGCTTGAATTTAATTGTAAAGGATTCCTGTGTGATCGCTAAGGGGTGCAAGGCTGGGTTTCCTTAGAGACAGATGAAAATGCCAGATGCTCTGGTGAAATTTTCACATAAAATACCCCGTGATAGAGGTGAGAGCTCACTGGCTGTGCTCTGCAATGGGAGATGTTCTCTGGAGTTGGGGAGGTAAAACAGGGGTGTGAAAAGTGTGTTCTGGTAACATGACTTCAGCTTATTCAATTGCTGATGACAAGACAATGTGTTTCCACTTTGGTCCACGCTGATGAAGTGTAATATAATTATTTGTATTAGACACCAGCCACCTGTTAATATCTTTCTTCTAAAGGTCATTGTGTGGTGCCTCGCTGTCTGAATTTAACGGCCCTGTATCAGGTTTGTTGGTCACTCTTTTGTGTGACACCAGACAAGTGTTTGTGGGGAAAGAATGTGAACCTGATACCCCAGTGGCTCAGGGAGAAGAGAGGACTGGAGACCTGCTCCACTGCTGCTATTGTTGGGCTGCTGGGCTGGGGCTGGAAAGCAAGTAGCTTGCTTCAGAGATTCACAGAATTCACAGAACATTAGGGACTGGAAGGGACCTTGAAAGATCATCCAGTCCAATCCCATCCAGTCCAATCCTCCTGTCAGAGCAAGACCACCTAGACCAAGTCACACAGGAACACGTCCAGGCGGGTTTTAAATGTCTCCAGAGGAGGAGACTCCACAAGCCCCCTTGGGAGCCCCTTCCAGTGCCATGTCACCCTCACCGTGAAGAAATTCCTTCTCATATTGCTGTGGAACCTCCTTTGTTCCCTCTCACACCCATTGCCCCTTGTCCTATCACTAGATGATATTGAGAAGAGCCTGGCTCCATCCTCCTGACACCCAGTGTAGCCCTTGTTTGGAACAAGAGTAAATTGCAGTAATTTCCCAAGAGGAGCAGTCTGGTGTCTGTTATCCCTAAATTTTTGGTGCCCCTGGATGTGTAGGGGCAGCTCATTCCTGACCTGGGCTGTAAAGGAGGGAAGGGGATGCTGCTCAACTGTCTGGCTGGCCTTCTAACACCGTGAAAGGAAAGTGAGGGAGTGATCATGTAACTGTGCCCGGTGACAATGGGTAGATACTTAATAAGTTATTTTTAAACATAAAACAAACTGGTGTTGGCAGTTAACCTTAATCCTGATGTTGGGTTCATTTGTTAATGTCTGTATAGTGACCTGCAAATGCAAAGCCCTTTGTCACTGAGAATTGCTGACCTCGTTATCTGACAATTTTTAATGACATTTGCTGAATGTAAGGGTGGGGTGTGGTTAACTTGAACTTGGACTCTTCCCACCTGGACAGGTATTAGCTTTTGGGAGAGGCTGGGGACAGGTAGGACTTGTGGATGAACTCCTGTGCCTGTTGAATGGAGCAGATGCAAGTGAGTGCTGCTGCAGGAGCTCAGCTGAACGACTGTGTTTTCAGATTTCCAGAAAATGAAAGCTTCAGCTGCCAAAGGAACAAAACAAAACACCTGGTTTACCACATGGCGTAGGACATTCCAACACTTGCAAAAGAGGGAGGGTTGGCTTTAAGCCATCTATATTCCCATGTCATTAGTCACCACTGCTAACTGTTGCATTGAATTGCTGGCTGAGAAAGAGCAAGGGGCTATAGAGTCTTCTCCGCAATTGGAAATAGTCACGTGAAGAGCTCAGTTGCTGCCAATTTTATAGGGAATAAGGATCTCACTTTTATCAGTTGCGTATTTACTGGTTCAAACCATTCAAGCTTCCTTGTGCACATGTAGAGAGCTCGTTGTGTTTGTTTGAAATGGGTCGTTAGGATCTTCAAGCGTTCTGGCTTTATAAAAATCTAGTTTGTTATTTCTGCCCTGAAAGAGTTCACAGAATCACAGAACATCAGGGATTGGAAGGGACCTCGAAAGATTATTTAGTCCAATCCCCTGCCACAGCAGGATCACCTAGACCAATTTGCACTGGAACGTAACCAGGCAGGTTTTAAATGTCTGCAGAGAAGAAGACTCCACAGTGCCCCTGGACAGCCCCTTCCAGTGCTCTGTCACCCTCACTGGGAAGAAGCTTCTCATATTGATGTGGAACCTCCTCTGTTCCATCTCACAATTGTTGCCCCTTGTCTTATCATTGGATGCCACTGAGCAGAGACTGGATCCATTCTCCTGCCACCCACCCTTCACATATTTATCAACATGAAGGAGGTCACCTCTCAGTCTTTGTTTCTCCGAGCTCAAGAGACCTAGCTCCCTCAGCCTTTCCTTTTAAGGGAGGTGTTCTACCCCCTTCATCATCTTTGTGGCTCTGTGATGGATTCTGTCCAGCAATTCTGTCTCCTTCCTGAACAGAGGGGCCAAGAATAAGGATCTCACTGTTATCAGTTACGTATTTGTTGGTTTAAACCATTCAAGATGATCTTTCGAGGTCCCTTCCAGTCCCTAATGTTCTGTGATTCTGCAAAGCTTCATTATGCCCATGTAGAGAGCTTGTTGTGTTTGTTTGAAATGGGTCATGAGGATCCTCAAGCATTCTGGTTTTGTAAAAAAATGGAATTTACTGTTTCTGCCACAAAAGAGTTAATCAAGGCTCACTCCTAAGTTAATTTTCAGCTAATTAAAAAGAATGTCTGTTTTTGCCTTGGCACTCATCGTTGAAGGTGCCCAGTACAGAATGGTTTGTGTGAGTTGGAGGGTGAGGAGGAGGGGGAAAAGTTACATGTAAATCGTTAGCCTAATGTGGTGGATTTATAAATCCTGTGACTATAAACCCTTTTCATTTCCACTGAGGCCTGACGTGTGCTTGATCCTGCTAATGTAAAATTCATCCTGTCTAAGTGATTACTGAAGTAAGACACTTTTAGTCAATTTTAATCAGATGTGTGAAACTTGCTTGAAAACCGACATTAAGACAGACATGGCTGGACACGGTTTGGCCATGTCTTAATTAGCCTTACAAATCAGTTAGGCTGGGAATCAATCAGTGAGCCAAGTCTATGGGCCCTGTGACACCTAATGATTTTGTCGGGGGAGAAAGATCTGTGTTGAGGACTGAAAGTATGGGGCTTGAAAGCAAGATTAAGATTGTCATTTGGTGTTCTTGTTTTATGGTATGCTTGGCAGTCACTCACAGTGTGCAAGTCCTTTACGATGCAGCCCTCATTGGTGTTTCAGAGTTGAAGCCAGTGGGGTGCTTCCTGAAGCCCATCATAAATTCCCATCTCCGCAGCAGGAGCAGCAATTGGAGTATTTTTCTGAAGCTGTTTCAGCTTCAGGATACAACTGTTATCTTGGCAGAGGGGGGTGAGGGACAGCTTACCTTCAAATGTTATGAACTCCTCTTTCTAAGTGTTCGCCAGGAACTACTGACTGGATTCATCAAGGATGATGAAGGAAGTGGAACAACTCCCTGATGAGGAAAGGCTGAGGGAGCTGGGTCTTTTGAGCTTGGAGAAAAGAAGACTGAGGGGTGACCCCATTAATGTCTATAAATATGTGAAGGGTGGGTGTCAGGAGGATGGAGCCAGGCTCTTCTCAGTGTCATCTAGTGATAGGACAAGGGGCAATGGGTGTGAGCTGGGACAGAGGAAGTTCCATAGAAAAATGAGAAGGACCTTCTTCCCAGTGAGAGTGACAGAGCACTGGAAGGGGCTGCTCAGGGGAGTTGTGGAGTCTCCTTCTCTGCAGACATTTAAAGCCCACCCAGATATGTTCCTGTGCGACTTGGTCTAGGTGATCCTTCATGTCAGGGGGATTGGACTAGATGATCTTTCAAGGTCCCTTCCAATCCCTAATGATTCTATGATTCTGTGACGTCTGTGCTTCTTGGGCAGAGCTGTCCCAGTTTTTCCATAGGGAAACAGTGTGGGAGATGTCTGCCTTACAAACCTCTCATGTAGTGCTCACTGTTGGGATCAGAGGTGGCTTCTTGTGCAGTGTAATCCTTTGAAAGACAGATTGTTTGCTGTTTTTAATGGTTCTCCTGGATCATTGCTTTGTAGGTAGTCTTGGCTCTGACATGAGCCTCAAACTGACTTTCACTCCGTGTTAGTTTAGTTGCCTAGTTTGTAAAGATTTGATCACTACGTTTCTCATCATGGAGAATTTCTGCAGTGGTAGCAACCTCTGGTAGTCTCTCACAGCACATGAACCATTTCTTGTTTCTCCTAAGGTGCTTGGAAAACTTGCAGTTTTTTGAAGGATTTGATATAAAAGTCTTTGTTAGTAAATTTGTCTTTCTGCTGTTGCTTGTGGTGTCTTCTGCAGCACAGTGAAAAGCCTTAGGAGAAAAGGATGGTTGCAGTGTGTAGACCAGAGTTCTCTTCTCCCTGTACTCAGCACTGGTTAGGCCACATCTTGAGTACTGGGTCCAGTTTTGGGCACCTCAGTCCAAGGGAGACATCGAGGGGCTGGAGCGAGGGCAGAGGATGGCAATGAAGCTGGGGAAGGGCCTGGAGAATCAATCTGATGAGGAGAGATGGAGAAAGTTTGGGCTGTTTAGTTTGAGAGAGAGGAAGCTAATGGGAGACCTCATTGCTTTCTACAGGACACTGTAGAGATGTTGGTGCTGGTCTCTTCTCACAGGTCATTAATGACAGAAGCAGAGGAAAGGGCTTCAAGCTTCAACCAGGAAGGGTTAGATTGGACATCAGGAAAGATTTCTTCCCGGAGAGAGTGGTTAGGTGCTAGAACGGGCTGCCCAGGGTGGTGGCTGAGTCCTCATTCCTGGATCAGTTAAAGTCGCTTAGATGTGGTGTTGGGGGATCTGGTTTAGGGGTGACCTTGTAGAGTAGGGCTGATGGTTGGACTCTATGATCTTTTCCATCCTGAATGATTCTATGATTTTATGGTGCTTGAAGTAGACAGCATCTTCCGTGTAAATCCCAACTACATGTGTGTTGTGGCAGCTCTGGGGACCTGGCTTTGTGACCTGGTGGAAGAGTGGCCAGCTTAGACTCGAGATTTTGTTCTCCTGTTGTAGAAAAATTACCTGCTTGATGATGTTGTTTCTAAGTTTGAAAACTCAGCTGCCAGCAGTGTCAGCAAATGCTTTTCTGAAGTCACCCTAGAAGTCTGTATCCTACAGTCTTTGTAAGTCGTTTGTATTGCTCAGCTTTCAGGCAATTTAAATACCTTTTCTCCTCTATCTAACCCGTGTAATTGCCTCTCTCCGTTAGGGCAAGAGTGTACCTCATTCAGTCAGATGTTACTTGGTTCGATGATAAAACTACAAGCACATGTGGAAGAGAGTGGGGAACATGTTTTCTGCTCGATCTGAATGCCTCTTTGTCTTATGCTTTCTCTTCCACACCGTTGCTGTTGGTCTGCCAGGTGTGCCTTTTTGAATTAAAATGAGAAACTTCTTTAGTGTAGAACTCTCACAGTGTGGTTGGGATGAGGCTCCTTTGAAAGGCTTTGAAATTAGATGTTAATTACCTTTCTCTTCTCCTGGATAATCTTCTGTACTTTTGCCAAATAAGGATAATCTTCTATACTTTAATCAAATAAATATTCAAATACTTTGAATTTGCCGTGTTTTAGCTTAGTGACAGTTTTCTTATGTGATGGATTGTAGCAGAGCAACCGCTGATGAAAAGGGAGAACGCAAACAGAAAAGTCACAGCAGTTCAGGTGGATGGGACATCCTCCTCCATTACTGAAGTCTACTCACACGTGGCTCCGCTGTGGCAGGGCGATTAGACTAGATGGTCTTTCGAGGTCCCTTCCAGTCCCTAATGTTCCGTGATAACTGTGTGGAGATGGGCTGGTAGATGAACCATCCTGGTCCACTTCAGCCTCTTTTTAAGACTGTAGCTGCCAGTATCATAAGCTGGAGAAAGATGTCACAGAGTCCATTCTAGATAGTACTTCATGGTAATGTTTTTACTGGTCTTCATCAGATTATGATGATTTCTTGACTTTGAATAGCAAAGTGGTTGTGTAATTTTAGTGGCAAGACTGGTAGAATGTTTTGTTCACTGAAACGCAGGAGGCTTTGACTGGCATCAAGAAGTGCCTTTTTACTGGGGGAGTGATGGAGCCCTGGCACAGGTTGCCCAAGTGTCTTGGATATACTCAAATGTGTCTGAACAATCAGCAGTAGGTGATCCTGCGTGAACAGGGGAACAACCAGCTCCAGATGATCCTGCACAAGCAGGGGGTTATATTAGATGACCTTCAGAGGTCTCTTCAAACCTCAGTCAGCCTCTGATTTTGGTGGGTTTTTGGTTCCAACCAGGTCTTAGACAATTTCTAGAGGGACTTCTGTTCTTACAACAAAGTCCTGGTGTTCCTTCAGTTTTGGGGGTGGGCTGGTTTGTTTGTTCATCTTAGGCACCTGTAGTTACCTAAAGGCATGAAAGAAGCTTAGCAGCGTTTGTGCCTGTGGTACCAAGGCACAGTCGCCCAGTGCTTGTGGTTGGATTACGACATCAGCATTAACAGTTCTGAGGGCCCTGCAGGTCTCATTTCCGATATAATTCTAATGCAGATATTGAATGACTGGTGTGACAGTCATGGAAATTAGTGCCGGTGCCTTCTATTTAAGCTGAAAAGTAAGAGCAAGAGAGAGCTTTGAAGGAAGGCTTCCTTGGCACATGAGTGAAAGCTGAGTTTTTTATTAATGCTTCAAACTCCTGTAATAAGAGGAAGGGAAGCTTGTTAGCTATGATTTTAAATTAAACAAAACCTTTAGGTTGTGATGTTCTTTCTTTAATAGAATTTGTGGGATGAAGAATTTAAATGAAAATATCCAAAGTCGAAGATTGATTGAGTTAAAGTATGTAGTATGAAATCAATCCTGTCAAACTGTAGGGAAATAAGGGAGAGATTTATAAACATTGTTAATGTTGTAGAAATCTAGTTTTGTGCAAATGTGTTTTGAGCTCTTTGCAAATGAGATAACAGTAGGTCTAAATGACAAATTAAGGATTTAAAAAATAATCAGCATGCCTCTCCTGCAGTAATGGATTTAGGGAGGTAGCATGCTTTCGTTGCATTTGTAATTAAGGTTTTTCCATCATTAGAATAGAAATGTGTTCCTGTTGAGCAGTATCATTGGAGGTGAATTATGCGGATTGAATGAGTGGCAAAACTCTGCTGCTTTAATCTGATGCGTGGCTAAAAGTCAGGATTTGGATTGGATTCCCTGAGGGTCACATCGAAAGGGTAAATGCATGCGTTTGTTTTTCTAGGCTTTGTGTTTCCATATTCTCTGCAATTAACAAACACACTTGTACCCTGTGGTATTATGTAACGACAACAACTTGGCTTCCCTAGTAGTGAACCCAGACTGCTATTAATTTTGAAATTTTAAATGCTGGGATAGGGCTGTGCGTGGAGTGCTTAATGACAGCCTAGTGCAGAAGAGCAGCTTTGGAAATTGTCTCTTCTTTGCATGACTTTGTAGCCCTGAGAAAAGCAAACGGGAATGCTTTGATGAGCCTTTGACTTTGTTCTGTTTTTAAAAGCGGTGCAAGTGTCCTGGGTTTTCACACAATCACAGAACATTAGGGATTGGAAAGGATCTCAAAAGATCATCTAGTCCAACTCCCCCACCGCATCAGGATCACCTAGACCAAGTTGCACAGGAACATGTCCAGGTGGGTTTTAAACATCTGCCGAGAAGGAGACTCCACAACCCCCCTGGGCAGCCCCTTCCAGTGCTCCGTCACCCTCACTGGGAAGAAGTTCCTTCTTGTGTTGATGTGGAACCTCCTCTGTTCTAGCTAACACCCGTTGCTCCTTGTCCTATCACTAGATGCCACTGAGCAGAGCCTGGCTCCATCCTCCTGACACCCACCCTTCACATATTTATAGACATTAATGAGGTCACCCCTCAGTCTTTGTTTCTTCAAGCTCAAGAGACCCAGCTCCCTCAGACTTTCCTTGTCAGGGAGATGTTCTACTCTCTTCATCATCATTGTGGCTTTGTGATAGACTCTGTCTAGCAGTTCTGTGTCCTTCTTGAACCGAGGGGCCCGGAACTGGACATCATATTCCAGATGCAGTCTCAGAAGGGCAGAGTAGAAGGGGAGGAGAATGTCTCTCATGTTTTAATACAAATAGACTTAAAAATGCCCTAGACCTTGGTTTCAGGTAGTTGAGCATTAACTCCTGAAATCTTAAAGGCTAATAATAAGGTGGCCCTTTTCAGGAGTTTGCATTTGCACTAAACTCAGCTTTTCTCAACTGGAGTGCTCACAGATTGTGTCATGGGACTGGTTTCGGTGTCTGTGGTAGCTCCATGACATCAAATATCGTTCCATCCTTAGCTCTGTCTGATGTCTCTAATACAGATGCTGTGGGGATGTCTCTTGATCCTCTCCATTGCCATGGTTTGTCTTCATATATGTTTTCAGAGGAAAAGTCCAGAGTGTGAAGTTGCCCCAAGTTACCCTACAGTTCCTGTTCCTGACTTAGAGTTACAAGCCCTGTTTAAGAAGATCTTTAGCTACCATTTAATGTTGGTAACTAGTAATTTACTTTTATGGTTAGTTTTGAAATAAAACCTGAAGTGGGCTTTTAAAAATTACTAATCAAATTGTTTCTGCATTGAGGGCTAAGTGTAGGGCAGAAATTTGCTATACATCTTCTAGTCATCTTCCCAGATGATGAGACCTGTGGATTTGATTTCTAATATGCTTCGTAAATGCTGTTCTTGTTCTCTGGGGCCTCTTTTAGGCCTGAGAGATATATCCAGAGAATTCAGGAAGCTCATTTTGAAAAACTAAAAAAACTTTGTCTGACCCTGACAGACTCTCAGAAGCTCTTTCCATCTGTCTCCTAAGCCAGCTTCATCAAGTGCAGGAGAGAGGTCACACAGAACAAATGGGAAATCTGACTTCATGCTATGAACCATGCATGTTCCTCCAGTCTTTTCACATCCTTGGAGCAATCATTGGGTCAGGCCTGAAGCAGGAAAGGTTAAGTGTCCCACATAAGAGTTTAAACTGTTTTGTTTCCATGATACCACCTAAGAAGGCAGTTAAGAGCTGCCACAGGGGCTGGTCTGAAGAGACAGTGTAGGAGGCACTTCAGTACAGTGGCTGCTGTTGGCACATGTTCGGGGTGGTACATGCTGGTACCTACTTGCAGCATCAGTTTTCCTGGTTTCCAGCACTTCATATAAATGCTTCTGTACAATGAAGAGCTGTCCCTTGTCTCTCATGCAGCAAGATGCTTATAGCAGAGTCTTTTTCAGTTGGGTATTTTGTTTGTTGGGGTTTCTTGAATGTTTGGGCGTTCCTAAAAGGACTTGTGTTTGTTGCATGCTTTCCATTTTAAGTACACTGGGGAACCCCTTAGGCATTTATACAATTTTTTGGTATTATTTGAGTAGCTAAGCAGAAAGCTGAGTGTTAGAAAGCTAAATGCACAGGAATGTGTCCTTTAATGAGAGAGGCAGGTCTAGAGCAGATTGCTTTGGAAGCTTTTGGAATAATCCATTGTGAATAATCCAGAGTGAAGGGATGACTTAACCGAAAGGTGTCACTGAGACATTCATGGTGCCTGTTCGTCATGAGGTGTCCCAGGTCCCAGTATAGGTTGGGGACTGACCTGTTGGAGAGCAATGTAAGAGAAAGGGACCTGGGGGTCCTGGTGGCCAGCAGGATGACCATGAGCCAGCAATGTGCTCTTGTGGCCAAGAAGGCCAACAGCATCCTGGGGTGGATGAGAAGGGGGATGGTTAGCAGATCAAGAGAGGTTCTTCTCCCCTTCTACTCTGCCCTGGTGAGACCACATGCTGGAGTATTGTGTCCAGTTCTGGGTCCCTCAGGACACAGAGCTGCTGGAGATAGTCCAGTGCAGAGCAAAGAAGATATGAAGGAAGTAGAACATCTCTCTGATGAGGAAAGGCTGAGGGAGCTGGTTCTCTTTAGCTTGGAGGAGACTGAGGGGTGACCTCACTAATGTCTATAAATATCAGGAGGATGGAGCCAGGCTCTGCTCAGTGGCATCAAGCTGAGAAGGAACCTCTTCACAGTGAGGATGACGAAGCACTGGAACAGGTTGCCCAGGGTTGTGGAGTCTCCTTCACTGGAGATGTTCAAGACCCACCTGGATGTGTTCCTGTGTGACTTGGTCTAGGTGATCCTGCTGTGTCAGGGCGATTGGACTGGATGAACTTTCCTCCCTTCCAATCCCTGATGTGATTCTGTTATTTGCTTGTCTGCAGTTAGTCTTTCAGTTTATCTTGACTCGCAGGTCCTCCGTGAGAGAATGTGTGTTGGCAGTTTTGCTTTTACCAAACTAAAGTTAAAATAGAGTTTCACAGATGTTCGCTGTGCTGAGACGTTTATAGGTTTTTAGAAGTGTGTGCTTGCCGGGGCGAGGTGCCGGGGAGGGGCTGGGGCATGGCTGTACAGATGGGTTGCCAGGCAATTAATTCTTCCTACTTGGATTGCCTGCAGTAGGAGACAATCCAGCTCTCGTGAGCAGCGCAATATTATTTGCAAAAGGAAACGACTGAGTAACAATTTTCCTATTCTCTTCCTTCTTTCTTCTGTCTTCCCAGGCTCACTCTGAACCTCCTTCCTTTGCTGCACATTTCTGAGAACCGGCTAATGATTGATGTGATAGAAGTGCTGTCATTCTTTTTAACCAGGGAAAAGAAAGTCATTTTTATTCTAGGTATTTTAATAGAGTCCCATTAAGGATGTATTGCTGACTGAAATATTGGCATGAAGGGCTCTCACTGAGCTGAGCCCAGGAATTAAGAAGTCAGGAAATCGGCTGCTGCATTGCAAAAGAACCTTGTGTGACACAGTATCTCCTGATTGGGGGGATCATTACTGCTATTATGACTCGACTTGCGTAGGAATTTTAAATTTCATCTGAATGTCAGTAATAACCCTCTTAGCAAATTATCCTGAATAAAATCACGAAGGCATTTTATATAATAGGTGTTGAATTACTGGATAGATTTGCTAATTAAATACTCTTTGTTCTGCTGCAGTTGACATTACAGGGTAAGATCTTGAACAATTATTCTCAACAGCTGTACTTTGTTAAGGGAAAAATTAACTACAAAGTTTATTTTTTTCCCTGCACTTGAAGTTGGCAGATTTTTGAAATGTGCTTGAAAAAAAATTCCATCGTGCAAGTGGTAATGAGAAGATAAATATGCAGGTGTTGCTGTGAAATCAGATAACTACTGACTGCCTTATTAATGAATTTAGCAAGTCTTTATAACCTTCTGGTTTGGAGCTGTTGGTACTTACAAGTGATCTCCTGTCAGGATGGGTACCACTGGTGTGTGTCAGTCACTTAGAATCATAGAATCATCATGGCTGGAAAGGACCTCCAAGATCACCAAGTCCTGCCCTCACCCCAGCATCTCCCTAACCCCTAGACCATGGCCTCAAGTGCTCTTTTTAAAAGCTTCCAGGGACGTTGACTCAGCCACCTCCCTTGGCAGCCTGTTCCAGTGCCCAACCACTCTCTCAGTGAAGAACTTCTTCATGATAGCCAATCTAAACTTCCCCAGTGCAACTTGAGGCCATTTCCCCATATCCTATCATGAGTAGTTTGGGAGAAGAGACCGGCAGCAGTCTCACTACAACCTCCTTTCAGGTAGCTGTAGAGAGCAGTAAGGTCTCCTCTCAGCCTCTTCTTTTCCAGACCCCAGTTCCCTCAGCTGCTCTTCACAGGGCCTGTTTTCTAGACCTCTCCCCAGCCTTGCTGCCCTTCTCTGGATGTGGCTAACTTGTGCACTGGAAGGCATCTCAGAGATATCGTCTAATTCTAACCCTCTGCCCTAGGCAGGGACACCTCTCACTAGACCAGGTTGCCCAAAGCCCCATCCAGCCTGGTCTTGAACACTTAAAGGGAGGACACATCTATGACCTCCTTGGGCAACCTCTTCCAGTGTCTCACCACCCACTAGTGGAATTTCTTCCTAAGATCTAATCTAAATCTACCTTATTTTAACTTGAAACCATTACCACTTGTCTTGTCGCTAGAGTCCCTTGTAAAATAGTCACACTCTAACTTTCCAGTAGCCTGTTGAGGCACTGGGAGGCTCCTATAAGCTTCCACCCAGAGCTTTCTCTTCTCCAGGCTCAACAGCCCCAATTCCCTCAGCCTGTCTTAAGAGCAGAGTGCTCCAGTCCTCTGATCATCCTTGTGGCCTCCTCTGGACTTGCTCCAACAACTCCATCTTGTACTGGAGACTCCAGAATGGATGCAGCACTCCAAGTGAGGCCTCACAAAAGCAGACTGGAAGGGGAAAATTACCTCCCTTGACCTGATGCTCAAGACCCTCTCATGAGACTTGACTGGGAGTATTGCCAGCACCCTGACACAGGGACTATAAGTCATAATTCCACCTTTTTGGCAAATATGGCCAAGGAGTGTTTCTGTGATTTAATGTATGAAAAATAATGAACCTTAGACTAGGTTGCTAAATTTAACCTGCTAAAGTGCATGTTGCCTGGCTGTCTGTAAAACTAGAGTGCCAAATTGTTCGGATTCACCTAATAGACTCTCATCTATCAATGCTCTAGCAAGTGTTTCAAAGTAATCCTATTTTAAGAGAATTAAAAGTTGAAATAGATAGGAGCAGCAGGACTAGCTGGAAAAGAGCTGAGGTTTATGCTGAGCTGGGAGCAGGAAGAGCAGCCAGCAGAAGAGAAGAAACAAGAGGCGCAGTGGAGATGTGGCCAGGTGACTGAAGGAATGGACCAGATGTTAGTTCTCGTACAGCTGTGCAGACTTCACCAAGCCCTTCCTGCTGCAGCAGCTACAAATTGTGATTCATCAGGCTAGTTTTATTATGTCTTTTCTGTGCAACAGCTCTAACTGTGGCTTCAGACGATACCCTCCTCACTCACGCTGGCCAGTATTAGAAATGGGAGCGGTAGCAGACTCAAATGAGGCCTCTCTAGCTTGTTTCTACGTGCTTTTAAATGCCCCCAGAGATAGTCACTCCAGCCCTTTACTGGGCAGCCTGTTCCAATACTTGACTGCTCTCAGTGAATAAGTTTTTCCTCATGTCTGATTTACACCCACCCTGGTCATTTCCTCTCAACTGACTGCTAGTGACTTGAGAGAAGAGACTGACCCCCACCTCTCTGCAACCTTCTTTCTTTTGTTGTAAAGAGCAATAAAATCTCTCCTCAGCCTCCTTTTCTCCAGACTAAACAGCGCATTTCTCTCAGCTGTGCTTCATCAGACCTGTCCTCCAGGCCCTTCACCAACTTTGCTCTTCTGGACCTGCTCCAGCCCCTCAATCTTCCAGTTCCTAGTACTCACCGTTGCCCAACTTCAGGTGGAGAATGACGTCCCTAGTCCTGCTGGCCACACTAGTCCTGATGCAAGCCAGGATGCCATTGGCCTGTGGTGCCACTTGAGCACACTGCTGGCTCCTGTTCAGCCAGTTGTCAACCAGTTCTGCCAGGTCCCTCTCTGCCAGGCCACCCTCCAGTCCCTCCCCCACCAGTCTGCAGCTGCAGGGTGTTTACTGTGGCCAAAGTGTAGGACCCTGCCCTTGCCTTTGTTAACCCTCATGCCGGTGACCCACTGCGAGTAGGTTCTTGTTCAGTGAGTACTTGTTCAATAGTACATCCAGGCTGTACTAACTGAGATGGGGATTTGGTAGGGAAAACCTCGGTGCCCTCAGGAGGCAAGAGATAGTGGGTGTGCAGGAGATGACTGCGCTACGTTACCAAAAGAGGCTTCATCCTTTCCCTTCCCGGTCAGCTTTTCCGTGAGCGTTGGAGTCAGTGTTCTTTTCTGCCGCGGTGCGGTGGGTGTATGCGCACATGCAATTTTGAGATTGGTTTTAATCTTGTTTTAGGGGAGTTAATAATAACATTAATACAAGGTCAGGTGAGAATTTACTCCTGTAATGAGAGTATTGAGGTGGCTGTGTGTTGCCAAGAGAGAGGCGATTTGCTTTGTTTTGAAAGGTGAGAGCATTTGGAGTTAGCAACCTAATGGATGTGTTTGCACGCGCTGGCTTGTAATTATATCATACGCTAATCTCTCATTTCTTTATTTATTTCCCAGATTCTGATGCATACCAAGGAGATGGTGCAAAAGGTAATACTGAGCATTTTCATTAAACAACAACCCTGAAGGAGCTCACCTGCAGGAATTCTTTTTGTTCTAAGAAAACTGTAACCCAAACAGACCTGAAGTCTTTTCTTAGGACGCCTGGTTTGCAATGTAATCCTTCCTAATGGATTGGAGCTTTTCTGGTTTCCCTTCAGTGGATATGATCTGGTCCCTGCTTGAAGCCTGTGTGCGCCTGTTTCAAGCAAATTAGCAACAGTGCTAATTAGAGTTTACTCACAGACCTGTTACACCATGTTTTCTAGCGGTTTATTACGGTTTATTTTTTGGCATCCTCTCGGCTCCGTCACAGGGTGGGTTTTTGACTGTATGGAGTTTAACGTGGACATAGCTGTGCTGGTTTATTTACAGCTGCATTGATTTTCCGCCACTGAAGACACTGGGCTTCCATCTTTTCAAGTTAATATGTAATCTGATGCATCTGACTGGTTTTTTGGTGGCATTTTTTTTGGTGGCAGTTTAAAAGATGCTTAGATGTAGTTTTGGGGGTGACCTCATGAATGTCTATAAATATGTGAAGGTTGGGTGTCAGGAGAATGGAGCCAGGCTCTTCTCAGCATCATCTAGTGATAGGACAAGGGGGCAATGTGTACAAGCTGGAACAGAGGAGGTTCCATATCAACATGAGAAGGAACTTCTTCCCAGTGAGGGTGACGGAGCCCTGGAAGGGGCTGCCCAGGGGAGTTGTGGAGTCTCTCTGGTTTAAAACCCACCTGGATATGTTCCTGTGTGACTTGATCTAGATGACCCTGCTGTGTCAGGGGGATTGGACTACATGATCTTTCGAGGTCCCTTCCAACTCAGTAAAACTTTACATGCTACAAACCAGAAAACTTTAGGGACATGAGACAGATAACGGTAGTTTTGAATCTTGACAGTGAGGTGGGACTTAAAAAAGATGCAGTGATTCTGTTTTGTTTTTTCAAAACCATTTGTTTCATTTAGATGAACCTTGAAGTGATTTATGGAGATACAGATTCCATTATGATCAACACTAATAGCACCAATTTGGATGAGGTCTTCAAGCTAGGGAATAAGGTAAGGAATTTTTTCTTTTTAAAGATTTTGTACACGTCTCTGATCTAACACTGAGTGGAGCAGAAGATACTAAGAGGGGTCTCCATGACATAAACAGAGAAGAGGAACTGACAGTGTGTGGAAGCTAAAGAGTAGTAAAAGCTCAGTGACCTGTCTTCAGGTGTAGCTACTCTGTGCATTGAAAAAAGTGATTACATTAGATTTTTACCAATCCAAAGTTACCAGGAGAGTGTCAAAAATGTAAGGTGCAGTTCCTCCATGCTAATTCCAGTTAACAGTGTGAACATAATTTAGTGCAAACAATTAGGGTGAGAGCCCCTGGAGTACTGGGAGCACTTCTGGGCCCCTCACTTCAAGAAAGAGCTTGAGGGGTTGGAGCGGGTCCAGAGGAGCAGCAAGGCTGGGGAAGGGACTGGAGGGAAAGGCTGATGAGGAGAGGCTGAAGGAGCTGTTTAGCCTGTAGAAGAGGAGACTCAGGGGGGACCTTGTACCTCTCTGTAACTCCCTGAAGGGAGGTTGTAGTCAGGTGGGAGTTGGGCTCTTCTCCCAAGCAACTAGGGGCAGGACATCAAACGTGTACACACATTGCTCTGGTCTGCAGTCATGATTCTCCCTTCCCTCCTTGAATGGGGTTTAATAAAATACGTGCCTTGGCTCTAAGTCGCCATCTCTAAGTGGATCCCTGCTCTGAAATCCCTTGTTGGCTTAATTTATGTGAGGGGCTAGGTGGAGTTGGTGCCCTAATAAAATGGGCTGGAGTAAGTTGTCTGCAAGGTCACTGTTCAGTCCCATGCTTCTGTTTCACTTTGTTTGGTTTTGATGTTGGTGCATTTGCAGATCAAAAATGAAGTGAATAAGCTGTATAAACTGCTGGAAATAGATATTGATGGTGTCTTTAAGTCCCTGCTACTCTTAAAGAAGAAGAAATATGCGGCTCTGACTGTGGAACCAACAGGAGATGGGAAATATGTAACTAAACAAGAGCTGAAAGGATTGGATATAGTCCGAAGAGACTGGTGTGATCTTGCCAAAGAGACAGGAAAGTGAGTTTCTCTGTGGCATTGTCTTCCTTGCTCTGTTGTAAGCTGTTTCCTGAGCAGCGCAGGTTGGTGACTAATATCAGTGTTAAGGCATCTTAACTGGTTTTAGTAGGATATAGTAAACATGACATCTTGGCACTGCTAACAGATTGTCCTTGTGCAAGTCCAAACATCTCTAATCTGTTGTGAAAGCTGTGTGTGTGAGTGGTCGCAATTTCGTATCTGAAATTGAATAAACCACAGCTGAAATCTTGTTACTATAGTAGGTGATACCAGCACTTGGTGTCACAGGTTTTAGGTCAGATTTTTTTTCAAAGATGGTTATGAGAGGCAGTGGTCAGCTCTTTCAGCATCCTCTGATACGGCTGGAAGTGCCCAGGGTGCAGCCTGAGGAGACGATCCCATCCTTCAAGACAGTTTCTCATCCATTCTCAAATGAGAATCTTCCAGTCTTTCATTATGATGGCTACTGTATTGATGATGTATTAATTGTCACTGCACAGGCCATTTTAACATTTCAATTCAATAGAATAATAGAGAGAGTACCATAGGAGAGAGGGACCTGGGGATTCTGATGGACAGCAGGATGACCATGAGCCAGCAATACCTGGCCCTTGTGACCAGGAAGGCCAACAGCATCCCGGGGTGGATTAGAAGGGGGGTGGTTAGTAGATTGAGTGAGGCTCTCCTCCTCCTCTACTCTGCCCTGCTGAGACCACATCTGGAATATTGTATCCAGTTCTGGGCCCCTCAGGACACTGACCAAGCTGAGAGTCCAGCACAGAGCCACAAAGATAATGAAGGGAGTGGAGCATCTCCCTGATGAGGAAAGGCTGAGGGAGCTGGGTCTCTTGAGCTTGGAAGAAAGGACACTGAGGAGTGACCCCATTAATGTTGATAAATGGCTGTCAGGAGGATGGAGCCAGGCTCTGCTCAGGGGCACCCAATGACAGGACAAGTGGCAACCGATATAAGCTGGAACATAGGAGGTTCCACATAAATATGAAAAGGAACCTCTTCATGGTGAGGGTGACAGCACTGGAAGAGGCTGCCCAGGGGCATTGTGGAGTCTCCTTTTCTAGAGACAGACATTTTAAACCTGTCTGGCCATGTTCCTGTGCGACTTGGTCTAAGTGGTCCTGCTGTGTCAGGGGGATTGGACTGGATGATCTCTGGAGTGTCCCTTCCAATCCCTAATGTTCTGTGATTTAGCATCGTAAAAAGAAAATTAGTGTGGGTGTAGTGGTGGTCATTGGCTCAACTTACATTGCCTACTGCTTCTTGAAAACATCAGTGAAGTGTGGTCCAGATGTATCAAAAATCGAGTACTTTTGTACATCTGTAAAAACACCCCACACACTTGCTCACTGTTCTTAAGACTTGCATTTTCTAAGAAAAGATGCATCATAATACAAGCAAATTTGTCCAAGTTAGGAATGTATTAGTAATTAAAGCTATACAAATGTTGGAGAGTGTTCTTAGTGACTAACTCTTCTGCAGCTGGCACATCTTCCAACCACATTTTATGGAAATAGGCAAGAGTTTGTTTACTTGACGCATTCTCTGCTCCCCCATCTTGAGGTACCTGCTATGGAAGGGTAAGCAGCAAAATGAAGTGGGAGCAAAAAATAGAAACTGGTTGCCCTCAACGATTCCAAATCACTGTTTAGCACTAGAACTATTAGCAGCAATTTGCTTTTAGGGAAATGAATAAATAATTAAAACACGGCATGAAATGACCTGGCAAATTTTCTATCAATTTTGCACAAAGTTTCATCCTCAGGCTCTTTAATTTCCAGATGTAACCCAGCATAGGAGAGGGTTGTGTTTGTTGCAGTGGCCTTGCTTTGCATATGTGAAGCGTTTTCTTTCTTCGTTTGTTTTTGTAGCTATGTAATTGGTCAGATTCTTTCCGATCAGCCTCGAGACATAATTGTGGAAAATATTCAAAGGCAGCTAATAGAAATTGGAGAAAGTGTGGTCAGTGGCCGGATCCCAGTAAATCAGTTTGAAATAAACAAGGTAAACAATGTCTCAGCTCTTTTCTGTCTCAGAAAAACTGCTTTTCCTGAATATACTGACTGCTGACAAAAATCTGTTTTAATCCTTATGGTGCTATGAAATATCAGGAGTTTTATTAGATACTGAGTAGTGTGGAATGTGCTGTAAAGACCCTACAGTGTGAGAAAAGATGCCTTGTGGGGCTGGGGACCAGTCCTGCTTCCTATAAATAGTAACATTATGTCTTGTCCATTCCTGCTGTCTTCCACACTGGTGCTTTGAGAATGACGTGATAGCTCCTACTGTTTAGGAGATGTTTTCTCCTAAGTCATTGTTTTATATTTCATGTTTAAAATGAGTAAACAGAAGAACACGGTGGAAAATGACCAAGTGTTGTTTTCTGCAAAACCCATGTAAAAGCAAACTCTTGTTAGCTTGTTTCCCTAAAAAGCTCCATAGAAGAGAGCTAGTAGTCATTTTGAGACCTCATTCAAGACCTTCCTGCAGCAAGAAGTAAAATATTGTAGTTTATGTTTGTGGAGTCTCCTTCTCTGGAGATGTTTAAAACCAGCCTGGACCTGTTCCTGTGTGACTTGGTCTAGGGGATCCTGCTGTGGCAGGGGGATTGGACTAGATGATCTTTCCAGGTCCCTTCCAAACCCGAGTGTTTTGTAATTCTGTGACCTGAACTGATGCAGGGAAAGAGCGTAAACTCTGGCTATATTTTTGTATTTTGCTTCATGTTCTAATTTCCAACTTAGTTTAATTTTCTAACAGTTGCATCGCGTCTGTAACTGTTCTGAACTGTTCTGCTTTTAATGTAGCAAGTTTTCCGGACATCAATTCTGAGAGTGCCCTCGTGTTTTGTTAATAATAACATTCCGAAAGTATGAGGGATTGGTACCTAGACTTTAATGTCTGGAAAACAACTTTATTGTAAATATATCACCCTGTCTTTTTAATGTTTCAAATGTACTCGTGGATAGGAGATGGATGAAGACAGCTACTGTGCGTTCTTGTCTTTCAAAGTTCTAAGATGGCCATCGCTGAAGTAAAATACTTCTCTCACAGTTACGTTTGTGTCCTCCTTTGATCTCTTAGGCACTGACAAAAGACCCTCAGGATTATCCTGACAAAAAAACCTTGCCACATGTGCATGTTGCCATGTGGATAAACTCTCAAGGAGGCCGAAAGGTGAAGGCAGGAGACACAGTGTCGTATATCATTTGTCAGGTAAAAATGTCTGTCTTTTATTCCAAATGCTACCTATTGTTTGGAGAGATGGCAAAGAAAACCCACTCAACACCTGGGAAAAGTGGTTTGGCATTTGAAGTGTTGTTCTCTTACAGTTAAAGTAGTCAGTTTTCAGTACTAAATTTAGTTTTTTTAGAGCCGGAAAGAACCACTGTGATCAGCTCAGCTCATCTGAGTATTTCTATATAAAATTTGCTGATAGAAGTTGCTGAATGTGTTTCCTTTTGAAGTAGAACTTACTTTGAAGGAAAGTATTGTTTTAAGAAGAGGAAAATTCTAATGGCAAAGAACCTATAATACCTGGAAAATGTAATTGGTGGTGGTGATTAAATAGCATCGCTGCTGTACCCACTCTCCACCTGTGTCTTTTCAATTCATAGTCATGAACTGATCTGGCAGTACCTCTGTTGGATAGAGGGGGGACTGTGAGAAACTTTCTGTTTTCAGGTGTTTATCCTGAAATAATATCATTATCCTGAAATAATATAAATGCTTATCATGAGCTCCAAATCCATACTTCACTTTGTTGGATTAGATGGAGCAAGGGATCTCTTATGCCAGACTGGTGGACTTGGCAATGTGACTTCCACGATCGACCACTGTTTCAGCTCCTTCATTATTAACAAGTGAAAATAGAATATATTGTATTTAATTGAGAGTTCTTAGCCTGACATGATGAAGCTGCCAAGACTTGGGAGAGCTGGGCTGTGGGTATGGCTGAGCAATGGCACAATGCAAGAGAAGAATGTACTTGTTGAAAGAAGGGAGTTGAAGGAATTGCATTGTAATTATTTTTGCAAAGCAGCTGGATGAGCTGAATAGTCCTAAATGAATTTTGTTCTGAATGCTAAGTTGTCTGAAAGGAGTAGGAGGGACCAGTGGCTTGCAGTCTGTCTTTCTTAGTGATGGGTTTTCAGTCCATGGTTACTGACCCTGTTTAAGCCAGTAGCTCATCTTAAATGAAGAATGAACGCCATTGTGAACGTCATATGTTAATACATTGGTGTTATTTTACTGAGGGGAAGCAAAAAAGGCAAGAAGGAGACTGTACTTAGCAAAACCAGAAGCTGTTATACTGCCCCACCCAGTCAAGTTTCCTTCTGTATTGGAATAGTGGTTAAAATGCTGCCTTACATTCTGCTCTAAGATTTTGGGGATACAGTAAAAACAAGATTTCCCAAAGTAGTTGTGGATTGGAAATGTAGTTCCACAGACTAAGTTATGTTTTCCAGAATGCGTCCTTAGAGTTGATACTTAATTGCTCTGTGAATGCTGTTTGCAATTTAACAATTGCACTCTCAAATTGAGTTATTTTCTCCCGATCTTTGTCTTTCAAGTTGGAGAGGAACGTAATGTATACTACAGCCTCTGACTGGTTTCACTGTAGGCTTCGCGTGTTGCCACAGTTTATATCAGTATTTCCAAATAGTTCAAATTCTGCTTTTCCCAATCGATACGATCGCCTCTGTCATTTATTTGCGTGCCGACGAGTGACGGTCCCTTCTGTAACTGTTCATTCTGTTTGTTTCTTCGTAGAATCACATAATACAGATTTTCGAGCAAAAGATATAGCTTTGAGATCCATGACTTAGAATTTGCTTGTTGTGCAAAATGATAATGCCAGTTTAGCACAAAGGGTATCCAGAATGAATGCCCTCCGCGTATTTTTAACTAGGCTCATAGCTACAATGTGTTTTCATTGTGCAGTTCAGAATTGACAGATGGGACTGTTTACTCTGTCTACTCTTACTGATTTGCACATGGAGGCTGCAATAATACAAGCTGGATTTACATTCTTGAACTTACTGCTCGATGCCAGCATCAGCAATGCAATTTTTTTAGGGTGGGTTTTTGGTTTTTTTTGTTACTACTGCTGCATTTGTATTGGGTGCTTAATAAATCAACCAAAAGAGAGTGATTGTGTAACAATTTTGCATTAAAATAATGCATAACATTTAAAATATCATCCTTTGTCTAGACTGAATGTGGATTTCACTTTGTTCACACTTTGTTTCATGTGTCTTTCCGGTCTTAGGATGGATCAAACCTCAGTGCCAGCCAGCGAGCATACGCTCCAGAACAGTTGCAAAAGCAAGAGAGTCTTTCTGTTGATACTCAGTACTACCTGTCACAGCAAATACATCCAGTAGTTGCTAGAATATGTGAGCCCATAGAGGGAATTGATTCTGTGCTTATTGCAACATGGTTAGGTAAGTAGTCTCAATTCAGTTTATTTAAAGAATTATGAGACAAAGTGAGAAGCTATAATGTCTGTTTTGTAACGTCGATGCTTCCCCAAGTCAGTGTCTTTACACTGAGCAGCGGTGTGTGTGACGCGATCTACAGAAAGCAGATTAGACTGCCAGTGTATTTCTGTGACTATTGCAAATAATGTTTTCAGATGGTTCTCGCTGAGGGCACCGTTAGAATCCTTGTTCAGAGTTGCAAAAACTTACTGCTTGTGAGTGCATGTCTTTTGAGGTTTTCTTAAGTGACTAAGGTGGTTGTGGAGTGTGTATCCAGAAGTAGCAGTTTTCCAGAGACAAACCCTAGCATATCTAGGGGCAATGGGTATAAGCTGGAATATAGAGGGTTCTGCATCAATATGAGAAGGAACTTCTTCACAGTGGGGGTGACAGAGCACTGGAACAGGCTGCCCAGGGGGGTTGTGGAGTCTCCTTCTCTGGAGATGTTTAAAACCCACCTGGACATGTTCCTGTGCAACTGGATCTAGGTGATGCTGCTGTGGCAGGGGGATTGGACTAGATGATCTTTCAAGGTCCCTTCCAATCCCTAATGTTCTGTGATTCTGTGAAAAGCACTCACAGTTAGGAAGAAAAGATAAAATTCTTAGTAGGGTGTAAGTGGAAGACTTGTTTGCGAGAACGGATCTGGTGGATAACCGAAACAAAGCATAACGTCTTGTCTGCTCCATATGGAGAAATAAAGAGGCCAAAACCCAAAAAGTGCTATAAAAAGGTCTGACTAATGCAGTGATCCACAAAACCACCAAGTTTGTTCAAACGAGCAACAGGAAATGGGTCTTGTTAGAGTTGTTTTTCCTTCCAAGATGATGTCAAAGGAATGAGAGACTTTCGTATCTAAGGGATTGCATCTGTCTTCTCATTCCTGGGGTTTCTGACATGGAGAGAAATGCAGGTGTTGAAGAATTGTTAACATTCTGTCAGATCTCCTTCCAGGAAAATGCAATGCTCTGTGTATAATTCTTTTAGTATTCCTTTCCCCTCTAAAAGTGATTCACCAACAGGTGGGAATGATCTCCTTGGTAAATGGAAATGTTGTTATTTGCATTTGACGTAGAATCATCGAGTGGTTTAGATTGGAAGTTACCTGAAAGATCATCTGGCTCATAATTTTCAAAAGTATTACTCCAGGACATGAAAAAATTTGTTGTTATTGCTGGCTGCTGAGTTCTTGACAAGATTGTCCTTTCCCACAAGAACTTTTTCAGAGGGTTGGACTGTGTCACCTCTTCCATGCTCCACGCCTGTCTACAGAAGGCTGAGACCTGCAGATACTATTTTGTTCAGAATCTCAGAATGCTCAGGAAACACTAGTTGTCAGTGTTTTGTATTTAGGTAATAGCCAAGATCCAGTGTTGCTTTCAGGACTGTTCACCTGAGACACTGCCTGCTCTGGCAGGGGATTGGACGGAAAGATATGTCAAGGTCCCTTCCAGTCCCTGATGTTCTGTGATCTGTAGCTTCGTTACTGACTGCTCCTGTTGAGCTTGCACTTTGCCCTGAAAAGGTATGCAGGTAAGCTCCTGTCTTACTGCTTCTCAAGAAGGGTGACAGCCATGAAAGGTCTCCCTAGACAGTTGGGTTGACATGCAGTTTATGTGATCTCAATTCCCAAGTTTTTGGTTAAAAAAAAATTCAAAGGACAGGAGTTTTGCTCTGTCTGTGAGGCTGCAAAGATGTTTCTTGGAGGTCATCAGGTTTTCAGTGCGTTCTCAACAGCTCTGGTGCTTTGGGGAGGTGTCAGCCCTGCTCCACACACACAGGCTGGCCATACAAATCATTCTGTTTATGTGGCAGGGCCTTGGTATACAAGTTTCCCTTGATGTCAGAATGGACTATGCGGTATGCCCGGCTGAAAAGGTCAAGCACTCTTGGTTAGGTTGAAGCAGTTTAAAATAGGCAGTACTTCATTTAGGTAAAGAAAGGCAGGCAAGGCTTTTGAAGTTAATTTATTTTACATGGCAAAGATTGTTAGCCTTGTACAATTAAGTTCAAATTCAGAGTCGTTGGTCATTCACAGCAGGTCAGATTTTTCAGAGCAGACTGAAAGGCAGCTAAGTGAAGTGCCCAGATCTTAGGAACCGTGTGCCACTTGATAGCATCTACTGTTTGCAGATGCCTCTGCGGCTTTTTGTGCTGGAGTACGTTCAGGGTGAAAGTTTCTTTTGGGGTCTATAACAGCATCATGCAGCTGAGTGTTTATTAATAGTCTGCAATTGTCAGTCTGAAAACCTGTGTGTATCTGTTACAATCTTAGATCTGAAATGACTTCAGTCTGACCTTGCTGTGCCGTAAAAATGTGACGTCCTTCTCTAGCTTTCCTTGGGAATGCCTACCCTGAGCTTGGGGAAAAGTTGGGTCTTTGCTCTGTTTAGGCCTTTATACAGCACTTAATCAGTCGTCCAAAAATGATTTTCAGCTGAAGTTACCATAAAGTGCTTTTTTTTTTAACATTACTGGTCGGGTGGGAGATGTTTAAAACCCGCCTGGACACGTTTCTGTGGGACTTGATCTAGGTGATCCTCCTGTGGTGGAGAGATTGGACTAGATGATCTTTCAGTGTCCCTTCCCATCCCTAATGTACTGTGATTCTGTGATCTCAGAGGTCTTTTCCAGCCTCTGTGATTCTGTGGCCCTTCTCTGCAATGTTGTAGAAGCATGTGGTTAAGGAGTTGGTATGAGCAGGGAGATGTGCTCTCTTCATCCAAAACCAAGAGTCTTGTAAGACAGGTTAGTAAATCTCCCTCTCTAGGACAGTGGGCTGGCATCACTGATCAGTGAGAGACGTTAAAACCCGCCTGGATATGTTCTTGTGCGACTTGGTCTAGGTGATCCTGCCGTGGTGGGGGGATTGGATTAGATGATCTTTCGAGGTCCCTTCCAATCCCTAATGTTCTGTGATTCTCTGAAAAGCAATGCCAAGATGAGGGTTGTCAGGGTCCTGAAACTAAAGTGTGTAATCTGATCAGTAATATTGTTCAGTACCTCCTGAACTGTTTTGATGCTTGGAGACCCCACTTAATCCTGAAGACATCTGTATTGGCCTAACGATCGATCTACTTAAAGTAAAGTAAGGCAGGTTCTTTTTTGGTCCATGAACACTGCTCCTTGTCTCAAAGAAAAATCGCCTTGTCTCTGTGTATTCAGAAGTGTTCAGAAACACTGTGGAAGCAGAGTCATTTCTCTAGGGAGTTTTTGTAGCTGTTGCTCCCAAACATAATTTTGTATGAATTGTGGAAGTGGCTGCCTGCTATTCCAGGCCGTGGTGGGTCTGCACGATGTCAGACTGCTTGGCATTTGGGCATTGCTTGTGATGACTGATTCTGGGGAGCTGTTAATGGGCTCTGATGAGGCTTGCCATGAAGAGGACTGTCCAGTACTGGTTGATCCTGTGCAGCAGGGTCCCTGCTCCTGGAAAGGAAACCAAACACCGTCTTGAAGATACTTTTTGTATCAATTTTTTTGTATCAAATTTGTTACTTTTTGTAACCAATTTTTAGTTCCTGTATAAAGTAATTTAATAGATGGAAAAGGCAAATGAACAGAATTTTAGCTCTGTAGGTTGGACTAGATGATCCTCGAGGTCCCTTCCAGCCTGATACTCTTTGATGCTCTGTGATGTAGCAGCTCCTCAGAGTGATCTTGGCGGTCGAAGAGAGGATGCTTGTGCTGTCTGTGTGGCGTGCGTGGGGTTGTGCCAGGTTCTTGGCTTGTTTTTCTCACATGATGGAGTGAAGCAAGAGCCATGGAAATTGAAGTGATGCTGAAACTGCCTGGAATTACAGCAGTAACCCCCAAAGAGTCACAATTCTGTCGCTTGGGGTGAAGCTGTGGGGACTTGGAGATGCCTCGCACCAGCGAGAAACGGAGGCTCGCTCGGGTGTGCGGTGCTTTCTGACTGCACTAGCGGCCGGGGCAGGATGTCCAGGCAAGGGTCGGGTGGCGAAGAGCCCTGGTGCCAGGGCTGGGTTCGGACGGCAGCTGAGCCGCCCCCGGCTGGGTTCAGTGCGCGGCGGCGGCCTCGCGATGGCAGCACCGGCTGCCGTTTCCCTCCTCTGTCGCCGCGCTCGGCTCCGCTGGAAGGGCCGGGCCGAGGAAGTTTGGGCTCTCCCGGGTCAACTTCCGAATCCAGAGGAAAGCCCTGGGGCTACGGGAAAAGCGGCTCTGCTGCGCCTCCGTCCCGGGAAGGGGGGAATGTGAGAGAAGGCATGTGGAGACGATCCACACAAACAGAATCATGAGATCAGTCAGATTTATTTGGCCTTTTTCCAGCGTCTCCAGTGATTCTTTTGCCCTTCTGGTGGGGCTGGCAGCCTTACCTGAGGTTCAGGTAGTCTGCTGATAGCCCCCATGATTTTCATGCCAGAGCACATCAGTCCCTTTGATTTTTCCTGGTGTCACCTGAAAGGGGTTCCAAGAAATTTGCCCATTGGGCTTATCCGAGTCATTTAAAAACCACCAAAACCAGACTGATTTACTTTTTATTCCTCCACTCGTTGGATAGTCCCTGATTTGTTTACTAAGTAGAGAAATGTGAGCACTGTGACCTGCTCCAGGGAGCTACTGGCTAGTGTACTGAAATGGATTAGTGGAACCAGCTAACTGCTCCTGAAAGGAGAGAACAGATAAAACAGGTCCCAGTTCCACAAGATAACTAAGGTAGGCAGTTCTTTAAAAGCCTGGTTTGTAGTCCCTTTGATTGCTCCGAGGATGTTTACACACCAAAAGTTAGTTTTACCATCAAATCATCACCACAAAAATGTTTTCTCTAGCCAAAACAGCTACAAAAGTATAGAGATGGGTGCATTTAACTCTTTCCAATGAATAGCTATTTTTTTCCCCTTTCAAATAATTTCCAAATGTCCAGATGCTTATTTGCTGTCACTTGCTTTGACTGAATATTGGGCAACTGGGGTTGTCTGAAGAACGGAATTGATCTCCTTTTAACTTTTATTTAGTTAAGTATTTTGGAAAACAACCAAAGATCAATTTCTAGCTGAACTTCAATGGCATCTTTGTCAGAAAGTTGCTGAACTCAGAGTAAACTGAGAGGTTTTGTTTGTATTCACTGTTACTGTATTAGACCAAATCTGCTGCAGGCTTCTTAGCAGTGAAGTCCCCGTTCTAAGTCTTTTATCAACTCCCTGTCTCTTGCAGAAGATACTCTTTTCTGAAACAGCTAATATATCATCAGCCTTTTCAACAAACAAAGCACTAACAAAACACTAACTAAAAAACGCTAACAAAATCCCACTGTCTTTGTCTGTGGATGCTGTATGTATTGGTGTATAAAGTAAGCTACTATTAATTTCCTTTCAATTTGTTTACTCTCTGTTCTAATGAGTAGCAGAGAACTGTACTAAACGTTTTCCATTTTTAATGTGTAGTGGAGAAGAGCACTAAAAGTTTTAACAACTTCTTGGAAGTTAATTTTTACCCTTACATGCTGACATTTGTTTCTTTTGATAAAATTGGGGCATTTTCACAGTACTGCAGAGCATTGGGGATTGGAAGGGACCTCGAAAGATCACCTAGTCCACATTTTAGTGAGAACTCTGTTCCCTCGAGAACCAAATTGACTTACTTGGCAATGGCATTTTTTCCTTGCCCTTGTGTTTATTTTATGTCCGCAAAATAGACGTTCAGGATAGCAGTAGTGAAGTCAGCCATATCTAAACATTTGCGCAAAGACGATCTACATCACAGAATCACAGAACTTTAGGGACTGGAGGGGACCTGGATACATCATCTAGTCCGATCCCCCTGCCAGACTGTGTAGCATCGGGTTTGTATGTGCAGGAATGCCTCAGTGTTGTCCCCATTGTCTTTAAGTCTGTTTGTAGCAAGGTTGAAAAGAGCTGTAAAATCTGGCTGCACTTTCTGTTTGTAATTTTTCTTGCTCTTTCTATAGTAATGATTACATTTGTTAGTGAAAGGTACACAAGATACAGGTTAATAGATGACTTGGCTTAATTAGTCTCTATAAACATTTTAAAAAGTGTTTCTCTCTGATATTTTTAGTCATAAGGTAAGATGTCGTTTTCAGAATGTTTTATTCTGCGTGCTCATTTGGTTAATTTTTTTGTTATTAGCTTGTGCTGCTTGATAGACACTAAAGAAACTCCCTGTGAAGGGGATGCATGGACTTTTAAAAGGTTGCACACAACAAAGGATGACAAACCCCGTGGATTTTTATGAAGTTTGCTTTGGCATTCCTATTCCCAGGGCAGTGAACTTCGTGCTTGCTTGCTTATTTACTTATTTGTGCTTGAATCGGGATTTTGAGGACCTTTTTTGTGTATTTGTTTGTTCCAAATCTCGAGTCCTGCCAATCGGAAATAAAGCATTTTGTTTCCAGCGCTGCCGTTTTAAATGCTGCTGCTGAATTTTAACCACTGCATTAGATTGAAACCTCCATGCTGTTAACCACTGAGCCAAAATGAAATCGACCACTGCATTGAAATCAGAGTTGGCACTTGTATGCGGACTTGAAGGAGTTGGTAATAGTAGTGCACCCGCGTCTCTTTTAATGGGGTTTTTATTCTCTGTTTTCGGTTTTAATGGTGCCGTTTTGATTTGAAGACTGTTTCTTAATCACGATGCACATTCGTATTGAAATATTTTCCATGTAACTTAAGAAGAAAATAACCCTAAAGCTATCACTTAGGAGAGATTTCCTCAGAAACAAAACGGTCCCTTGCATACTCCTGTGACGATGCAGCACGCTTGTTTTATTTATAAAGCAATCTTGCGTAAGAAGAGAAGTAAGATTTGTTTCCCGAACCTTTTTCATGGTTAAAAATTGTAAAATATCTGTAAGTTTTACGGAGGAAGTACAGAGGAGAGTCTTTCAGCCTCTGAATTTACATTTTGTAACTTTCTTTTGAATCTGCTTCACCAAGCAGATGAAAAATGAGCCGCCCTGCATGCTTGACCGCTTAGGCTTTTGAAATTTTTGGTTTTTTTATTAATAGGACTGGATCCCTCCCAATTCAGAGTCTATCACCATTACCATAAAGATGAGGAGAATGATGCCTTGGTTGGTGGCCCAGCTCAGCTCACTGATGAGGAGAAATACAGAGATTGTGAAAGGTTCAAGTTTTGCTGCCTCAAGTGTGGAACAGAAAATATTTATGACAATGTCTTCGATGGTTCGGTTAGTCGGGGTGGTTTTTTTTTTCCCCCTATCTCAGTTCTGTTCATTGGTTAGAGAGAAAAATACAGCATTCCAGAAGGGATTCATATGAAATGGCAAAAGATACCGTATTGTTTGAGTCTTCCTATTTATAGCTTCGGGACAGCGATTTGCTGAGAGGGTAGTGCGGAAATATTTTCCCCATTTTTTGCCTTTCAGCTGTGTCGTCTAGCAGAAGACGTGAGATTATCTGGCTTAATTCATCTATTTGCCTACAGTTGTGAATGACTGTTTCTCTAACTTCTTAAGGAATCCTTATCTTAACATCTTAGTAACTTCCAGTTCTGTTTAATGAGACTTGCATGTAGCAACAACAATTTCTTATCCTAAATCATTTTAATTGGAACAAAGTCTTTTTGAAGCTTGCACTTATCTTGCTGCATCCCACCTCCCTTCTTGAAAGTGAGGTTTTTCCTGCATTATCTCTCCTTTTGACTTTGTGTACTGAACAGAACAAATCACAGGGGTGCATTCTTGTTGAGAAGTTCTGCCAAAAAATGTATCTCTGACCTTGGATCGCAGCTTGAAGTAGGGCCAAGTATTTAACTCGACAGCGATGTTATGTATGTGTTACTCGTTGGCAAATCAGCAAGCTTCAGGGCAAAAAAACCTTGAAACTGAAAGCTAATAAATCTTTGATCTAAATTAAAAATAATTATTTTAAGTTAATTTGGACAAACAGCAGATGTTTTGCGTTTTTTTGAGTCAAAATAAGGCAGTCTTTGGATGCAAGTAGGAGGAAAAGACACAGGGATGGAGTGATACTCTGTGAATCCTTGACTTTTGTTCATTACAGCTGTAAATAATTGCATGTAGGCTTGACAGCTTCCAGATGGGCTAACTGGAGAGAAGTGGATGTCAGACTCCATAACAAGAATAAAATACATTTCAAAACCACCCCCTTGCCCCATAGAAAGCCAACTTTTCCCTCCCCCCAAAAAAAGCCACACAACAAAAGAATCCCCCAAACCAATGCGCGCGCACGCACACACTCCCCACTGCTTCTACCTCGAGTTATTTAGTGTTGTGGGTGGGAGTTTTAGCTAAGACAGCTCATAGAAGCAGTGTCTTACCTTGAAACAAAGTTTTTTCTAAAGTTGTAAAACTGTCCAGCCAACCAGGTGGTTGTTGTTAAAGTAATTCCACCAGCTCAGTTTCAGCTGTTCACACATCACTTCCATGTTCTGAAATTTTAAAGTCGGGGCTTCAGAAGACTTTTAAAGTCAGGGGATGTGATGGTATAAAGCTGTAAGGAGCTTATTGGAGAAAATAAGAGATGATAAGGTCATTGTCATTTAACAAGGTTAGTCTCTACAGCCATGCCGATGGTTTCATTATTGCTATCTAGATGGGTGGTTTCCATTGTCTGAACAGTGAGACTTGCGTAGAACTTTTATGTCCCCTGGTAAAACAACAAACCAGTGCAGTTTGCGGGGGTTGATCTGCCCACAGATGTATTTATTGCTTTATTTTTACTCAACACAGTTTTTTTGAATCCCTGACTTTGAAAGAGGTAAAGAAGCAGGTTTTCCAAAAGAATTTCTATCAAGAAGAGAACAGGAGAACTGTCGATCAGAGAAGCCCTTGTATGGGTGTGGCAAACAGTGGTGCAAAGAAAAAAGATGTCGATATTAGAGACCCAATAAGACTCATATTTTAAACAAAAAATGTATTATGTCTATGTGATGACTCTTCCTATCATTGTCTATTTAAACAACCCATGCTGTGTTTTCAGGGGCGATTTATTGAACCCAGCTTGCAGAGGTGCAGCAAGACCGACTGTGAAGAGCCTCCTTTCAACTACGTGGTTCAAATGAGTAACAAACTACTGTTGGATATTAGGCGCTACCTCAGGAAATACTATAATGTGAGTATTCAGGAAATATTCTGCCATATGAAATGAGTTTTCTAGGTATTTTGGTGACTGTCGTGTTAACTTTTTTCTCTAGTACCAAGTAGCAGTATGCAAATTCAAAAGCCAACTTTATGAAAACAAAACAATCAGTTCATGGTTTCAAATACTAATTTAGAGTGTTCGTTTTCCCAGCTCAGCCTTGGGTCGAGATAGATGTATTTCAGTATTTGTTGGCATTTTTACAGATGAAATAGCTTGTCTCTTTTCCAGATTTTAAGATTAAAAAGTGCACAGTGGGTTATTTGGAAAAAATAGAATTGTGAAGCCCATCAAAAAAACACTCAGAGATCAATTCTTCACGCAACTGAAATCTGGTTTTCTTTCCCCAACCCAAATGGATGTTATATTATGTTGTGAAAGTGAAAACTTTGCATAGGTCTGTAAAAATCCTTCAGAGGACAACAGGAAAGGAAACACTGTGATTGGGAGGAGAAAACAGAGAAGGTTGTGGCTAGTTAATGAATGTTCTATAATTCTGGCTTTTGGGGGCCAGTGCAAGAAATCCAGAGCGCAGCAGCAGGTGGAGGTTGGCTTTGTGTGGCACTGCGGAAGACAAAAATTGTTGAATGTTAGAAATTCCCTTCTGTGTCCTGGCCTCAGTAGTGACTGGTTAGGAGAAAAAAACCCACACAAATATTTTAAATTATATCAGTGTGTTTTGCTTATCTAATGTGCTGGAAGCATCATCTTTTGTAAATTGGCAGCTAGCCATTCTGTTTCAATTTTCATAGACCACCTAACGCTGTTGCCTGTCTGCCTGGTTTTGGTAGCCCATGACTGCTTGTTTTCACAGCTTTCAGGGCAGGCGTGAGTTTTGAACAGACTCGTAACCTTTGGGTACTCATCATCACTAACATTCAGTATGCTCACACATAAATTGTAGTGGAAAGTTTGGCTTATGGAATTCCTGGTGTGTTGCCTTAAGCATCGCAGAATGTTTTTGCAGACAGCAGCTACAAGGCAAAGAATGACAGTTTAATATGAAGCATGCATTTGGGGTTCTTATTCCCATTGTAGGAAGGTGTTTTCTGAGCTCTTGTCTGGAAGTGTAATGATTTCTGGATCTTCTGAAGAACTTCGCATCAAAAGGAGTGTAAAACTTCTTTAGAGTATTTATATTTAGGTAGTACTTCACAAGGTAGGGATAGATGGCTCCTTTCCGTTGGATTTAAGGGTAGGTGTCTTGAACAGATGAAGTTACCAGAATGCCAGACCTTATGTTATTTCATTGCTGCAGAAGTGATATCACTGCACGCGTTCTGTTGAATTCTATAGAGTGCTGTTCAGCAGGACATCAAAGTAATGCGGTTACGCAGACTGCTTCCGTACACAGATTGCTTCTCGTGGACTTGCTTAGATTTAATGTGTGTGCATCAAGATAATGCACCACGCTAAGGAGTTAGGACGAGGGGCAATGGGTGTGAGCTGGAACACAGGAGGTTCCACATCAATATCAGAAGGAACTTGTTCACGGTGAGGGTGACAGAGCACTGGAACAGGCAGCTCATGGGGGTTGTGGAGTCTCCTTCTCTGGAGATATTTAAAACCCACCTGGACGTGTTGCTGTATGACTTGTTCTAGGTGATTCTGCTGTGTCAGGGGGATTGGACTAGATGATCTTTCGAGGTCCCTTCCAATCCCTGATGATTCTATGGTTTTATGGTTCTGGCGTGTGAAGTGTTAGAAAACACGTGTGTGAAGTGTGCGGCAGCAAACTTTGGTGGTTGAAGGAAGATACATTCAAGGAGAAATCCGTACAGATATGAACACAAAGTGCTGTCACAGTGCAATATTTTACTCTGTTCTCTTTTGTATTTTTTAAGACCAGCCTTGAACATTGCAGTTTGCTTATCTTGTATTAAGAATCTATTACATTTTATATAAAAATCTCTTAAATTGTATATAAAAATCTATGAAATTTTAAATCTATTAACATGTTATGTGCCACATATACTACATGCTCTATAAGATAATGAAGTGTCCTTGAAAAGGAATCTATTTGTCCACGTAATGAAAAACTTTATAAACTCCACTGTCTTTTTAGTACTAAGAATTTACTTGAAATCTAGTTAGATGCAGGAATAAGGTTTAAAACAACTTCTTGACCGTGGGATACATTCAGACTCTGGAAATGCAAGATTATTTTATTGTGAAAAATAATTCCCAAATTGCACAAGAATTTTCATTTTTAAAAAGGGCTTCTCACAGAGTTGGGCAGCTAAACTTTTTGTCCATAAACCTTTTATCTGGTTAGCTCTTAGGAAGCTGGACGCTGTGAGTTTCAGTTTATTCCTTTCATCAAGTGCTTGTAGTGACTGTAAAGCAGCTGGAGCTGAAATCCATCAAATGGCTGTTTGTGCTGAAGTATATAATCCTATAAGCTGTAAGTACACACCCAGGAGAAGTATGGCATAAAGCTCTCTGCACAGGACTCTTGGTGGAACTTTGGGGTGCGTCTTTAACCATCTCCTATTGTGGTGGCACCTGAAAGTCACAGAAATACCCAGTTGAAGTAGACACGTGTGTTGTCTCAGTCACTCCAGAGTATCAGGGTTTTAGATACTACTGTTGTTTGTGTAACTGATCAGGTAGCACAAAAGCCTAACATGAAAATGAAGTGATGTCTAAAACAATGCCCTGCATTTTGTGGAAGACAGCCCTATCAAGAGCCTTTCACCCCAATCCACAGCTCACTGAATTGAATACACTTAATTTTTTCTTCAGTGAGCTTTGAATTGTTGGGTTTTATAAAGTGGTTCAGGTGATTGCTTGTTGTTTCCTTGGGTCTGTTGAAATGCTGTTTTATGTGGCTGTGTCAATTTTAGGGGTGGAGGTCAGTGCCGTAAGATCTGCAAGTCGAATATCAGCTTGCCCTTTGTGGCACGTGAAGCAGATGCTCTGGCAGGGGGAGCTGGACTGGATGATCTTTCGAGGTCCCTTCCCATCGCTAATGTTCTGTGATTTTGTGATTCTGTGATTATTCTTTCTTTTAAGAAGGTGCAGATGGATGTGCGTGTGTAGTATTCGGTGAGCGCCCCACAATCCTGTTGTTTTTATCTTGCCTTTATAAAAAACCTTCTGTTTCTGCAACCACTTTTGCTGCTGAACACACAAATGTTTTATATCTGTCTTCCAAAACATTATCTAACGTTGCACCGCTATTTAGGGATTTCTCGCTGGTGCTAATGAAATCAATTTTAATAATCTCAGACCTAACTGTAAATACCTCTGAAAAAATGCCGTGCAGAGGTTTTATTTCTTTTCAGAGCTGCATTATGCTCTGAGACATTGTCACTGGTGCATGCTTGCTTTTTTCTTTTTCTTTTTTTTTTTTTAATTCTGCTTCAGAAGAGCAAATGGATGAAAAGAGAGAGAAACGCTAGCTAATCTAAATTGGGAAATGAAGAGGGCTTTTTTAAGCATGAAAATTTCATCATCTTGTCAGCTGGCAGAATGCCTGCTGTGTGGATTCACAAAGGCTAAGAATTACACTTTCATGAAATTTTCCTCACTAACTGCCCTGGTTAATTTGAAAGATAACCCACTGTTCTAATTCATTCCTCAATTGGGCGGTGCAGGTTTTATCTTTGATCTGACAAAGCATTTGTGTTAATCGTTTTGGCCCTCTACTAGACACTCTTGGGATTGTGCTTTTACAATAAATGTGTCTGTGATAGCTCTTTAGTCTATTATACTTACAATAGATCCATAGAACTGGTAATTAATTCTGTACTGCTTTGGAAATGGGGAAGAATAGGTGTAGCTCTGTCAAGTGCTGCTGGGAAGTTTGTTTAGCTAGTTCATTTTTGAAGTGTTACCCTCAGCCATCAATGGAACATCCATGCTAGGGAACGGGTGAAAGCTGAAATATGCAAGTATACATGGAAATACTGACCCGCTTCGGTGCGTGAGGAGGGTGTCATTTCATTCGTAGTCAATGGATCTAATGATTATGATGGAAACCGTTTTGCGTTTCTTCCTGGGATATTCAGATGCTTATTTGAGCGCTTGATAAATGCCAACTCTTCGATCCCCTGTAAAAAGCCTTGTAAAAATCAGAGTTCCCATCTGTAAAACATAGCCTGTGCCTCACTCAGTTGTTGAGGTGTTGCTTTTGCCAGCTAAACCCAACAGAACGAAAAACTGTGCTGCATTTTGTCACAGAACCACAGAACATCAGGGATTGGAAGGGACCTCGAAAGATCCTCCGGTCCAATCTGTGTGCCATTTGAGATGCAGCAAAACACACACTGAACTGGATGCACTGGGAAGCTGTTTTTCCTGAAGCAGCAGTTTCTTGAGCTTGTTTTTAAATATACACCCATGGTATTATTGGTGGTACATTTATAGGCTGAAGCCTCTCTTTATATAGATGCTCTTTGTATGCCTTCTGTGTGTTAGTGTGTGGCTCTATCTTTAGATCATTTGATGTTTTCCAAGATGCATAAAGTGACGCAAACTTTGAAAACGGTTTTGGAAAATACTGACGAACTCTTGATTCGACCTGCACGTCACTGGTTTTGTTTCTGTCTTTTGTTTCTCCCGCGCCACTGTAACCCACAGGCAGAAGTGAGTTTGAAGGCTATTGAACACTGCTAAATAACTTGATACTCTTCAGCTGGGAAAATTCAGTGTTCAATAGCCCTCAAAATTTCTCATTTCTTACCTGTGGTGGGGTGGTGTTCTGCTTGCACATTAGGTCACGGGATCGAAGCGTGTGGGTACGGTTTTCAAGATCTTTAAATGACGATTGTATACACGCATATGCACATTGCTCTTCGGACTGTTCTGTCAGTGTTCTCGGCTTTTGCATTAGTATTTTGCACACTTAAAGAGGTGAGAGATTTATAAACGGGCTAACATTGTAAGATGCGATGGCGTTCACACAGGTTTTGGGATTGCATGGCATATTCATCTGAGAGAACAAAAATGACAGGGCTCATTGTGAACCTGGAATAGCTCACGCTTCAATCAAGTGTATTGCCAACAGCCCACAGGTGTCCACCACATGAATAGGTGAAAATGTGATTGTAGATGATGGGGATGACTTTTGTAATTTGTCTTCTCACAACAGTCTCTATTGAAAGCTTTTTTGTTTGGTGGGTAGGTAGGGGTAAGAAGTTTAACATGGCGCTTAGTAGGGGCCATAGTACAGCGTTTCATTTGTTGTTCTGCTAGAGTTACATGGGCATGTGATATGAAGAGTAGACAAGGCCAGAAAAGAAGCAGTTGTGACGCCAGCTGGTGTGGTAGGCACAACCGGATAGCTGAACTCTGCCATCAAATTAGCTCCAGTGATTATTTTGAGTAATTTCTCTTTGTATGGAAATGGATTTCTGAGTCTTTTCCAAGTTGAACTTGTATCCCAGTCATTTGGGTTTATACACACAGAAACAGAGACATTTATTTTTAGTACTGAAAGCTTCCAAGTCAAGGCAGAGTGAAAAGCAATTGGAGCAAAAGATAAAACATTAATGTGATTCCATTCACAGTTTACTGGGGACATGAGAGAGGGATGAGAGGCTGCCACCAGATTATCAAGCATTTCCCCTTCCCTCCACAGCTGTAGTATTTTCTGGTTCTTTCTGAGATCAAGGTTGACACGTGGTTTGTATTTGGGATACTCTTTTGGTTAGCTAGGAGGAAATTAGAAACATCTTTGTTCTTGAGCACAGCAGTCAGTGCTCTGCCATGTAGAAGCCTTACAGGTCTGTCACAGAATCACAGAACATTAGGGATGGGAAGGGTCCTCGAAAGATCATCCAGTCTGTCTTTCTGCTGTAATTTGTTTATTGAATAATAAAAAGTAACCCTTTGGTGACTTTAGTGCATTTTGGGGATGAGTAAGCAGTTATTTGTCAGAGCACTCATAGCATCTATTAACTGGAATTGATTCACTATTACAATAACTTCTCCATGATCTACCCTGTTAAGGAACTGTTTGTTTTAGACTTGGAGCATCAATATGATTGTTAGTGAAGTGTCTCAAAGTAATGATCGATAGGTCTTTACAAAGGCTTTAACTCTCCTCAGTGGATTTTGCTCGTCATAATGGACACGCGTCCATCTCATGATGGTTGAGTGAGACCAAGTGTGGCTCCCTGCACTCCAGATTTTAGCTGCTGGGAGTGAGCAAACGTAAGCAACGGAGCAGTATCTGTTTACTCTTGATTCTTCCTCGTGCCTTTAGGCCACAGTCTGGTACCTTGCCAGAGAAGACTTAATGACACTAGATAGCTCTCTCAGCTCTTCATAGATAAGGCTCCCCAGGCTGGCTACTGCATGGAACAGGTTCTGAGAAATGGGGTTTGCCTCAATAGAGTAAAATTAACTTTGTAATTTCCTCTGTAGGTAGAATACAGGAATGTAAGGTCTTATTATCACAATAATTTGTCTGCTTAGGCTTATAAATGGCAGTGTTGGGGAGATCATGTCACAGGAAGTGTACCCAGAGGTAAATATGGTCATGGTTATGATTGCCACCAAGTGGGTAATGTTTACCTAGGTGATTGAATCACTCATCTAATAACAAGATGTTGCTGTCTTCAGAGGATTACACAAAGCACTGTCTTTGAAGGTACTCTGTTGGAACTGATCTGTTGCCCCAGTCAAAGTGATGATGAATTTTGGCAACACTTGGAGAGCAGGTTTACGCCGCAGTATATGATGCGGTTGCGGCTCTGTGTATCTGATCCGGTTTTAAACTGCATGTAAAACCTGTGGCTTCAGTGCACCAGGAGCAGCATTTGTTTGGAGATTCCGCAGACAAGAATTTAAAATTGTGGACAAATCTGTGCAGTCTGTGGAGGGCTGTGCCACAGCTGCGTTACCAGTAGTGGCTGAGCAAAATAGTTTCAGAGAGAGAGTGAGCACATGCCCTTGGATACCGTGGGTTGACAGAAGTGCTATGGATCCTGTGTAGCTTTGTAAGATTTGCTTCTTCTAAGACTGTTTTAACAATGAATCACAAGGGAAGGATCACTGAAAGAATCAGTGTTCATCTTTCCTACTTTTGCAGTAGTTCTAGAGAGTAATTTTAAATCTGTTCAGGTTTTTTTATATTCAGCTTGAAATGTTCATGGAAAAGGATCCCACTAGTCTATACTTATTACAAGATAAGTATAAGATAAGTATATATATAAGAGATATTACAAGAAGCAGAAGGTAAACTAGGACTTAAAGTGAGTTTTAAAAGCCATCAGTTTCTAAGGAATGTTGGTGCAGTTAACGCCCTGCACTACGTGGACCAACAAGTTATTGAAATACCAAACCAGATGAAGTCTGCGCTATGGCAGAGTCTTTTAATAATTTAAAAGGACGCATTGTATCCAGCTGTGATGGCTTGACAGCTCAGCGGTGTTGTGGCCCAAGTGCAGGACCTGGCACCTTGTGTCTTCATGCATGTGCTTAGGGATGGAGAGGGTTGCCCCCTAGCTCAAGAGGAAGAAACCTCCAGCACTTCTTTTTCTTTGAAGGTGGGTTTGATTTTGGCACTTGACCAGAACACGGTGCTTGGGTTTTGACTTCTCTTTTTTCCTTTCTGTATTGATGGCTACAGTTCAGATGCAGAAATCGATAAAGTACAAATTCCCAAGTGGATCTCGTTAATGAATCCACCAACTGGGCAATGATATCATCACAGAGATTCATCTCATTGGAGTTTTCCATCTGTTCTTTCTTCATTTTCCACTTGCCGCTCCCCGTCTTTGAAGAGTATAGACATGCACGTGTTGGAGAGCATTTTTGTAATCATGTGCCCTCCTAATAAAAACGTGGTCAGTGTAGCAGTGTTATTCCTTTTAGCCTTCTGTGATGGAAGTCTCTCTGTGCCTTCAGTTTAGATTCTGTGTATTTTTAATGCCTTTCACAGCGTTTGCCGCATTTAATTCCCACACTCTGCCATGAATGTGAAGTATTTAACACAATGCAGATTTTAGAGTTGTTATGTCTTAATTATTGTTGAAATTTTTTAGAAGTTGCTGGATTTTCAAGAATTATCTGAAAGAACAAAATAGGAGGTGGAGTCAAGTGCAAGTGTATCCTCATCAACTCCGCAGTCAGCTTCCATTCCTTTGAGAGCAAGGCAACCCAGCTGTGAGGATTGCTGGCCATACTCTCATCAGAGAGAGAGAGAGAGAGAAGGGGAGGGATGGGGGAAGAGAAGAGAAAATTAGCAAGACAAAATTCCTTTCTATCAATCCTGTCTTTACACAAATTCAGACTTCTGAGCTCCCGTACGTGAGAGTGTAACTTAATTTCCAAATTACATGATGAAAGCACATCTGTCCCAAAATTAATACCTCTTGAGAATATCATAATTGTATATACTGAAAATAATTAGTATCTGTAATTTGCAAGTCATAAATGTCTAATTTTTAGCGAAGTTGTTTGTTTCCATTTAAGATAAATTCTCAATTTAATATCCAAAGCAACGTTTGACTGTGCTACAAAGAGGTCAGAACTGTTTGAAAAGGGAGAACCCCCTCGCCCCCCAAAATGCGAAGATACAAAGTGGCATGTACTGGGTTCTGTTGTAGGATGTACCATGGAGATTTCTGAAATCACTTTGTAATTACTGTAATAATTTTTATTGGATAATACATAATTTTTCCCCATCCTGAAGCAATTCATGCTGGATGATCCTGCGTTAGAACCAACAGATACCAAGTAGCCTTTTGACTACCTATTGAACGCAAAGGTTGATTATAGAGTTTGAATTTGATGTCATTTCTGTTTTTATCACTGTTACTACAGACCAGGGTTTTTTCCCAGCTAGGTCTTTTCCTGTTGTCTACACTGTCTTCTTAATTGCAGATAACTTTAACTACACATTTGTCCACTTTATCCTCTAGTTTCAATTCTACATCAATGTGAAAAGGAACTTCTTCACAGTGAGGGTGATGGAGCACCAGAACGGGCTGCCCAGGGAGGTTGTGGAGTCTCCTTCTCTGGAGATGCCTAAAACCCGCGGCTTGTTCCTGTGCGGCTTGGTCTAGGTGATCTTGTGCTGGCAAGGGGATTGGGCTGGATGATCTTTGGAGGTCCCTTCCAATCCCTAATGTTCTGTGATTCTGTAACAGGAGAAATCTTGAGTCAAAGGCAACATGACATCCCTGAGTAGGTTAGTGAAAGAGAATGCAAGAGGTACCTCTCTCACTGTCTGCAGTAGTTTCTTCAGACTGATTCTTCTAGCAGACTGTTGTTCTTACGGCATTCCAACTATGTCTGATTAGCAGCATCAACAAGTTCTGGATTTCATGTTTCCACATGTTTTGAAATTCGTAGGGCACTCTTGTCGGAGGATTGTCCTGCTTTCAGAAAGAGGTGGAATACATATTTGGAAGTGTTCATTCCTGTGGGTTAAAAAACATCATAAACTCCTAAGTGTGCCCCCTGTTTTGGACCAGTTGTGCCAAAAACTGAGGAACAACAACCTTGTCAGTGTACAGATCACAACAATAATCTAGTCTAGAAGATGCTGATGCTAGAACTATTAAGACTAAATATCCATCCTTCTCTGTGCAGTCACCTTCTCTGGAGGTGTTTAAAACCCGCCTGGGTGTGTTCCTGTGACTTGGTCTAGGGGATCCTGCTCTTGCAGGGGGATTGGATTGGATGATCTTTGGAGGTCCCTTCCAATCCCTGATGTTCTGGGATTCTGTAATGTTCCCGTGTGACTTGGTCTAGGGGATCCTGCTCTTGCAGGGGGATTGGATTGGATGATCTTTGGAGGTCCCTTCCAATCCCTAATGTTCTGTGATTCTAGTAATGGTCACTTGTGGCATTTACAACATTTCAGTTGATGGTTAATTGCACATGGGATCGTTTCAGTTGCTGGTTTTAACATCCCTAACAGTGGTCTGAATGAAAACAGGTACCTGGAGTAATCCATATCCTGGAATTTAATGTCCACCTCACCTGAGAAGAGCCCTCACTGTTAGCTTCCATTCAGACTTCTGGAACAGAAGCAAAACTGTCCCTGCCCATGTGTTTCCTTGTTTGGCTTGCAGAGAGGGTGGCATTCAGTACTGATGGGGCAGAGAAACTCGTGGCTCTCACTTAAAAAGTGAGTTTTAAGGCTGTTTTTTCCCAAAAAGGAAAGCAGGAATTCTTCCAGCTGCCCACAAAGTTAGGAAGTTACTAGAAAGTAGTTAAATGGGAGAAAAATTTCCTTCACTGCAGTTGTGCTTAGTTTTTATAGGATGTGTTTCATAGTGAAGGATTACCTTGCTGCATTGCCTGAAGGAAAATGTGGACACTAGTCTTGTTTCTTTTTAATTGTTTTTCTTTAACCCTGCACCCATGTTTTTAGAACAAAATTGTATGGAAACCAGCAGACGAAGAAAGCTCTGCTACTCCTTCAGAGGAACTCGGGGCCTTCCTCGCATCTTTAATTGCTTTTACATCTTTTCACGAGACAAAGACAAGAATGCACTTTTCTCGGGGCTGAACAGTTTGGCAGCGTTCTGTAACCCAGTAAATAGAAACTGCACCCTGGCTACCCATCTGTGTCTATCGAGCAGGCTTTAATGGATGAATGAATAAGTCGAATCCTATGCCTGGCAATATACAAATATGCAAAATATGGGTCTAATTGCAAGGCTGCTACATTTACACAAGGTCAGGTAAACAAGGCACCGTGTAATGATTATTAATTGTTAATAATGCCTTTGGCAAAACATACTTCTGCTCTGAGCACCTAACATTTTTGCCTTTTTAGCCAAATGAGCTCTTAGAAGAAACAAAAGGTGTTCTTCTCTCCTGTCTTCTTTCTGTCTCACCTTCATAATTGCTTGCTGATTGTTTCAGAGTGGTGGGAGGCACACCGTTCTGAGAAGTAAAAGTAGATGCAACAGTTACGTGTGAGAGTTCCACTGTAAAAATTCAATACATTCGATAACATTAATTGAATAAATTGATGCACTCATCAACAGTAGGACTAGGAGCATAAGAGCTCCTCCAGTCAGTTGTCCTGTGTGAAGACGAGACATTCATTCTATTCTCTCTTCCTTCATGCTCACCCATTTGTCTCTTAAACATAGCTGTCACTCTTCTCTTGTTTCTTTTGGTCTGCTATAAATATTGTTACGTGGCTGTAAAACAGAGGAGTTTGCAGAATAGGAGAGAAACGAGGCTGAAATGGGAAACAAGATGTTCCATTCTTAATAAACATAACCACACAAACCCGACTTTTGTGTTCTTCATCAGGTCTATGTTGTTGAATTGGATTGTGAAAATGTTTGGTCAGGAGTGTTGAGGGAAGTTAGAGGGACAAAAACCTTCCTACAGTGCATTTCACAGTTTTGCCTGAATTTTTTCTCGTGATCTTCCAATCCGTAGTGATTCTATGATTCTATGTTTCTATACACTTCAGTGTCCACATTTCAGTATCACAGTACATTAGGGATTGGAATGGACCTTGAAGGATCATCCAGTCCAATCCCCCCCCCACAGCAGGATGACCTAGATCAATTCTCACAGGAGCATATCCAGGTGGGTTTTAAACGTGTCTAGAGAAGGAGACTCCACAACTCCCCTGGGCAGCCCCTTCCAGTGCTCTGTCACCCTCACTGGGAAGAAGTTCCTTCTCAGATTGATGTGGAACCTTCTATGTTCCAGCTCACACCTGTTGCCCCTTGTCCTGTCGCTAGATGCCCCTGAGCAGAGCCTGGCTCTATCCTCCTGACACCCACCCTTCACATATTTATCAACATTAATGAGGTCACCAGGCTGTCTTTTTGTCATTTCTGTTTTTGTAGATGGGCTTTTGCACTCCTTTTGTTCTAACTTTGCCATGATAGTGCTGGCAAAACTTAATATCATCAGGCACTGAATTTCACTGGTGTGAACTGTGGTTTTGATGGGGATACAAAGGTTACAGCTATTTATCAGAATCATTTTCATCCTCTGTGTTTCTCAATATTTCCGCATGGCATTGCTTAATGCAGATGGGTTTTAGCAGTTACTGTATTAAATGCATATCAGCTTCTGTTAATCCTGAGAATTTGTCAGGAAAATCTTTCAACTACTAAGAATTTACCATCTTGTGATACGTATGTTTGTGCTTGTGGTTCCTCTCAGGCTGTTCTTCATTTTCAAATGTAGTAAAAAGCGATTACTGCGGCGTATCTGCTGCGATCATCCTGACCACACGGCCTCAGTTTGGCTGCCAGGATAGTGTGGGAGACTGTCATGCTTTGCTGAACTCAAGATAGACTATGTGCACTGCTTTGGCATCATCTATCCACCTAGTTATGCCCTTCTAAAAGGCTATCAGGCAGGGGGATTGGACTGGATGATCTTTCAAGGTCCCTTCCACTCCCTGATTGTCTGTGAATCTGTGTATTGTTGTGTCATAACTCACTTGGCATTTGTAGAACTGCTTCTGTGGCTGTTCTTCGCATTGCTTTCTTCTCTCAGGTTTCAGCGATGTGCCCAGGATTGTAGACTGCGTTTCCAGCAAGGCCTCTCTGCTCCCTTTATATGGAGGAATGATTACTTGTAGTCCTTTGTTCAGTTTTTCATTCTGCTTCTTCTCGTTCACTTTTCTTTTTGATTAGTGTATTATTTTAGCATAATTTTTGCCTTTCAGCATCAGTCTCTCACTGTGAGCTAACATCGTTCTCGCATCTCTTCTCTCTCCTGCCCTCCCCAGTAAGGCCACTGTTATCTGTGCTCGTTTTCATATTTATGCTCTTTTATAACTTCATCTCATTTCTGAATCTTTCCTATATCCACCTCTTGTAAGAGCTTCTTCCACTTTATATGCATCTGTCACCTAAACAGTTTCTACTGTTGATTGTTTTGGCTCTGAGCAGGAAGCCTGTGTGGTAAACAGCCTTATAAGCTTTGCAGAGGCTTAACTTTCTCTTCTTCCAACACGAGGAGCTCTCAATTCCCATATGAATTATTTGCCTTCTTTCCTGCATCAGTGGTACAGTTAATTGTGGATCCTTGCTAGCAAATTGAGTTCCTTTGGGTCAAGCTGTCCTCCTTCTGAGATCCCAGAACTGTTGTTGGCACCTAATTCTTACTTTTCTAATAGTTCCCTTTTAAAATGTGAAACTTGTACCAGTAGGTCAGGTGTGTAGCATAGTTGTGGTGCTTTCTGTAAATCATTTAAATGAGCCCTCTTTTCACAGAATCACAGAACATTAGGGATTAGAAAGGACCTCCAAAGATCATCTAGGATCCCCTAGACCAAGTCACACAGAAAGAAGAAGAGGAGACTCCACAGCCCCCCAGGATAGCCCCTTCCAGAGCTTCATCACCCTCAGTGTGAAGAAGTTCCTTCTGGTATTTATATGGAACCTCCTCTGTTCCAACTCACACCCATTGCCCCTTGTCCTATCACCAGATGACATTGAGAAGAGCCTGGCTCCGTTCTCCTGACACCCACCCTTCACATATTTATCAACATTAATGAGGTCACCCCTCAGTCTCTTTATTTCCAAGCTCAAGAGACCCAGCCTTTCCTCATCAGGGAGATGCTCTACTCCCTTCGTCATCTTTGTGGCTCTGTGCTGGACTCTCTCCAGCAGCTCTGTGTCCTTGAACTGAGTGACCCAGAACTGGACACAATATTCCAGATGCAGTCTCACCAGGGCAGAGTAGAGGGGAGGAGAACCTCTCCTGATTTGTTGATACCTAGTTCTTAATCTTGTAATCTCCGCTGGAACAGGCTGCTCGGGGAGTTGTGGAGTCTCCTTCACTGAAGACATTTAAGACCCACCTGGTTGTGTTCCTGTGTGGCTTGGTCTAGGTGATCCTGCTGTGCCAAGGGGATTGGACTACATGATCTTTCAAGGTCCCTTCCAATTGCTAATGATTCTATGATTCTAATATTTCCCTTTTAAAAGGTGAAGCTCATACCAGTAGGTCAGGCGTGTAGCTTAATTGTGCTACTTTTGTAAATCAGTTAAATGAGTCTGCTTTTCACTGTTTAAAAAGTCCCTGTAAATGTTGACATATCTCAAAGACCATTTGGTAGCTCAGAATTATTCTTGGCTATGTTATCACAAGCTAAAGAAAATAGGATGACATAGTTTGGGTCACTCAGACCAGGCTGGGGCCAGTTTGAGTTACCGTTTGGATTTGGAATTTGGGTGGCTTTTATTTTCTTTTTAAATCATTGCAGTCAACTGAAGGTGTATGGTGTGTTGTTCCTGATGTATTTTCACTTTACTTTTATTCCTCTTCCAACTTTGATGCATATTGATAAGTTCAGTCTGTTTTGCAAACACTTACTAATGCTGTAATATGTTTTCCCATATCTCGCTTCTCAAATTTTTCCCGTTATTGATTGAAGATTCAATTGAGAAATGCGTTTAGAACCCTGCTTTCTGTGGTAATCATAGAAGTCAGTGGGAAGACAAGAAAATTGTATTGAAAGAAATTGTGTGCGTGTGTGTTTTGTGTTTCAGCATAGATTATCTCTGCCAAAATAATAGCTGTCATTTTGTTCTTGTTATATTAGTGGCCTATAGCGTCCCACTACCCCTTTTGCTTTGCTTTTGTCCATTTGTCTCTTTGTAAGGAGAGAAGAATTTTAGTGAAGGGCCATCATTTGGGGGCTTTATTATGCTAATAAAATCAATATTTGGTTATATTTTTCAATTCAATATTCCAAGATGGTGACCCCCGCTCTACCCTGGTATCAGAGCTGCAGACGTTAACATTCAGTGACTTTGAAACTTGAATTCTGTTTAGAATTTCATGTCATGCCTGTGGCAGGAGAAAAAGATGGAAAACGTATACGCTGTGCCTATAGGACTTCCTGCAGTGCTTATTAATCCTTTATGGATCATTTGAAATGTTTCTAGTTTATTTAAGCTTTGCTGCTTGTATCAGATTGTTCCTGCAAAAAAAAAAAAAACCCAAACAGGGAAAAAGTGATCATGCTTTGAATTTTTAAAAATGATCTCACTTTCAAGCAAAAGCACTTTTCTGCTCCATTAGAGTTGAATTTCCCAAACTCTTACATCGCATTAACACAAGCTTTGCTGGATAGAGAAGCGTGTTGTTCAAAGCCTGACTAGAACTTTACCAAACTGCATATTAAGATTTTTGTCGTCTTGCAGTTTCCATCTGGAATATTTTCCTTCATGCAAATGATGAAAAATATTTCACGAAGAAATTGTGTGGCACCGTTTTAATCCCTAAAGAAAGGATTAGAAAATAGGAGTCTCAAGTTTAATAGTTCTGTGTAAGACTAGAGGCTGGGAAAAAAACTCCAAGTGTGCCATCGTTCTTTTGTGAAGAAGCATTCAGTGCTTTTGGATGTAATTGGGGCTTTGCTTGTTGTATTTTGCTGCTGTTACTAAAACAGTTGATGGAGTTGTAGAATAAATGCATTATGGTCAGAGCCACAAAGATGATGAAGTGGAACATCTCCCTGATGAGGAAAGGCTGAGGGAGCTGGGTCTCTTGAGCTTCGAGAAAATCCATGTTCTTTCTGTATTCTAATTTTTCCTAGAGTTGGTTTTAAGTTTCTTGCCCATCTTTCCCATCCCCTGGCCTCTGTCACTTGTCTCTGTTGCTGTCTTGTGGAGTTTTGGTAAGTTCATAGAATCATAATATCATAGAATCATTATGGATTGTCACAGCAGGATCACCTAGATAAAATCCTAGAATGGCCAGAGTTGGAAGGAACCTTAATGATCATCCGGTTCCAACTCCCCTGCACAGGCAGGGACACCTTCACTAGAGCAGGTTACTTGGGGCCCCAGCCAACCTGGCCTTCAACACTTCCATGGATGGGGCAGCCACAACTTCCTTGCGCAGCCTGTTCCAGCATCTCACCACCCTCACAGGAAAGAGTTTGTTCGTTATGTCTAACCTATTGCCTGAGTTGTGCTAAAGCTAATTTGAGAAGAAAACCCCTTCAAAACACTGTGATGTGAGTGAAAGTATTGTCACACATTATGGAAGTTCCTGTCTTACAATAGACATGCCTAGCTTAAGACAGGCATTTGAGGAGAGAAGGACTGAATTCATAAAGATCAGAGGTAACTAATTAGAGAAGTCATCATTTTACTGCAGACATCTGCAGCAGTGCCTTATCATTCAGTATTTTTAACCAGAAAAGTGTCTTCATTTTGCTGCAGATGACTCTTTTCTAAAGCTAATGATGTTCATTGAGTCATACATCAGCATATATGAATGATATAGCAGCTTTTCCCTGTAGTCCTGAAGCAGTGCCATTGGCCTGAGGTGGTCACCGGGCATTCATTAGCCCTGAATTTTGACAGTGGCAAAAGCCATAATCAAATAACATTCATTCAGATTCATTTTCAAGGGAAGGATTCCACATCCATTGTTTATGCCCTAAGGCTCTCCTGAGATTGACTTACTACAAGCAACAAACATCAAGTAGCGCTGACTACTTGAGCATGAATTACAGTCAGTTCTAAAAGCTGTGGAGAATTGGATAAAGGCTGGGAATTACAGAGTCATAGAATCATTAGGGATTGGAGGGGACCTTGAAAGGTCATCTAGTCCAATCGCCCTGCCATAGAGGGATCACCTAGACCAAGTCACACAGGAAGAAGAAGAGAAAGAGACTCCACAGCCCCCCAGGATAACCCCTTCCAGGGCTCCGTCACCCTCAGTGTGAAGAAGTTCCTTCTGATATTTATATGGAACCTCCTCTGTTCCAACTCCTTGTCCTATCACCAGATGACATTGAGAAGAGCCTGGCTCCATTCTCCTGACACCCATCCTGCACATATTTGTAGATATTAATGAGGTCACCCCTCATTCTACTTTTTTCCAAGCTCAAGAGACCCAGCTCCCGCAGTCTTTCCTCATCAGGGAGGTTTTCCACTTCCTTCATCATCCTCATTGCTCTGTGCTGGACACCCTCCAGCAGCTCCATGTCCTTCTTCAACTGAAGGGCCCAGAAATGAACACAGTATGTGGGGGTCTTTGCTGATACCAGCCTCAACTAACCAGTATGGCCACCCATTCACTCCTTTTGTTGTCTAGCTTGGTTTGTATTCAAAACAGAAATCCGTGATTTGCATCCTCGCCATTTAAAATAATTTCTAAACAAAGTGTCGTGAAATCACAGAGTCTGTCCTGAAAAAGGCTTCAGAAGGTTGCCTGGTCCAGTTCCTCACTTAGAGGAGTGCTGTGTTTGCCATTAAATCCAGCGTCAGAGTTGCTCAGGACCTTGTCCAGCTACGGTCTCCCTCTCGTCCTCAGCCTGTCTCTCCTGAAGGTCTTGTAGCTGTCCATTACAGCACTCTGTTCTATCTGTCCCACGTGGGGTCAAAGATCCGGAGCTTAAGGATGTGGTTTAGCAGTGGGCTTGGTGCTGGTGGGTTAACAGTTGGACTTGATCTTAAAGGTCTTTTCTAACCTAAACTGTTTTATGATCATATGAATCTAAGACTGTGCATCAACTTCTGACTCCTCTTGCTTGCTCGCTGTGCTGCCTGTCTTTGTGTAGAGGCCTTTGAGTTTGGCTCCCTTCAAGGGTAGTGTTGGAGCTACCTCTTCGTGCTGTCCCTTGATTGTTTCCTCATGGCTTCTTGTCCTGCCCTCTCTCCAGGCTTTGGTCACCATCTCCACAAGACTTAGCTTCAAGTCCTCCTTTTTAGGCTAGCGGTATGGTTTGCTATAACTACAGGTTAAATAGGAACAGGCTATTTCTCTGCTTTGGCTGATGGATCTTATCCCTTCCCACCTTGTTAAAGGATCGGTTGTCGTGGCCTACTGGCAGCACCATGCCTCGTGCAGCCCAGGATGCCATCGACCTTCTTTGTCATTGTGGCATTTTGCTGGCGTGTGTTCAGGTCGGTGTCTACCAGTCTATTAATTTCAGTACTGAGCTGTTGCCTTGAAAGGCCTTGCAGGTCTCAGTAGCAGGTAACCCTCTAAAAAAGAGGGGACAGTGTAGTTGAGGGCTTGTGCTTTTCCTGCTGGTTTTATGCATTCATTCTTCCCGAATGCGGTTTACTGATTAAAATGTTGAGTGTTGTGTGTGTTAGGTTAAAGAAAACCCATTCTGTGCTACGGAAACGTTCTGTTTATGTAACTTGCTGTGGCTGTCACCAGTGGATGCGCAATAGAATACAGCTTCTTTCTCATTCTCAGATTCTTTTAATTCAGTGAGTTTATGACAGGCTTGTATTTTTGTTGAGTTGGCTTGTTGGGTTGGTTTTTTTAACTGCTTGACGGTAGCACCAGTTTTTTAAGGTCCATCTGGTGTCTTTAGTTAGCATCTCAAATATTTTAAATTGAAGAAACTCCTGGATGTCTTCTGACCCAACCACTCAAAACAGTTGCAATCTTAATGTTAGGTCAGGTTGGTGGTGGAGGTTTTACAACCTATTTAAGCAAGAACCATTTTGTGCAGCCCTTTGCCCTACTCTTAACACGGCCCGATTCATCCCGAGTAGTCATGCAACCAGTTGCAGATGGTCATCACTTCTGTGATGAAGGGGCTGACTCCCCATCAGTCCAGTTGGAAATATTTTTAGTAATCTATATTAAATATAATTTCTTTCTGTATGAGTTGATATAAGTTGTAAATTTATATACCTTACTCTGCCCTGGTGAGACCACATCTGGAATATTATGTCCAGTTGTGGGTCACTCAGTTCCAGAAGGACACAGAGCTGCTGGAGAAAGTCCAGCAGAGAGCCACTGAGATGGTGAATGGAGGGGAGCATCTCTCTGATAAGGAAAGGCTGAGGGAGCTGGGTCTCTTGGGCTTTGAAAAAAAAGGAGACTGAGGGATGACCTCAATCATGCCCCATGATGGGGGCAATAACTGCACACCTGAGGGATGGCCAAGGGCTCAGGTCCAGCCAACATGGGTTCAGGAAGGGCAGATCCTGCCTCTCCAACCTGATCTCCTTCTATGATCAGGTGACCCGCTTGGTGGATGTGGGGAGGCCTGTGGATGTGGTCTATCTGGACTTCAGCAAGGCCTTTGACACTGTCCCCCACAGCAAACTGCTGGCTAAGCTGTCAGCCCATGGCTTGGACGGCAACACTCTGTGCTGGGTTAGGAACTGGCTGGAGGGCCGAGCCCAGAGAGTGGTGGTGAATGGTGCCACATCCAGCTGGCGGCCGGTCACTAGCGGTGTCCCTCAGGGATCGGTACTGGGCCCCATCCTCTTTAACATCTTCATAGATGATCTGGATGAGGGCATTGAGTCAGTCATCAGCAAGTTTGCAGATGACACAAAGCT
>VXBP01005817.1:274957-289957 GCA_013400115.1 Rhinopomastus cyanomelas
GGTGGAGTCGCCGTCCCTGGAGCTGTTCAAGGCACGATTGGATGTGGCACTTGGTGCCATGGTCTAGCCTTGAGGTCTGTGGTAATGGGTTGGACTTGACGATCTATGAGGTCTCTTCCAACCTTGGTAATACTGTGATACTGTGACCTCATTAATGTTGATAAATGTGTGAAGGGTGGGTGTCAGGAGGATGGAGCCTGGCTCTGCTCAGTGGCATCTAGTGATAGGTCAAGGGGCAATGGGTGTGAGCTGGAACATAGGGGGTCCCATATGAATATGAGAAGGAACTGCTTCCCAGTGAAGGTGACAGAGCCCTGGAAGGGACTGCCCAAGGGGGTTGTGGAGTCTCCTTCTCTGGAGACATTTCAAACCCACCTGGACATGTTCCTGTGCGACTTGATCTAGGTGATCCTGCTGTGTCAGGGGGATTGGACTGGATGATCTTTGAGGTCCTTTCCAATCCCCGATGTTCTGTGATGGGTGTGAAGATGGTGGCTGCGTATTGGGTTCTTTCAGTTTGAGGCTCAGCAAAAGCGGCAGATAATGAATTGCGCTGTCTTGGCCCTTAGTATTTTCTTTGCTGCTGCTACTGCGGCTGCTATTACTTCTTTAAAAAAAAAAATAATAAAAAAAAATTCCCACTTTGTTTTGTTGTTTCACTTTGAACCATTGTCCTTCTGAGCTTTTCCTTACTAGCCTCAACTGACTTTTTAGTAAATCTTACTCTGTATTTCATTAGTGTAAGTTTTGAGAGCCAGTGCTTTGGAAGACCTTCATGCTTGAGGTGGCTGGCTTGCCCTTCTGTGTGCCAGATCTGTCTAAAGCTGAATTCTAGCTGAAATTTTAACCTAAAGTGGATTAGTATTTTGTCAATATTAACAAAAACGTTGTTTCTGTCTGAAGCTAATTCACAGGGGCTCTTCTGAAGCGCTGTTATTCCTTTTTGTCTTGAGTGCTTGAGATCAAGCAGATCAGCCTAGATTTTTGAGTGCTTTCTGTTCTTCATGGCAAGTAGCTAATAAAAGCCCAATTTCTAAGCCCTTGAAAAACTTTATTATTACTTGAAAAGGCTATACGTTCTCTCTCAAAATTCCATGTCCCTCTGACTGTTCTTGTCCAAACCTCTGGTCTGCCTCTGGACAGTGCCCATGTACTGAGACTTTTCCCTCAAAGAATGTTTGCTGTTAACACGGAGACTGACGTGGCAGCGTGTACCACATATTGCTGAAGAAATCAGTCTCTGCTAAAGAAGTGAAGGACTATGTAGTCTGACAGTACTAGGAAAGGAAAATTAAATCAAGGCTGGGGCAGGCAGAACAATAGCTCTCTTTTGGAAAGGAAGTAGTAGGTTGGATGTTAGGAAGCCCTTCCACACAGAAAAGGTGGTCAGACACTGGAATGGACTGCCCAGAGCAGTGATGGAGTCCCCATCTCTGGAGGTGTTGAAGGACGGACTGGCTGTGGCACTTAGTGGCCTGGTCTGGCTGATGTGATGATGCTAGATCCTGGGCTGGATGAGCTCAGAGGTCTTTTCCAGCCTCAATAATTCTATTCTGTCCGAGGGAAAGTTTGGGAGAGGCCTGAGAGCACTGCAGGAAAGAGTTGTGGGAAGGTATTAGAAAATCATTCCCGAAATGGATGATGTGGGCAGACCAAGGAGGAAGCCTGATCATCTCAGAACACTTACAAAAATGGGGTTTTTTTGAGTCTTCCCACTTTCTTCCTAGACTCTCAGTTTAATTAACCAACAGCAGCAGGAAGAAAATGAAGTCATTTAAGATGATGTGAAGTAGGGCTGGACATGTTTATTATCTCAGAATAAAGTATGCAGATATATTTTAATTACTCCAAACCAAAGTGTTCTAAAAGCAGAAGCTGCAGGTGAAGTGTACACGTCTTGATCTGTGAATGTGCCTGAACTGCTTTTATGCACAGTAGTGGTCGCCTGAGAAGGGATCACTGGGAGAGGGGAAATCTGAACGTAACCTAAATCAGTTTAATTGAAGCCAACAGGCATGGAAGTGCTTCATAGAATCCTAGAATGGCCAGGGTTGGAAGGGACCTTAAAGATAATGTAGTTCCAAGCCCCCTGCAGAGGCAGGGACACCTTCACTAGATCAGGTTGCTCAGGGCCCCATCCAACCTGGCCTTGAACACTTCCATGGATAAGGCAGCCACAACTTCCTTGGGCAACCTGTTCCAGCATCTCCCCAGTCTCACAGCAGAGAGGTTGTGTTAAAAAACCCCAACACCAACCAAGTGTGAGTGAAGACACTAGAAGCACTTTGTTTTCATTTCCTATTTCCTTTATTCTGCTGCTTCCTCTGCAGTGTTCACAGTGCATAGGGCTGCATCAAGTAGTCTTGCAAGCCTGGTTTCCCCTACGGCAATCCAATCCTTTAATGAGAATTAAAATACAGATGTGGTGCCCTAACTGTAAATTGACTCATGATTTGTACGTACACGGCACTGAACTGAGGACTGCACCGGCTTCTGATTGCGTGATTCTTGCAGCGTCGTGCATTTTTCATCTACTCCGTATGTGAGCAACCACTGCTGAAGGGTGCCGCTACGTTTTATAGGATCCATGTGCCTACAGCTGATGATGGAATCTGGCCTTTATGGAGACGTGACTTGTTTTTATTAAGGGTATCGTGAAAATTAAGCTCTCATCCGTTCGCTCAGTTCACCGTGGCATAACAAACACTTCAGCACAGAACTCATGCTCTGGTGAAATACCACAGTATCACGGTACATTAGGGATTGGAAGGCACCTCAAAAGATCACCTAGTCCAATCCCCCTGCCACAGCAGGATCACCTCGTTGTAGCAGATTTATGGTGAAGTTGAAGCGTAACATGGTTTGAGCAGGTTTTTTCTTAGGCAGAATTACTTCTTCATATTTGTAGCATGTTTCTGAAATAATTGGTTTCGATGTGGTTTCTCAAAGTCTTAATAGAAACCTATACTGTAATAACAAGTTCCTTACAATTACAAAGAAGATAAGTTTAAAATTACTAGTTTATAAGTCTGTGATACTGTTCATAGGCACCGTTTTTATATAGTAGGTGTCCTGGTAATTCTAAGAGAATTTTTTTTCTTCTTAAGCAATTGCTTCCTCCCTGATTTTGGATTTTAATCGTGACTTTCTTTAAGTTTCCTGCCTTACACTGCCCCCTGATTTTGCATTTTAGTCATGACTTTCCTTAAGCTTTCCTGTCTTTCTTACGCTGCCCCACCCCGGTTTTGGATTTTAATCCTGACTTTCCTTAAGCTTTTCTGCCTTACGCTGCCCCCTGATTTTGGATTTTAATCCTGACTTTCCTTAAGCTTTTCTGCCTTACGCTGCCCCCTGATTTTGGATTTTAATCCTGACTTTCCTTAAGCTTTTCTGCCTTACGCTGGCCCCTGATTTTGGATTTTAATCCTGACTTTCCTTAAGCTTTTCTGCCTTACGCTGCCCCCTGATTTTGGATTTTAATCCTGACTTTCCTTAAGCTTTTCTGCCTTACGCTGGCCCCTGATTTTGGATTTTAATCCTGACTTTCCTTAAGCTTTTCTGTCTTACGCTGCCCCCTGATTTTGGATTTTAATCCTGACTTTCCTTAAGCTTTCCTGCCTTATGCTGCCCCCTGATTTTGGATTTTAATCCTGACTTTCCTTAAGCTTTCCTGCTTTACGCTGCCCCCTGATTTTGGATTTTAATCCTGACTTTCCTTAAGCTTTTCTGTCTTACGCTGCCCCCTGATTTTGGATTTTAATCCTGACTTTCCTTAAGCTTTCCTGTCTTTCTGATGCTGCCAGTGAGAGACCTTGGGTACTAAATAATTTGCTTAATTATTCGCTTTACAGCAGCTGCTAATATTTAAGGGAAAAAATACCCCAAAATGCCATCTCATCCTTAGTTCTGCTGCAGACAGGAAAAAGTGAAAGCGGATAGATGGCTGTAGCCAGCCTGTCTGCTTGGCACTGTCTTCCTCCTGCTCTCTCTCACTTTCAGTTTTCAGTCTAATGAAGAGCAGGGAACAATATTCTGTAATTAAGGATTCCATTAAGTTGAAGAAAAGAGCAAATGGAGTTGTTTGTTCTCCTAGCAGAAAAAATTTGTCTGAGGTGGGGGTTAGTGGTAGTAGTGTAGAAGGAGAGAGAGAGGTGGGTGGAGAGACTAAGTCAGGGCTGTTTGTTGAATATACTGTTAAGGACTGTTACCATCCTAATTAATCAAGTTAGAAATTACAGCTGTAGTCGGTTTCCCCCCAATTCTTGTTATCAATTTTCTTCTCTTTTGAGACAAAGCAAATATAAATTTTGTGTTCATTTGTCATTCGTTCTTTGACTTCAGCATCTCTGAAAATAACAATGTGGCACAAAAGCCCAGTATTTACCTAGTTGTAATGTGGGTTGCCATGGTGTTTTGCAAATTATGGCAATTATGTTCACCATGCGAGTCGCCCTTGGTAACTGGCGAAAAAACTGATAATCCTGTTTTGAACAAAAGGTCAAATTGCTGAATAGAAAGTCTTGATTAACTAAAAGATGTACAAAGTGGAATTATTTCCTACCATTCAGAAATAGTTCTTGATCGGGTTTGGGGGAGGGGGTGAGTAAGTACATCTGATTACTGAAGTACAAAGCATTGAAAGGATGTTGTCTTGAGCCTTTCATGTAGTCTTAATGGTGGCTTTTTTGTCAAATTTACCCATTTGCGGCATTGAAAGAGGCAGCTGCATTTAAGCTTGAGAGATGGTGCTTTTTCAAGAGTTCACTGCGTGGAAAGTTCTCAGCAGTATCTGCAGTTTACTATTAGACCATCGGCTATTAAAACTGATGTGCTGCATTTGAGCCCATAGCTCTTGGTGCTTGTGAAACCCTCTGACTGATGATCTAATAAAGTGCTCTTACCGGACAATCTCGGAGCAGAGATACTTTAGAGAAAAAGAAAATAAAAAGCTAAAATAACTGCAGATTTGAAAAGGATGGGGGTAGAAACCCATGGCTATGCTGGAAAGTTTGCAGGGGAAATATTAGTAAATAGTACTTTATTTTCAGTGTAAGTACTTTGAAGGGCTGACATGTTGCTCCAGAGATCACTTTTATTTACATTTGCAGATGGAAAAAAGAAAGTGGAAATATTTAAAGTTCTTTCTAGTCATCAGTCCTCAAGTTTCATATAAAATACTTGGAGGGAATGGTCCTCTTCCCATCATCACATGCAAAATGCTGAGGGTGAGGGATACCCTGTGCTCTCATGTGGTGAATTTTCTTTCCTCTTCTCTGTTTTTCTGTACAGGGTTGGTAGGGGAAGAGGTGAAGAGGATTAAAGGTTTTTCTGTTTTAATTAATCTACTTTTTGTTTTTAAATACCTACCTGGAAATGAATTCTTAAAACTTTGGAGAGCCTGTGTGAGAGCAGCGTGAAAGCAAAGTAAACCTGAACAAGTTTGCGGGTTTACATTCTGCATCACCTAGCAACCCCCTGGCTCAGCCAGTTCTCTTGTCTGCCCCCAGTCCTGTTTACAGACCATTCAGACTGCTCTTCGAAACCATGAAAGATATTCAGTTTCATTAGTGCCATTCTCAAGGAGAAAATAATTAAACTTAAATGAACAAATACTGCTTAGGGATGGTTTAAACATTTCTAGTTGAAGGTGACCAGACTGTTGAGACCACTTTCTCTGCCATTACCTTTCACTTTGCTGAGCTCCTCTAAACTGGGGTGTCTGTGTGTGTCCCTTGCTGTTTCTAAAGTTTGCAGACCTGCGTTAACTCCCTCAGTGCTTAGAGAGGTTTGTAACCATATTGCAAAGATAGAGGTATCTGTGTCCCATAAACAACCACTTTTGTCTCTCTACCAACTTCAAATTACATACTTGAGTTAACAAAACTTACTGTTACCAGAGTAAAAGCTCTGTGTGTTCTGTATTGTACCTCACGTCCTACTGAACTTCTTGTGAGACGGGAAAAACCCAAGGACTGTGCAACTGCCAGAGGGAACAGGACAGAGCTGCTCAGAAGTGGGTCGTGAAATAGCGTGTTCTAAGCAGATGCACAGATGTTAAGAAACCTTGAGGTTTTACTGTTCGTGTGTTGCTAATTCTTTATATGTGGATGGACTCTATGAGCTCTTTGTGCACTGTCGACAGGCAAAGCAAAATGTTTTCTGAAGCCGGGTACTGTCCTTAGTTGTGACCTGCTCCAACCTAACGACATGACTTGCGTTGAGTTGTGTGGGTAGGGAGAATGCTTTGCAGAATGGACGTGAGGATCATTCTAGAGGTTTTAGTTCTCTGTATGTCAGACATCTTTCAGTGCTGCTTCTCTCAGCGTCGGTTTCGGCGTGTAGTTCGTTCAAAATGTCTTCTCCCAGTTGCTTGCTGGACATCCAGTTTACCTGCTTTAAGGTTGTCTTGCATAAAATAAGATCTTTGTTGTTTGCTGGTTCTCTTTGTGATAACTCTGTCAGCCTGTGAACACTTGTGCTCTGCCTTGTATTGTTTCAAGCCACGTGTGTTGGTGCCTATAACTTTGTCGTACTGAAGACAAGAAGACTACACTGTTTGCTTTGATATGAATTAAATCAGAACATGCTAATTTAGTTTAGAATGCAGGACCGATAAGACTGGAATTCGCCCACTTGCGGTGCGGTTACATGTTTAAGTAGGGGCCACTGTTGGCATCAAACCTATCATAAGGGTTTGGAGTGCTCTATTATCGTTGCAGCAGGCTGATGACAGAGCCCGGTCTTTGCACAAATGAGATCAATAAGTTTCAAATAACTTGTATGAGATGCCATGTGACTGTACATTCACAGGTGTCTTACTTTTTTAAAAAATCAATTTTTAATAACACACGAAACTCTTACATTGACCTACAAGGTGTTTTTCACTTCTGTCTTTTCGGGTAGTTTTGTTTAAAGCATTTCTTACGTTAACCTGAGCATTTGGGTTGGGTTTGGGGGGTTGATTCTTCCATTGTGTCCTGCTTTTATTTGTTTTTACTCCCCAATGCTTGTAACAGTCAAACCAATGGGACACTACACTTTGACCGCAGTAACCCCTGCAGCTACAGGCTGGGGGATGAGTGGCTGGAGAGTGGCCTGGCAGAGAGGGACCTGGCAGTACTGGCTCTGACAGCCAGCTGAACAGGAGCCAGAGGGGTGCCCAGGTGGCAAAAAATGCCAATGGCATCCTGGATTGTGTCAGCAATAGTGTGGCCAGCAGGGCTAGGGTTGTCATTGTCCCCCTGTACTGGGTACTGGGGAGGCCTCCCCTCAAGTACTGGGGGCAGTTCAACCTCTCACTTCAACAAAGAGATTGAGGGGCTGGAACGGATCCAGAGGAGCAAATGCAGAGCCACAAAGTTGAAGAAGGGAGTGAAACATCTCCCTTATGAGGAAAGGCTGAGGGAGCTGGGTCTCTTGAGCTTAGAGAAAGGGAGACGGAGGGGTGACCTCATTCATGTTTATAAATATGTGAAGGATGGGTGCTAGGAGAATGGAGCCAGCCTCTGCTCAGTGTCATCCAATGATAGGACAAGGGGCAACGGATGTCAGCTGGAATAGAGGAGGTTCCACATGAACATGAGAAGGATGTTCTTCATGGTGAGGGTGACAGAGCACTGGAAGGGGCTGCCCAGGGAGGTTGTGGAGTCTCCTTCTCTGGACATGTTTAAAACCTGCCTGGGCATGTTCCTGTGTGACTTGGTCAAGGGGATCCTGCTGTGGCAGAGGGATTGGACTAGATGGTCATTCGAGGCCCCTTGCCAGTCAGTGACAGGAACAGCAGCATGCTCATGGAGTAGGAAAGAATGTCCAGGCTGTGTTCCTGCACTTCCCTTCTGGAAGGTTTGATGATTTAAGGTGATAATTTCAAGTCAGCAATGAGAAAGCTGTGGAATTTGGAGACGGAGTACTTCACATTAGATATCCCATCCGTCTAGTGTGTGTACGTTGTCTACCAAGACCCCATTGGCATTAATAGTTTTAAATTCAATGCCAAAGTGACCCTTAGTGGCCTCAGTAATTTTCACTTTCAAAAAAGTGCTTGCAGCTTTTTACTCTCACGTTTTCATTCCTTGCAAACTTCTGAAGCGTTGTAGTCCCTCGGCATTGGGTCTGAAGGACACAGAGTGTATCATTAGTAAGTTTGCAGATGACACAAAGTTAGGTGGGAGTGTTCATCTGCTGATGTAGATGGCACTTAAATATGGTCAAGTGCCAGGTCCTGCGCTTGGGCCACAACAACCCCACACAACGCTACATGACTGGGGAGGTGTAGGTGGAGAGCTGTCTGACAGAGAGGGACCTGGGGTTGTAATTGAGAGGAAGATGAATAGGAGCCAGCAGTGTGCCCAGCTGGCCAAGAAGGCTGATGGCATCCTGGTTTGTGTTAGAGATAGTGTGGCCAGCAGGAGTAGGGAGGTTATGGTCCCCCTGCATTTGGCACTGGTGAGGCGGCACCTTGAGTATTGTGTCCAGTTTTGGGCACCTCAATACAAGAGGGATGTGGAGGTGCTGGAGCGAGTGCAGAGGAGGGTAACTAAGCTTGTGAAGGGATGGGAGAATAAATCTTATGAGGAAAGACTGAGAGAGCTGGGACTGTTTAGTTTGAGGAAGTGGAGGCTGAGAGGAGACCTCATCACCCTCTACAACTACCTGAAAGGACATTGTGGAGAGGTTGGTGCAGGTCTCTTCTCACAAGCGATTAGAACAAGAGGGAAGGGGTTCAAGTTACAGTAGTGGGAGGTTACACTTGATGTTAGGAAACCTTTTTTCACAGAAGGGGTGGTCAGGCACTGGAATGGGCTTCCCGGAGAGGAGGTTGAGTTACCATCCCTGGACATGTTTAAAGATGGTTTGGATGGAACGTTGAGGGATGTTGTTTAGGGGTGAACTTGTAAGGTAGGGTAGGTGGTTGGACTCTGTGATCCCAGGGATCTTTTCCAGCCACAGTGATTCTGTGAAGGCAGGAACAGGTACAGAACTGAAGTGTTGCAGAGAAGCGCATCCACTCCTACGCCGTAGAAGCTACGGTGCGAATTGTAATTTATAAAAACTATGAAGGTAAAGCTCAATAAATGTGTGTTGTTGAGTTCTGCAACTTCTGTTTGAAAGGCTGTTCCAAAAATGCTTGCCTCTCTATTTTTGGAGTGAGATTTCTTATCACTTCCTGATCACTAGAATGTGAGAGGCTAATTCTGCAGAACAGTTAAAAGGGAGAATATTACTTTTGTCTTGCAAATGTGTCCCCATTAGCTACAGTTTGTGGACATAGTTCTCTTCAGGGATTCTCCCATACATTGTGCATTTACTTCAGGGGGTTTTTTGCAATTTTTTCAATTGGAAAATGAACTAAGCATTTGTAGACAGAGTATTTGGAAATTGTTTTCCTATTAACTTGTATTTCATTTCCCACAGCGTTGCAGATACCAAGCAGAACAAAACTGAAGCTCTCCTATTATGATTTTGTTTGATCTGTTGCAAATTAATTTACGGACTCAGCGATAGCTGCTGGGAAATGAAGGATTGGTTTTGTTTGGTCAGCGAAGACGACAGGCGTGGATCAAATAAGTGTTAACAGTAATGCACTTGAACAAAATGAATCAGAGCATAATGCTGGTATTGAATTTGATTGCAGCATGCATGTCCATGGAAAAGTTTTTTTGTTGAAAACAAATCAAGGCTGTGTTTAATTATCAAAGCAAAACAAGAGGCATAAAGAGCTACATGTGTCTGATACTGCTTTTTTTTCAGGAATAGCTCCCTTCACACAGTTGTCTACATGTTTAATTTTCACACATAATAGCAACAGTTATTGTTGTCATTTGTTAAGAGAGATTAACAGATAGTAAGCACAAACAAACTCAAATAAAGCCTGAATAGAGAGATGACAAAGAAGAAAAGACCTCTTTAATGTTGATTGTAACTTGTAGGAAGCCTATACAAAGAGCTTCGATGTTTTCTATATGAATTGAAGGGACATGTAGTTAGCATCTACCTAAGGTTTAGAGGTTTTCTTATTGTAGACAGTAACTTAGATCTTCATATTTGAAACACAGTTTATTGAGAAGTATGCATTTGGGTGAAAGTTCACAGAATCACAGAACATTAGGGATTGGAAGGGACCTTGAAAGATCTTCTAGTCCAATCCCCCTTGGCACAGCAGCATCACCTAGACCAAGTCGCACAGGAACATGTCCAGGTGGGTTTTTGTGTGTTTTGATTGGACTAGATGATCTTTCGGGGTCCCTTCCAATCCTTAATGATCCTATGATTCTATTGATACAAGGAGGCTGACAGAATCTAAAACCTCCTCAGGGATTGTTGTTTTTTCTGGGACAATATGATTCTATGATTATTTCTTGGTGGTAGAAACCAAGAATAGCAAGCTTTCGAATTTGAATGCTTGTTTTTATCCTAAGCTGTTGTTTTCAGTTTAAGCAGAGTTTTCCAGTCTTTTTTCACCTGCATTTTGTGACCAGCAGAGTTCCCAATCCCTTCTTCAACAGTGACCGCATTCGAACAAAACAGTTGCATAAAGAAACTTGCTTCAAATGTCCTTACTCAGTGATGGCTTAGTTGAACCATCTGTGCATTCCCTTATAGGACAATTGAAGCAGTATAGAATCATTACGGATCGGAAGGGACCTCGAAAGATCATCTAGTCCAATCCGCCTGCAACAGCAGGATCACCTAAACCAAGTCACACAGGAACCTGTCCAGTCGGGTCTTGAACATCTCCAGAGAAGGAGACTCCACAACCCCCCTGGGCAGCCTGTTCCAGTGCTCTGTCACTCTCACCGTGAAGAAGTTCCTTCTCAGGTTGATGTGGAACCTCCTATGTTCCAGCTTACAACCATTGCCCCTTGTCCTATCACTACATGACACCGAGAACAGCCCAGTGCCATCCTCCTGACACCCACCCCTCAAATATTTGTAGACATTAATGAGGTCGCCCCTCAGTCTCCTCTTCTCCAAGCTAAAGAGACCCAGCTCCCTCAACCTCTCCTCATAAGGGAGGTGTTCCACCTCTCTTATCATCTTTGTTGCCCTACTCTCCTCTTCTCCAAGCTAAAGAGACCCAGCTCCCTCAACCTCTCCTCATAAGGGAGGTGTTCCACCTCTCTTATCATCTTTGTTGCCCTACGCTGAACTCTCTCCAGCAGCTCCACATCCCTCTTGTACTGAGGAGCCCAGAACTGGACACAATACTCCAGGTGTGGTCTCACCAGGGCAGAGTAGAGGGGGAGAAGAACCTCTCTTGATCTGCTAACCACCCCTCTTCTAATCCACCCCAGGATGCTGTTGGCCTTCTTGGCCACAAGAGCACATTGCTGGCTCATAGTCATCTTGTTGTCCACCAGGACCCCCAAGTCCCTTTCCCCTACACTACACGCCAACTGGTCAGTCCCCAGCCTATACTGGTACCTGGGGTTGTTCTTGCCCAGATGCAAGACTCTGCACTTACTCTTGTTATAGCTCATTAGATTTTTCTCTGCCCAGTTCTCCAGCCTGTCCAGATCTCACTGAATGGCAGCACAGTCTGCGGGGGTGTCGGCGACACCACCCAGATGGCCATCCATGACTTCTTGATAGGTACCTGCCAATAAGTGGCAGGAAACACAGTTACTTCTGTCACGCGTTAATCATAGTTGTCTATCTTGTAGTGTTCTGTTCAGCAGAAGCTGGGTTGCTGCTTCCTTTCCTGGCTTTGTTTTTCCCGTTGCACCTGCATTCCCTAACTCAGTAACTCGCTGCCTGGCAGTTTCCACACTTTGTTTTACTGGTATCATAAGTTGCTCTATAGTTCAGTGAAGTCACTTAATATGTTTTGAGTCACGAGTATTCTCTTTGTGCACACAGCATCTGCACAGTTACAGCTGAAACAATTACACGTGAGGGTTTCAAATGGGTGAGAAGACCCTCCGTGCCTCCTCCTGCCTTGGCCTTGGTTTTGAAGGCCTTGTTTGTGTCACACTGCTACTGGATGCTTCATAGGAAGGTAGAGATGCCACATGATAGGAAAACATGGCATAAACAGCTTTCCACACAGGGAACATAGCTTTTGTCTCTACAAATTAACTTAATAGAAGATCTGTGACAACTCATTATCCTTTTCCAGAAATGCTTTTGTGCTTTCCTTGACAGTGGCTCTGATTATATTCTCAGTACTCACAGAAGTGAGCGCCTGAACATCTCAGTGGCTTTTTTTCCTGTGTCTGTTAAAACTGAGTTATTTAAAAAAACATTCCTCTTTTAGAAAGAAACCTTAGGTTCATATGAAGAACCAAAGCCAAGGACTAGCTTCTTGACTTGACATGTAGCTACGTTAGGTGAGGTGCTAAATTAAGTCTTTTCATGGTGAAACATCTGCTGATGTAGATGGCACTTAAATATGGCCAAGTGCCAGGTCCTGCACTTGGGCCACAACAACCCCACACAACGCTACATGACTGGGGAGGTGTAGGTGGAGAGCTGTCTGACAGAGAGGGACCTGGGGTTGTAATTGAGAGGAAGATGAATAGGAGCCAGCAGTGTGCCCAGCTGGCCAAGAAGGCTGATGGCATCCTGGTTTGTGTTAGAGATAGTGTGGCCAGCAGGAGTAGGGAGGTTATGGTCCCCCTGCATTTGGCGCTGGTGAGGCCACATCTTGAGTATTGTGTCCAGTTTTGGGCACCTCAATACAAGAGGGATGTGGAGATGCTGGAACAGGCATCACACTGCTCTTACATTGAACTAAGATAAAATGTCCAAAGAGTCCATTGCCCCTTGTCCTATCATTAGGTGCCACTGAGCAGAGCCTGGCTCCATACTCCTGACACCTGCTCTTTCCATATTAATAAACAGTAATGAGGTCACCCCTCAATCTCCTTCTCTCCAAGCTGAGACCGAACACCCTCAGCCTTGCCTCATCAGGGAGGTGTTCTACATACTTCATCAAGGAGTGAGAACCAGACAGTAAATACTATCTTGTTTCTGTATGAGTTCATTTTTGTCTACCATCCTGAATACAGTGTGCAGTGCTGGTTTCATCCCCTTCCCCATTTGTCCCATTTCCCCCTACACTCTCATTTCAAAAAGGACCTAGAAATGATTCGGAGAAGGTCAACAAAAATGTGAAGTGGTTTCCATGCAAGTAAAAGCCAGGTAAATTAGGACTGTGGTTGGGAAAAGAGTTTGATTGCAGATGATGTGATGGATGTCTATAAAACCATGAGTGGCGTGGCGGACGTGAATGCTGAATGATTATTTCTAGTCTCGCCTGAAGAAGAGTTAGAAGACATTAAAAAAAGAAGTAAAAAGTAGTTTGCATGTGTATTGGGGAAAAATGGAATCATAGAATGTTCTAGGCTGGAAGGGACCTCTAGAGGTCACCTAGTCCAACCTGCTTACACAGGGACAACTCCTCCTAGGTCAGGCTGCTCAGAGCCTCATCAAGATCAAAATAATGTACTTTTTCATAGCGTGAGGTTGTTCTCCAAGATGTTTTAGATGCTAAGAGTTTAGATTAGTTTGAAAAGCCCTTGAAGTATATTGGGATTGGGATAGTAACACATCCATCACAGAATCGATTTGGAAGAGATCTTTAAGATTGTAAGTCCATCTGTTAACCCAGTACTGCCAGGTCATTACTAACCTATGTCCATAAGTACCACATCTATGTCTTCCAAGTAACTGCAGGGATGGTGACTCGAGCACTTCCCTGTGCAGCCTGTTCCAGTGTTTGATAACCCTTTTAGTGAATAAAGTTTTTCAAGGTACAGCTTGAGGCCATTTGCTCTCATCCTCTCTTATATTACCATGAGAGGAGAGACCAAGTCTCACCTCACTACAAGCTCCTTTCAGGTAGTTGTAGGAAGTGATAAGGCCTCCCCTCAGCCTCCTGTTCTCCAGGCTAAACACCTCCAGTTTCCTCAGCTGCTCCTCATAGGACTGTTGCTCTGTAGCCTTCACTAGCTTCATTGACTTCTCTAGACCTGCTCCAGCCACCTCAGTGTCCTTGTAATGAAGGACCACTGTATATAGAGACCTGCACCTGGTACAGAAAGCACATCCTTCCCAACCCTGAAGCATCCTCTTGTAGTCTTAAGAGAAGCCTTTTGTGTTGTCTCCCTGACGGGACAAGTTGGCTGAGATTTTATTTAACTCGTTTTTCTTGGATGAGTCTCTTTGCATTGAAGTCTGGAGCTTTGTGTAAAAAAGCTGTTGGAGGACAAGGAAGAGAAGAGAGCGGAGTTTCTGACTGTCGTCACAATACCTGACATTTAAACCTGCAAGCACTTTAAAACTGACTTCCTTACAGGTCTCTGGAGTGTCTTGTTGTGTGATCTACATAGTGGTATAAAATAATTCCATTCTGCTGTCCACAGAAAGAAGGCTTCGGCTTTGCTCTCCACCCTTGATTGTGTCGCCTTAAACAAGAGCCTTCACCTCTTAATTACAACAGCAGCTTCACAAGGGTTGTTAAAGTTGGGCTTTGGTTTCATCCTTGAGTATGGTTCATTCTTTACCTGTGGTAAAGTAAGCTGTAACTTGAATTTATGTGAGACATGCAGTACAAATGTATTTTCTTCTCTGTTTTCCCTTTCTGCAGGGTTGGTTAAGATGTGAAGAGCCAACTTGCCAGCATCGAACCCGTCGGCTTCCCCTGAATTTTTCCCGGATTGGTCCTGTGTGCCAGGCCTGCAGGAAGGCTGTTCTGAGACCAGAGGTGAGTGTTTTGGGACAAAGCTTCGACAGTAGTGGAACAGAATTCTTGTGAAGCTTGCCTCTCTCTTCTTCAATTCTGCCTTTCAAAGATAGCGGGATTGAGCAGGGTTTTTTAATTTGTTTATTAGTTTAAGGGGGACCATTTATGCCTTTCCTACTCCACACTGAATCTGTGTCCTCATTGCTGTGGAGAGAGCATGCCATGCAGCTGCTGGATTTGGAAGTTTTCCAGCTGATGAGCATTTGGTCATCAAACCAGAATTTGCTGGGATGTTTCTGCCAGAATACAGGTGA
>VXBP01005817.1:294957-332457 GCA_013400115.1 Rhinopomastus cyanomelas
GCAGTCTAGTAGAGTTAGTTTGGACAAGACTCTTAGGATAAACCACCAGGACTTAAGGGGACAGAACTGCTGGGGAGAGTCCAGCCCAGAGCAACAAAGATGATGAAGGGAGTGGAGCATCTCCCTGGTGAGGAAAGGCTGAGGGAGCTGGGTCTCTTGAGTTTGGAAAAAGGAGCCTGAGGGGTGACCTCATTCACATGTGGAAAGGGCAGGTGTCAGGAGGATGGAGTCAGAGCACCCAATAATAGTACAAGGGGCAGTGGGTGTGAGCTGGAACAGAAGAGGTTCTACATAAATATGAGAAGGAAATTCTTCACAGTGAGGATCATGAACCACTGGAAGGGGCTGCCCAGGGGGGGTTGTGGAGTCTCCTTCCCTGGGGATGTTTAAAACCCACCTGGATGTGTTCCTGTGCTACTTGGTCTGGGTGATCGTGCTGTGGCAGGGGGATTGGACTAGATGATCTTTCGAAGTCCCTTCCAATCCCTAACGTTCTCTGATTCTGTGAAAAGGGGTCACAGGAGGTTTAATGGCCATGTGTCACCTTCATCTCATCCAAAAGGTAATACTTTATTTGCTTCTAGAGGTAGTTCCAGCATCAGGAGGTTCTCTCTGTGCTTTTGGAGATATGTCTTGCAGAAGCAGACTGTAGTTGCATGGTAGTAATGGACAACAGTAGAACAAGGAGAGAAGGGCTGCAAAGATGAATTAACTTGTGGTAAGAATAGTATCTGCAGAGTTGCTTGTACAGGAGGACATTTCCTGACATGTGAAGGAACTATTGGTGTTTTGATTTTACACTGATGACATTCCCTTGTGCAGCAGAACAAGGTGGGAAAGAAGCTGTGAAACAACATTTGTTGAAGCTGTGTTCTAGGATCTAAATGGTCATGAAAACATATTTCATTGTGTGTAACCACGTGATTAAATACGTAGGGAAAATGCTTTTCTGCTTCACAGATTATCTCATGTAGAGCATGGGATTTTGGATGGGTTGACAGAAATAGCTAAACTTGTTGCCTGAAGAGGCATTTGATGACTTTGTTTTCATGGTTTAAGTGATTTGTTAAATGTCATCCTTCTGGTACCCAGAAATGGTAAAGAATACTTTTCAGTGTGTTCACATGCATAAGAACATGATTGTTCATCAGTAATTATGGGGCACTGGTTGACAGCTGGCTCAACCTGAGCCAGCAGTGTGCTGGCCTGTGTGGCCAGTAGGAGTAGGGAGGTGATTGTCCCCTTGTACTCAGTGCTGGTGGGACCTCACCTAGAGGACTGAGTGCAGTTCTGGGCACCTCACACCAAGAAAGACACGGAGGTGGTGGAGTGGGTCAAAATAGAAGTGGGTATTGGTCACTTCTCATGAGTGATAGGACAAGAGGAAACTGGCTCAAGTGTAAGTTGAGGTTAGACATTAGGAAAAATGTCTTTACTGAAACAGTCATCAGGCCTAGATGAGTAGCCGATGCTGTCTATTAGTCCCTCCCCCTTGGCAAAGGGCAAGAGGAAGAGAATACCTAATACAACATGTGTGGGATGGAATACCTTGCTTCAGACTAGTATTGTTGGTACCATGGTGGTGAGGACTTCACTCAATCTCTAACAGTTTTGATCTCCCAACAGTAAGAGATTTCCTAGTGTTTGATGACTAGCTGAAGTATTTTCATGTCTCAATGTAATTTCCATATTCACAGAATCACAGAACCTCAGGGATTGTTACTGTCTAAACTTTTAAGAAAAATCAACATTAATGAGAAGGGACATTGACTCCAGGTTTTGCTTTAGGCAAAACAGCATCCTCTGCTTTGGATTTTTTTAACTACTTGACTCCAGCACTGCCCTGGGTGGTCCATTCCGGTGTCTGATCACCCCTTCTGTGAGAAAGGGCTTCCTGCTATCTAACCTAAACCTCCCTTTTAAACAACTCCTGCCATCAGAGTTGGTTTCAGAACACAAGAGCCATCTGCAAGATCTTCTCTCCCTTGCAAAAACTTCACCTGCAGTGGAATTATTATTGAGGCTGGAAAAAGACCTCTGAGATCATCAAGTCCAACCTAGGACCTGACGTCTTGACATTGGCTAGACCATGACACTAAGGGCCGCATCCAGCCTGTCCCTAAACATCTCCAAGGATAAGGACTCCACCACTTCCCAGGGCAGCCCGTTCCAGTGTCTGATCACCCTTTCTGTGAGGAAGTGCTTCCTAACATCCAACCTGTGTATACATGAAGGTGTATAACATCTTTAGAGCTCGTTTCTGTACAGTTAGTCATGGACTGCTGTTTTTATGTCCTTAGCCAAAAGATACATCAGAGCAGATAGTGTCTGGTCTGGGTCAAGACTCAGTCCCAAGTTTTATGTGCTTGTCTCTATAACAGTATTAAATATTTATAATATCAAAAATAAATCATAAACATCCTGATGCTGAAAATTTCCGAGTATCATAGAATCATTAGGGATTGGAAGGGACCTTGAAAGATCATCTAGTCCAATCCCTCTGCCACAGCAGGATCACCTAGACCAAGTAAAGAGACTTCTGCAGTTACATGTATGTACTAGGGGGGTGTGAAGCAGGGGGTTTCCCCCACCCCAAAAAAGAGCGATTCTTAGTTAAGACTTGGGGGGTCTTACTGTACTGCTTAGGTGAGTTTGAGAACTGGGAATAAGAGCTTGAACCAAAACCTGAGAGGAGAGTATAGTGCCCTCCCTTGCTTGCAGTAACTATTCACATCTGGTGCTATGCAGTTTGCCCTTTCACCTTGTGCCAGCTGTTGACCACACAGAGAGGCACTTAGGTTTTGGCTGTTAATTTTAAGACAGATTAGAAATATGATTAGCAATTTGAAGACAGATTAGTAATTTTTGCTGGATTAGTGCATTGAATTTGGTTTACCGTATGCGCAGATGAATAGTAGAGCACACAGAAGATGACGAGCAAGGGAGAGGGTTGTATACTTCCCCTTAAAAAAAACCCAGCCCTGTTTGTTAAGCACAGGTGACAGTGGTTTTGTCTAAAAAGCAGCACGTGTCTGTGGAGGTGGGTTTACTTCATCTCTTTGCTTACACTGCTGGCATTAAGTAGAGGTTATCCACCACCATTAGTGGTCCAGCAGCTTCATCCTTCTGTTCCTCCTGAGCTCTACAAGTACGTACTGCCTGTTCTGCTGGCACTTGTTGTTCATCTTGGTTTCATGTGCAGTGGGCCTTGAGGCATCATCTCACGAATCCTCAGAAGCAGAACAGTCCAGCCTTGGACTCTCCAGTTTTAGATAGTCTCTGTTTTGCCATGTTCATGCCTTGCTAACAGCCAGCTACTTTTTCTTCAGGGTTTCTTAGTGAAAACGTTTAGTACCAGTATGTTCAGAGTCCACCCTGGAGGTGTTCTGTTAACCCCACCATGCAGTCTACTGCCCCTTATCAGCAGGTGTCTCTGCTCTTCAGCCAGTTCCTCATCCACTTTCTGTTCTTTTGCTGCCATTGCAGACCAAAGTTGTTTTTTTATAAATAGATCCTCTGTAATATTCTCACTAATTGCCAAACAGAATGAAAACCAGCAAAGGTTCTTGGCATTTCAGTTACTTAATGGGAAAAAATGTTCTCGTAATGCACACGAATGTCCAGTTTTCTGACATGCCTTTCCCCCCTTTGACTCCTGCTTGTATATGGATGTCGTGGGTTGAAAGGCCTCGATTGGTCCTTTGAGCTGGAGCTCGCATTCTGAAGTGCTCCAGCTGGCTCCTGGGTAGAATTTACCAGGCAATGAAGCCACTGTGGGGAAGAAGGAAGATTTCATTGGACCTGTTCTGAAGACCAAAAAAAAAAGGAAAAACCTCAAACAAGTGAACCACAGAATCACAGAACATTAGGGATTGGAAAGGACCTGGAAAGATCATCTAGTCCAATCCCCCTGACACAGCAGGATCACCTAGACCAAGTCACACAGGAACATATCCAGGCGGGTTTTAAACATCTCCAGAGAAGGAGACTCCACAACCCCCTGGACAGTGCTCTGTCACCCTCACTGGGAAGAAGTTTCTTTGCCTATTGATGTGGAACCTCCTCTGTTCCAGCTCACACCTATTGCTCCTTGTTCTGTCACTAGGTAACATTGAGCAGAAACTGGCTCCATCCTCCTGACACCCACCCTTTATACGTTTATCAACATGAATGAGGTAACCACTCAGTCTCCTCTTCTCCAAGCTCAAGAGACCCAGCTCCCTCAACCTTTCCTCACAAGTCAGGTGCTCTACTCCCTTCATCATCTCTGGCTCTGCACTGGACTCTCTCCAGCAGCTATGTGTCCTTCTGGAACTGAGGGGCCCACAACTGGACACAGTATTCCAGATGTGGCCCCACCAGGGCAGAACAGATACTGCACCCCAGTGCCATTACACACATTCTGAGAAATGGGAGAGAATTACGTAGTGGTCTCTGGCTTCAGACAGAAGTCCCTTGAGGAAGAGTCTGCCACAAACAGATGACCAAGACTGCCCCTGGAGCAGAGGTTCCCCTCCCAGGCTCTGCTGAGCCCAATGGCTGCTCCCAGTCATCCAGTCTCTGTCTCACATCACTTTTGGCAAGGTCTTCAGGGTGCCACGTACCATGGCCTGCAGATGGGCTGGCAGAGAGGCTGGAACAGATGAGCATCTCTCAGATGGCAGCAGACACTTGGGTGCAACAGTGTACGCTTCACCTCCAGTCTCTCAGCAGTTTGCCAAAGGCATAAGAATGACAAGTCCTTTTAACTCCTTTGGCACATGCACTCCAGCCGAGCAACGAGGGAAAGCATCAAGCTCCCCTTAGACCTCTTTCTCCCGATTACAGTTCCTGGTTTCTCAGTTGCAGCTGTGATACAGCTTCTCCACCCACAGCTAGAACAAAGAGCCAGGATGGCCAGAGCAGCAGCAGCAGCCCCTTCTTGGGGGCCTAGGGGCTCCCTTCCCCACTGCTACAGGCAGTGTGATGGGAGGGCGGCCAGCAGGTTGGAGCTCACCAGTTCTTACATCTCCAGAACGGTCAGTTTGCGGTGTTGCTAGTAGCGGCTGCGAACTTGCTGGCGGCTGCACTGCCTGCTGCCTCCGAGATGCGGGCAGAGGTACCCACGGCCACCAGCACGGTGCTTCAGTAGGCGTGGCTCAGGCTGTGCCCATGTGCCGCGCCTGGCAGCGATGGGGGACCAGGAGTGACGGCAGCTTTGCTACGCTGCCCGCACTACTGGCGCTACTCGGTCAGGAAAGAGAGCTTCTTGGAAGTCTCCCTCTGCTAAACAGGGGAGGCCTGGCTCATGTGTCTGGGATTCCCCTGCCCCCGGCCGCAGCTCTTTCCTCGCTACTGGAGGCTGTAACCGCGGCCGCAAGGCCGAGGCGTGCTCTGAGAAAGACCAGCAGAGTTGTTTCCGTGCAGAAAAGCACAAACCCATGGTTTCAAACCATGGCAATGGATGAACCTCTTCCTTCATTCTGCAGTCCCTGTTAATATATCTACTAGGAAAAACTGCATCATCTGTGAATCCTGCCACATCTCTTTCAGTTTCTATTTCCTTCTTTAATGAACTCTGTAAAGTATATGCACCAAAAAGCCAGTAGTGATTGAGAAGGTGGATAGTTTTGGAGCGTTGGGAAGCAAACCACATTCACACACGCACCACTCACCCTCACACCTCCTGATGTAGTTGATAACCACTGCTGCTGTTAGGAAAGATGTTGACCAGCCATCTCCTGTTTTTAATGGAATTGGGTGTCAGTTTGCAAAACCTGATTGTACGCTAAAGCGTAGAGGCTGCAATTTAGGTGGACTTCCATCTCACCTCTTTTGTTCTACATGAAGTAATTATTGTAGGTGCACAGTTTAGATCAGCCTATTTGACACAGACCAGTGGCGTGTTTTAACTAGGTTTTGTGATGCACAAGAGGACCGGGCTTCACTCTACATCAGCGCTGGCATAAAGCAAAAGGGTTCTGCGCAAGCATTCAGCGTAACATTAACTCGTACTTCCCAAGCTCTGTTTGTGCAGGTGAGTCTGGTGCTGAATAGAGCCTGTCTGAACCTCGTGTGATGCAAGCGTACGCGCCTGTTTTACAAAAGAACATGTGAGATGTGTGAAACACAGCCTTACGCTTCGGCTTATTGCTCGAAGTCACTGTAGCGTGAATAGCATTTGGATGTAGAGACATCCCCGAAGCTGAGTTATGCCCTGGTTTCGAGAACAGAGATTGCTGCGCAGAAGCGACGCGATGGGAAGTGTGTGCAGTCTATACAATCTTGCAGCAGTAGACTGAGACCAGTGGCACTTCCCGAAAAAAATAAATTACCCGAAATTTGCAGCACATTCATATTCAATTTCATCACAGCAGATGCTCATTAGTATGTTGTTATTAATTGGTATTCACTTTAGGTTTTGTTTAAAATGAAGATAATAATTAGGTTTTAATTACTGCATCTTTCTGAGGGGGGAGGGAGGCAAGGAAATGCCTCTCAAAGCGCTGAAGTATTTCCTGTACGCTTTGCTCCGTTACATCTAGGCTTTGAAAGAGACTCTGAGACACATCTTTCTGCCAAGAGTCTTCTGTATTTCATTCTCTTCTGTTTTTAAAGTGTTAAGAACTAGCTCTAAAGAATGTCTTTGATGGACACAGTGAGTCATAGCACAGCGTTAAGAGGCACTGTTCTTTCTTATCAAATTACCAAAAAGCCTTTTCACAAAAGTAACTCTCTTGAGCAGCTGATTAATGAAGTGGTGCCACTGTTTTGTATGATAATTAATTGAAGTAATACAAATAGCTTCTGTAGCCTGTGGAAATTATCTCCTTTCCAAAGCAGTCTAACAGAGTTAGCAAACTAGACGGGGTGGGGGGGGTTGGGGGACAGGACAGTTTCGTTTCTCCTTGCCTTCATCATCTCTAAAACCATGGGTGATGCAGCAGAAAACAGTAAATGGCAAAGCATCCAAAACACCAGTGCCACAGAAAGGGCTGGAAGAACTAGGGGAGAGTCAGATGCACAAGAAAGTAAAAGGGGAGGAAGGAAAATGAGAACGCAGAAAATATTTAAAGGGTCATGAGTGTGGTGGGACTACAGAGAAGTATATGTGGGAGGTGCCAAAGAGCATAGAAAAGGCTTCAACCCACTATAGGGACATGTCAGACATCCAAAAGGTGTTGAAGAGGCATCGATGAGCGCGTCATGCTTTGGTTAATACAGGCAATCACAGTGATTAAAAGAAAATTAATCTTGGTAGAGTCGCTCAGGCTTCTGGCCTGTTCAGATGCAGGCTTTAAAGACCTGGAAGCTTCCTGTGCTCCTTAAAAAGGGGCTTAATAGAATGCCACTGTGCCTAGGGAAGTAGAAAGTTGTTTTCTGCCACCCTGCCATTGTGAATCTCCACCAACCTTTCCTTCTGTTTATTTTTCCCTTTTTCCTCTCCTCAGACCTGTCTTACCAGCACTCTCCAGGTCACTGTGCTGCGTTTAGTTACAGAATGGACTATAAATGCTGGTGTGATGGCCGCTCAGGCACCCTGTTAAAAGGATGCAGCAGAACGAGGCATCACAACTTACGTTCCTTAAGATGTAGTCTAGAATAGCCAGCACTGAGGGAGGTGACTTCTAATTTCAGTGCTTAAATGCAACTTCCACTCATCTTTCTTAGATAACAGGCTTCCCAGGGGGGTTGTGGAGTCTCCTTCACTGGAGACGTTTCAAACTTGCCTGGATGTGTTCCTGTGTGATTTGGTCTAGGTGATCCTGCTGTAGCAGGGGGATTGGATTGGATGATGTTTCAAGATCCCTTCCAATCCCTAATGAGTCTATGATAACAGATGAGAGATAGGGACATCTTAAGTTCTCCACGGGATTATTCTGTGACTCTGAAGCATCTGTTTCTTCACATGTGTATTTTATTGGTCCAGCACAATGGAAGGTTTTTTGTACATGTTTTATTTTCCTGTCAAATGAGTGAATAACTGTGCCGAGCGCATAGATCTTTGTTTCTTTCGTCTGTTTATTGCTGCTTTAAATGTAATTTCTTTTAAAGACAGACAAAAGTTTGGTGCATAGAGAGAACAAAGTGTGGCTGGAGCCACTTCTTAAAAAAATGAAGGGATCCAATGTCATGAAACAACTTCAGAATAGAGTTTTATTTTCATGTACTCACCATTTATCCTTTCCTGGGAAGAAAGATTGCATAAATGATGATATAAATGTAGCTCATGTTCTTACCATAATGTTAGGGGTGTCAGGTTTTCTTCACACACAGAATTCACCATTAAAAGCAAACTATTACTCAGGTTTGACGTTTGAGGGATTGGGCTTTTTTCCCTTTTTTTAAAAACATTCAGGTTATCATAAATTAAGGAAACACAAAAACTGATGGCAGAAATAATTCCGTAAGCCCTTGTCAATGTAAGGCACCTCTTCCTTGGCTTCAGAAGTATGCCATCGCATTCATATTTAATTGCCTGAAAATCTTCAAACCCTTACAAATCTTACTATTTGTAAGATGTGGCAGGAAGTTAGAGGGAAAGAGATACGACCACACTGTCAGTAAAAGAAGGGAATGTGTTTTTGTGTGGATCTATGCATGTATCTGTCTGTCTGTGTATGTGTCTGTGTCTCTATCTATGTATATATGTGTCTGTGTATGTATCTGTGGGTCTGTCTAGCTGTGTGTGCACTTACACATTTTTACATACTGAGTTCTGTATTTTCTTTATCCATTTAAGCAGTGACTTTCAATTAGCCTGCCTACTAATATCAGGTCACTACACTCTATAGCTGGTGCTTTATTCTTTCATGTGGGTTGTCATTCGTTTGCTTCAGTTGGCTGGCAAAGGTTGTTGTATATCCATTACCAGCAACACAGCACTTTGCATTTCTGAATTGACAAGCAGCTATATTGACCCAGCGCTTATTATGGGTCAACAGCTGCGTTAACCGACGGAAGGACTGAGGGGCAATTAAAATGAATTGGCAAAAATATATCTTCCTAATTTACTCCAATTTGTTATTTATGCTAACATTGTATGGCTTCTATGGTGACACTAAACAGAATGGACCCAATAATGGCAATTAGCATAAAAATATAATGGCTAATCAAATTGACAGCAACTGTTTCTCATCATCTCGACACACAATACATTATCAAAACAAACTATTATGAAGGAGGTAATTTCAGTGTTCTATTCAACCTGCTTCATGTGTGCAGTCAGGGAGATGTGTACCAGCAATTACAGCTGAATCTAAAAAACTAAACAAATAACTTAATCGCTGTCGTCCTCCTTTTTTCTTCTTCAGGAAGCAGTAATCAGGATTTACTAAAAATAACTGGTGTATAATAGTATAATGATGATGCATATCGTAGAATAGCTAATAAGGAATAAAATAAGCTTCTGTGTATCTTTTTTTAAAATAGGTTCTCATGAAGTGGAAAAAAGTAAACTTAAAATATATAAAAAATAACTAAGCGGTAGTAAAGTAGTAATAGATGTCATATATCTGAGTGTGGGCTGCTTAATAGTTATAGATACTTTATAATGCATCAGTAGAAGTGTAAAATTAACCAACTTTATTAGCCAAACTTGGCTTGGCTGCGTAGAAGAGTGAAAAGCTACGTTAGAGCTGAGTGTCAATGAGAAACAATTGCTTCCCAGTTGCAGTCGCACTGCGTTTTGAGAATCATTCCTTGTGGTGCAGTGAGTTGCAGTTCTGCCAGGTTCTTTGTTGGTTTTGTAGCTCACTGAGCAAATCTCCAAGAACTCACATGTGTGTACCAGGTGTATTAGGGTGCACCCGACGTCAGTGTTTAATGTGATTTTGTTTATCACATTCTTAATTAGGATTTTTGTAATGCACAGCTCTTCAAGCCACTGTTGGCCAGTGTTTGAACTCCAGTGTCTTAAACAGCAGGGCCTGGAATGTGGTTTTATTGAACAGCAGTTCAAGAAGATTAACTTGAGTTTACTTGTCGCACTGGCAAGATGGGTCCCGTGTCTGTCTATTAGAGGAATCTTCCAGCTCACAGGATGGTGCAAGTGATACGATGCATACCAGCTTGTGCTTCTGAGCTGCAGAAATAGCGGAGAGGCTTGCCATCACTGGCATTCAGGGCGTTTAACTGAACATCATAATCCACCATGTACACTCCAGCACATTTTTGACCTAAATGTGTGATTCCTCACGTGCAGTGGTTGTATAGAGCAAGGTGATGATGCAGCTATGAATATGTGTGCCCGTCTGTTCTTCTTTGAATAGCACGTTCACCATGTCTGCCACAACTGTGAGGAGGAGGAAGGGAGTACAGCCAGACACCTGCATTCATCAGAAATAGACAGTAATTGTTTTCCTTTCTTTGAGGTCATTGTGCTGTACAATGTACTAAAGCACTACAGTTATTCCTTTATCCCGTCCTTGTTATGACACACAGAATCACAGAACGTTAAGGATTGGAAGGGACCTTGAAAGATCATCTAGTCCAATCCCCCTGCCACTGGAGGATTCCCTAGATCAAATCACACAGGAACATGTCCAGGTGGGTTTTAAATGTCTCCAGAGAAGGAGACTCCACAGCTCCCTTGGGCAGCCCCTTCCAGTGCTCTGTCACCCTCACTGGTAAGGAGTTCCTTCTCATACTGGTGTGGAACCTCCTCTGTTCCAGCTCACACCCTTTGCCCCTTGTCCTGTCATTGGGTGCCCCTGAGCAGAACCTGGCTCCATCCTTCTGACACCCACCCTTCACATACTTATCAACATTAATGAGGTCACCCCTCAGTCTCCTATTCTCGAAGCTAAAGAGACCCAGTTTCCTCAGCCTTTCCTCACAAGTGACATGCTCCACTCCCTTCATCATCTTTGTGGCTCTGTGCTGGACTCTCTCCAGCAGTTCTTCGTCCTTTGGTTTTGTCTGTGTGTCTGTCAGAGTGGATAAATGCCATTTACGTTTCTGTAAGGATGGGTAAGGTTAGTATGATTTATAAAAATGCTTGATACAAGTTGTGAGAGGAAGTGTGGAGATGTAGTAAAGAGATTTTACAGCGTAGTGACAGTCCAAAATTGGAACATGTAAGCTCTTAGGAAAGAAAAACACCAAAAAGAGTCACCTTTTGATAGTAGACTTTGGAATGGGTGCAAGTGATGCTTTTGAATTGGGTTCTTAATTACTGTTGTCTTCCATTGCAGTATTCCGATAAGGCCCTGTACACGCAGCTCTGCTTTTACCGATACATTTTTGATGTGGAGTACGCGATGGAAAAAGTGATAAATGAAGATGAGAAAGGTAATTTAATTTTTTTTAATTAATTCACTGTAGCATGCTAGAAACTAGACCTACACATTTGTACTGCTCAAATCCAAACTGTGAGGCTGTCATCTAGAAATTGGAAGGAAGCATCAGTTTGGGAATCCTCTGTAAGAGGAGGTGTTGTGGTTAACCACTTCAAGAATATATCACAGTTCCTTTCTTCTTATGAAGGAACTGCGCTTTGGAAGAAGTGCTTTCCTTGCGTGTCACACCGTTAGGGAAATCTCGTGGCTTCAAGTTTGAAGGATGCATCAGCTTTAGTAAACAGATTAATTGAAGCATATGTAAGCGTACATTGAGAAGAAAAGCCACTTGCAGCTTCTGTGAACTGCTAATATTGAAGAGAGACTTTTTTCAGGGAGAAAATGACATCACAAGCAAAGCAGTACTGCTGATTGTCTACAGAGTTCTCTTAAATACACAGATTAAGTTGATCATAGAATCATTAGGGATTGGAAGGGACCTCGACAGATCATCCAGTCCAATCCCCCTGCCACAGCAGGATCACCTACACCAAGTCACATGGGAACACATCCAGGTGGGTTTTAAATGTTTCCAGTGAAGGAGACTCCACAACTTCCCTGGGCAGCCTGTTGCAGTGATCTGTCACCCTCGGTGTGAAGAAGTTCCTTCTCGTATTTATGTGGAACCTGATGTTGGGAAGATTATTTTTGTACTTCTGTTTTCCCAGTTAGCACAATGCTTCTGAACTAAAACATTTCTAAGCTGTACCAGACCCACAGGTTTTACATAGCTACGTGAATTTCAAGCTGACAGAAGAGTATTTCTGAAGGTGAGCTAATGCTCAACCACCTTGGAATTCTGAACATGGTTGTATTTGGGTCTCGCTGTTGTCCACAAAGAGCACTTTCACCGCGTCCTCTGTACAGTTCTGGTGGTGCCTGCTAAGAAAAGATGCTACTGGTAGAGACCTGGATCATTTCTCGTAGTTGCTGTGCTGTGACAATCTTCCTTACCCCTGCCCTGTGACACCAGTGACGTTGCTAGGTGATGAAAAGAGATTAAACAAATCTCAGTCTTTCTGAATGTTATTTTGAAAAGTCTTATGTGAAAAATCAAAACAGTGTAATCTCTGAGCTAGAAAATGCTGCAATAAGCAGTCTGGTTTTGGCTTGTTGTACTTAAGTTTCTTCTTTTAGAGGTTCTGATTTCCTTTCCATGCTCCTCTGAGGCAGTGAAGTCTGACTCTTGCACTTCAGAATGACTTTGTATGCCCAAAGAGGACCACGCTGCGTAGCCACCTCAGTGTAGTCCAACTTTGTAGATGTCCTGAAGGAATGTAGTCTAGTGACTGCTGTTGCCATCTGAGACCAAATCACTTTGTGTGTAGATGTCTTGCGTAAGATAAGGACATAAGAGTAGAAGAGGCTTCGTATGTGATTGTGTGCAGTCTCCTGCTACTGCAGATCACCACAACTTTTAAGAGCCTCATGGTTTTTGGCAGTTCATTTTGAAACCCGCAGGTGGTCCTTCACTTTGCAAGTGCCATCGTTCACAAGCCATTCTGTCCTTGGCCTGTGGTCAGCATCACTGCTTCTATCAAAACAGGTGGCAGAGTTTCAATTTAGATTCTGTACATCTGCAGTGTTTTTAGTCCCCTCTTTTTATGTGACTAACCCACTTATTGACTCTTGTTTTGATTTGGATTTGTGAGGGTTTTCTGCTTTGTCTTGGGACATTGTTTTTCAAAGCCTAAGTTTGCATGTTATTGCCATTTCCCCTGAGATTTTAAAAAATAGATCTTCTTTCTTGTAGATTCCATTTATTCTTAGTAGCCTTTATGTTGTGACTAGTCTCGGTGTGTTATTGGATGAAAAGAAAGATTTCCTCAGTGGCTGGAGATTTAAGTTATCAACATTTTTCTTACTGTGGTTTGGAAGGATTTGTGTCTTCTGTCATTCAGAGCCTGGAGATTTTTGCTGCTGGTTCACTTGCATTCTCTGTATTCAGCAATTCAAAATGCAGAACGTTAATTACAGAAGAGGTTTTGTTTGTTCAGCTATTTATGTGGAATGTCCACACTGTTTGTTGTAATGGAATCTAAAATAATGACTGTGAAAACAGTGGGAGTTCAAAAAGTCATTCAATCCCCTCCCTTTCCCTGCAAGAGAATCAATACCATCGCCTCTTTTTTAATGTCTATAAGTATGTGAAGGGTGGGTGTCAGGAGGATGGAGCCAGGCTCTGCTCAATGTCATCTAGTGATAGGACAAGGGGCAATGGGTGTAAGCTGGAACAGAGGAGATTCTGCATAAATACGAGAAGGAACTTCTTCACAATGAGGGTGACAGAGCACTGGAACAGGCTGCCCAGGGGAGTTGTGGAGTCTCCTTCACTGGAGACGTTTAAGACCCACCTGGATGTGTTCCTGTGTGACTTGGTGTAGATGATCCTGCTGTGTCAGGGGGATTGGACTGGATGATGTTTCGAGGTCCCTTCCAATCCCTAATGGTTCTATGATTTTAAAACTGTTTGGTGATGTAGATTCTACGGGTTCTTAGGTTTTACAACCAGTTTCTTTTGGTGCTTCACTGCACTTTCCAGAGAGCTCTTTATATATAAGATGGGTTTTGCTTCCTGAAGCTGATTCCATGCACAATAAGCAACAGGAGGCTTTCTTTCTCTTAGAGTTTGACATAGTGAAAACCTGTGTGCTGTTGTCTGAGTTTAGCTCCGTGTAACGCGTTCGATATGCATGTACTTAGCCATCAGAAGAGCAATGTAAAGCGAAGGCTTTAAAGATATTTTTAAGAAGATACAATTATCTGTATGATTTTTAAGACTCATAAGAAATGTATTTTAGAACTTGCCAGTGATGGCTTATAATCACTTTGATATTTTGAGGAAAATGGGAGCTTTAAACAGATGATACAGAATTTATTTTTAAAATGTATTGTGCTTATACAGTCGATGGCTTTTATTTCCATAATGTTTTTTACTACATAATTATACATCTTAATTACGTAATTACCGTCATAATTATTATGTAATTACATGTAGTTCCACTAATTACAAAATCAGGAAGTGTAATTATCTACTAAAAACTTTCTGAAATCTTATTTGTTCACTAGAGATTATTTAAAAGACCAGTGACCTACTGAAGATGGTGTGCAGCGTTGTACATAATATCGGCTCTACTTTCCCTTTCTTCATGGCCAGTGTCGGTTGAGAGGGTTGTGGAAGGACTTCTATATCTTTAATTATCATTTCCCTTCAGGTTAGGTTGGAATCCTTGACTGCATTGCCTGCAGATTTCAAACTTCTGAGTTTCTGTTCTTGATACTTTGTGCCTTTGAATTTAAAGATTTTGTAGCTGAACTTAGAGAAGAATGCATAGCTTTGGTTCACATCTTTCACAGAACATTAGGTGTTGGAAGGGACCTTGAAAGATGAGCTAGTCCAGTCCCCCTGCCAGAGCAGGATCACCTACACCAAGTCGCACGGGAACACATCCAGGTGGGTCTTAAACGTTTCCAGAGAAGGAGACTCCACAACCTCCCTGGGCAGCCCCTTCCAGTGCTCTGTCATCCTCACTGTGAAGAAGTTCCTGCTCATAGGTAACTTTATTATTTGTGGGGTTTTGTTTTCTTTTTTTTATTTTGGGACCTGGGGGTCCTGGTGGACAGCAGGATGACCATGAGCCAGCAGTGTGCTCTTGTGGCCAAGAGGGCCAACGGCATCCTGGGGTGGATTAGAAGAGGGGTGGTTAGCAGATCAAGAGAGGTTCTTCTCCCCCTCTACTCTGCCCTGGTGAGACCACACCTGGAGTATTGTGTCCAGTTCTGGGCCCCTCAGTTCAAGAGGGATGTGGAGTTGCTGGACAGAGTCCAGCATAGGGTAACAAGGATGATGAGGGAGGTGGAGCACCTCCCTCATGAGGAGAGGCTGAGGGAGCTAGGTCTCTTTAGCTTGGAGAAGAGGAGACTGAGGGGTGACCTCACTCATGTTGATAAATATGTGAAGGGTGGGTGCCAGGAGGATGGAGCCTGGCTCTTCTCCGTGTCATCTAGTGATAGGACGAGGGGCAATGGTTGTAAGCTGGAACATAGAAGGTTCCACATCAATATGAGAAGGAACTTCTTCACAGTGAGGGTGACAGAGCACAGGAAGGGGCTACCCAGGTGGTTGTGGAGTCTCCTGCTCTGGAGATGTTTAAAACCCGCCTGGATGTGTTCCTGTGTGACTTGGTCTGGTGATCCTGCTGTGTCAGGGGGATTGGACTAGATGATCTTTCGAGGTCCCTTCCAATCCCTAATGATTCTGTGTCTACTTCAGGTATGTGGTGTCAGCCATAACGATGTTTGGGATATTTAAATTTAGACAGAAGGCAGCTGTTTCGCGGTGTACTGGCCAAAAGGTGTTTTAAACTCTCAAAGTTGGCCTGGTGCCGCAGGTGATGTGAATCTGTCATCTTTCTGATCTTAAATGTAATTACCTCAACTTGCATCGGCTAAGTATGTGACTCCTAAGAGGAATTTATCTGCAAACCAGTTTGAGTGGTATTGACCTCTAAAAGAGTCATAGAATGGACTCATAAAATAGTTTAGGTTAGAGTGTACCTCAGACATCATCTAGTTCTAGCCCCTTTGCCAAGGGGCCGAGACACCTCCCATTCAACCAGGTTGCCCAGAGCCCCATCCAGCCTGGCCTCATCACTTGCAGAGATGGAGCATCCAGTCTCCCTGGGCAACCTGCTCCAGTGTCTCAGCACCCTCACAGTGAAAAACTTCCTCCTTACATCGTCGAGTCATTATTTGCAAACACAGATTGTGAAAACAGGATCTATGTTTGTTCTCCAAGATTTAAATTAATGCTGCAAATAGAATTATTTTAATTATTATACTTACTGAAGTATAATCACTGCATGGGAGGCATTTCTTTTCAAGTATCTTTGTGTTTCCTTAACAAACAAGGGATTTATATTGGAGATGTCATAAAAATGCAGTTGTGCTCTTTTCTCTAAGAAGTGGATGGAGTTAAATTCTCTTCACTAAGGACTAGAAGGTGCTGAAGAGAAGAGCATAGTGGGAAATACTTGGTTTGTTCCATAGGGGACACAAAAATGGTGCATGATGTGTGTATTAAAATGCAGCACAAGACAGAGAAGTGTCTAAATGCAGCTTAAGTTCAGCTTATTAAATCAAAAAAGACTCCCTTTTCTGAAGGAGTCGTCCATTTTTGTCACCTTTCTGTTACAGAGATGCAATGGTGCCAACCAAAACGGGGCTCAGCCTTGTAAGTGCAGCAGGATGTTCTGTCTTGGCTTATTCCTCTTCTGCAAGGGGACTTGGATGGGTGAGAGGGGTGGCTGCTGAGGTTAAGGAGCAAAATGTTTTGTGTCTGTCTAGCAGGAATGAGTTTGGAAGGAGGGAGTGGAGCAGCTCCCTTAAGAGGAAAGGCTGAGGGAACTGGGTCTCAGTAGCTTGGAGAAACAGAGACTCAGGGGTGACCTCATTCATGTTTATAAGTATGGAAAGGGTGGATGTCAGGAGGATGGAGCCAGGCTCTGCTCATGGGTACCCAACGATAGTACAAGGGGCAGTGGGTGTGAGATGGAACGTAGGAGGTTTTACATAAATAGGAGAAGGAACCTCTTAGCAGTGATGGTGACAGAGCACCAGAAGGGGCTGCCCAGGGGAGTTGTGGAGTCTCCTCTGGAGACGTTTAAAACTCACCTGCATGTTCCTGTGTAACTGGATCTAGGTGATCCTGCTGTGGCAGGAGGATTGGACTGGATGGTCTTTCGAGGTCTCTTCCAATCCATAATGTTCTGTGATTTGATCCTGCCAGGATTACAACTGTCAAATTCACATCAAAATGTTTCCCTATCTTAGATTATTTAGCTCAGAATATAATAATGTAATTATTTTGACATGAAAACGTTATGTACTGTGGTATTTCCACTTATCTTTAAATAGACATTTTTCACTCTGTGCGAGACGCGTGCAGTAAGACAAAACAAAAAATGAGTTAAAAGGAGTGAGTGACAGCCTAAGCTGGTTTATCTAAATTATCAAAACAAATAATATTTGATGTTAGTAGAGTTTTACAGACTTAGAATGGAATCATTTTTGCTCCTTATGGTATTGTTTTGTATTGTATGTTGCGTAAAAAGCCAGTGAAATGTAGCAGTAGCGTGTTTATCACATTAGCATTTATCCTGGAAGTTTGCGTTGCATTTTTTTGGGGGAGGGCAAAGAAGTATTGAAGGGAAATCTTAAAATGCATATTGTTTTTTATACCTTCTTCAGAAATGCACTGAAGCAACAGGCTGCCCAGTGCAGTTGTGGACTCTCCTTCACTGGAGAAGTTTAAAGCCTGCCTGGATGTGTGCGACTTGGTCTAGGTGATCGTGCTCTTGCAGGGGGATTGGACTGGATGATCTTTCAAGGTCCCTTCCAATCCCTAATGATTCTATGATAATCTCACAGCATCATGGAACATTAGGGATTGGAAGGGACCTTGGAAGATCATCTCATCTAGTCCTCCTGCCAGTGCAGGACCACCTAGACGAAGTCTCATAGGAACATGTCCAGACAGGTTTTAAATGTCTCCGGAAAAGGAGACTCCACAACCCACCTGAGCAGCCCCTTCTGGTGCTCCTTCACTCTGACTGGGTTAGTTCCTTGATTTTTATGGGCTGTTTGAATGCAGTAAGGTTAAAATTGGGTCAAGCATTTCCAGTAGGAGCCCACCAAACTTCGGATTCCATTTTGATTTTACTCATTACATCACAGATCACAGAATCTTACAGGTTGGAAGGGACCTTGAAAAATCATCTAAGTCCAACCCGCCTCTGCTGGAGCAGAGTAAGCCTACAGCATCTGGTGTACCCAGACTGTCTCAAGATATGCTGTCCCATATGGGGCTCAAACCCATAACTCTGGGATTCAGAGTCCATACCCTACCAGCTGAGCCGGCTAGGTGTCCTGTGAGAGGTTTTTCCTGATTAGGGAAGCGTTAAGGAAGATCTGTAGGTGTTACTGCATGACTGTAGGCAGAGCCTTACGTTGGCATTAGTGAGGTCTGCAGTAATTCTAGAGTTGGGTTAGTTTGAAAACACCGTTTTGCATCATCTTGTTCTGGATATGCAAAGCAGGGAAGGGAAAAAGTCTCTGGAAAACTATGTGATAAAGAAGGGGTTTTTTTTATCATCCTCTAAACATAAAATACAATTTGGGAGGAAGTGTCTCTTTGCAGAAATCAGCACTTTTACAGATGGAGCACATCCTTCTTGGGAAGTGTCTTCAGCAGTTGCAAGCTGATGTTTTTGAAATGTCTGGAGTAGGCCAGTATTTCTGTTGAATAGTACATTTTCAAAGGCCGTTATTATGATAAACCACGTCCTTAGCATAATTCAAATGTGTATATATACTTTGGTTTTAAAGATTGAGTTCCTTTTCAGAATGTGAACTGCAAGCAGCACTTAGCAAAGAAAGAAAAGACAGTTACATCCAGCACATTCATACACAGGATTTCTTTACAGAACTTTAAGGTTTTCCAACCGTGTGATGGATTGCTTTGTGTCACCAACTTGGTCTGAGAGACACCCAGGGAATGCCTGAGGGCCAAGCAGGTTTCCATTCTAAGGCAAAGCTCTCTGGTGCAGCGTACCCCAATTATAAAGAGAGTATGGATCTCTCTTTTTCTGTATCTTTTATCTTTTCACCTTTATCTTTTCAGTGGGTACGTGTTGCCTTTAAAAGACAGAGAGTGATGGGTTAGGAAATGAGCTGTGGTGGACAACAGCAATGAGATCAGGAATGAGTTAGGGGGACACATAAAGGCTTTCCTTCCTTTTAGAGGAAATCCATCTGATGCTTTGCCTTGATACATGCAAAGTGTGGAGAAGAGTGAACAGAAGAGGAGGTGTCGTTGAGTTGCCATCCCTGGAAGTGTTTAAAGATCGTTTGGATGAGGTGTTGAGGGATATGGTTTAGGGGGAAACTTGTAAGGCAGGGTAGATGGTTGGTCTCGATGATCCCAGGGGTCTTTTCCAGCCAGAGTGATTCTGTCTAGGTGATCCTGCTGTGGCAGGGGGATTAGAATAGATGATCTTTTGAGGTCCCTTCTAATCCCTAATATTCTGTGATTCTGTGAAGGCAATTTCTTCTTTCCATGGGTAGGATTTCCTACTCAGCCACAGATGGTCTGCCATTGGTTACGCCTCCCGGAAAAGTTAGTATATCTACTGCCGGTATAACAGTGAGGTCCTGGTAAGTGTAAGAGCTGAATCCTGCTGATGGACAACCAGATGACCATGTGCCAGCAATAGGCCCTTGTGGCCAAGGAGACCAGTGGCATCCTGGGGTGGATTAGAAGCAGGTGGTTAGTAGATCGAGAGAGGTTCTCCTTACTGTTTGCTCTGCCCTGCTGAGACCACATCTGGAATATTGTGTCCAGTTGTGGGTCCCTCAGTTCCAGAAGGACACAGAACTGCTGGAGAGAGTCCAGTGCAAAGCCACAGAGATGATGGGATAGAACATTTCCCTGATGAGGAAAGGTTGAGGGAGCTGGGTCTCTTGAGCTTGGAGAAGAAGAGACTGAGGGGTGACCTGATTTGTGTTGATAACTGTGTGAAGGCTGGATGTCAGGAGGATGGAGCCAGGCTCTGCTCAGTGTCATCTAGTGATAGGACAAGGGCAATGGGTGTCAGCTGGAACATAGAAGGTTCTATATGAATGTGAGAAGGAACCTCTTCCCAGTGAAGATGACAGAGCAGTGGAACAGGCTACCCATGGTGGTTGTGGAGTCTCCTTCTCTGGAGACGTTTAAAACTCACCTGGACATGTTCCTGTGTGACTTGATCTAGGGGATCCTGCTGTGGCAGAGGGATTGGACTAGATGATCATTCGAGGCCCCTTGCCAGTCAGTGACAGGAACAGCAGCATGCTCATGGAGTAGGAAAGAATGTCCAGGCTGTGTTCCTGCACTTCCCTTCTGGAAGGTTTGATGATTTAAGGTGGTGGGGGGATTGGACTGGATGAAGTTTCGAGGTCCCTTCCAATCCCAAATGTTCTGTGATTCTGTGAATACTCCTAAAATACAAAATAGCTCATCCAGTGGTGAGCAAGGCAGGAACTGAGACAAACGGTTGACAAGAACAGAGATGTGACAATGTCATGGGGAGCAGGCCGTTGTTTTGTGATTATTTGCAGAGGGTGTAAGTCTTCTAAGCCCCTACTGTTTTTTTTCAGAGGGACAAATCTAGAGACTAAACTTCTTGTATGGGGTCACTTGGAATTTCATTTACACTCTTCAAGGCAAATACTTATTATCTACTAATAGCTACTCTTTCCCTATAAAAGATTTTAGCAGTTAAAAGCCAATTCTGCTTTTTCATATTTAGTAAATGTAGGTATTTTGGTAACTCCAGAGGAAGTAGTCCCAAGAAGGAGTTTAGTATTCTACAGATCGTAGCACATAATCTTTCTTCTTTGTGCTTGAGTGTCAGTTGTGAAGGAGGGAATAAATGCATTTACAAAATTGGTTGAAGAAGGTTGTCTCCAGTACATTTCCTTCGAGCAGAGAAGTTTCACCTCTTCCATCGTTTTACTTTAGATCCTCTTCAAGAATGGTGGAAGACAAAAGGCATGCTCGGATTTGTAGGCATATCCAGTTAGTACTAAGGTCAAAGGCTATCTGTGCATGAGGGACTCTGCACATTCTCTTCCAGATCAGCTGCAGCATCAAGGACAGGGAAATCTGCAAAGCATTTTGTGTGCTGTGTGTTCAGTCTCCTGTCATCTGCTAATGCAGTCTTTGTCAGAAGGTACTTAATGTTGTGGTGCTTGAGTAACCTGCTTCCCTGTTTCACGTCCATTGTGCTGCTGAATACACATCTCCTCTGTTCCCTCTTCAAAACTGATGACTTCTCACAAATTGGAGATGATCAGCAGACGTGCTTCCCTAGGGGGAAAGGATAACAAAGAGATTGACATCCTAGTAGTGGGGCTGGTAGAATCAGCAGGACAAGAGTATATTGTTCTGTCCTTGATGTATTTCTGGCAGCTGTGAGCCAGTGATCTTTCCCTGTCCCAGAAAGGCTGGCCTTGTGTTCCATTGGCGGGCAGGATGAGATAGAAGGTACAAATTCTTATGGGTGGTGGTCTTCCAACCCTAGGAGTTTTCTGACCTCTTCGTCAGAATAGCTGCAAGTGTGTAATTTATCCACTTCTGGAATGTTTTGTGATGAACCAGGAGTATTTGGTGGGAACGGAGAAGTTGTTAAAAAAACCCTGAATGTTAGAGTTTAGTTTTCTTTTGGAACTGCCTGACGTCTTAAAACAGAATATTCCATTAATAAATGTAAGTGTGTGCTAGGTTAGAGCAGGGATCATTGTCAGTGGTTGATCCTGTTGAGCAGGTCCAAGATGAGATTAACCAAGATGATCATGCTGTCGCAGGGGGGTTGGACTAGATGATCTTTCGAGGTCCCTTCTGATCCCTAATGATTCTGTGATTCTGTGACACATGGAAGTGGTGCTTAGGGATAGATGTTGGTGGTGATGTGGCGGTTAATGGTTGGTCTTTTCCAACCAAAACAGTTCTGTGATTCTGAGTCTTCTCTGTCTGTCCAGGTCTTTTTTGGAACAGCTTAGGATAGCGCTTTCATTTCAGCTCTCTGAAAAGTAGTTTTCAGTGAAGAAACATTATTAGCATGAGCACAGTAACTGAGAATTCCTAAGCAGGATACTTCCTAGAGGTTTAATGTGGACTTTGGGAAGCAGTTGCCAGTGTCACTCTAATGCCATAATATTTACTACAGTCTTACCAACTACGTTAACCAGTTCTCAGTACTGATTCTAAGGACTTTTCCCTTGGCCCGAAGAGTTTGTGTTCTTTCCCAGACTTGATGGAGCAATTTATTTCGTACTGTTTTAACCACTTCAGTATTTCTTCTGTTGAGTTTCAGCAGTAGGATTCTGCAGGGATGAAGTTCTAATTGTTATCCTCACATGAAGTTTGTAATTAGACACAAAGACAGGCATTTCTCCCGGGTCACAAGTGCAAAGCATTTCTAAGCAAACATATGGGGCTGTTGTCTGCAGAGCAGTAGATTTGTCTGACAGAGTGGGCTGGAAAGTTCATTTTCGTGCTCAGTTCCTCACATCTAGATTGTGAAGCGCTTAGTCATCCGAACCTGTGATTGTGTAGGGATGAGGTATTCTCCAAACCATTATAGCTGTGAGTAGTATCTGGTGACATTAAACGACCTTCGCAATTTCTGTCTCATTACGACAAAAAAGCCCATATTTGTATTAGTGGAGATCTTTCAGTCGGCACAACGTGCTTATGTCTTCCAAGGCTCAGAACAAAGCTGAGTTAAAAGGAAAGCATTAATTGTCTTTGTAGAATCATAGAACCATTCAGGTTGGAAAAGATCCTTGGGATCATTGAGTCCAACAATCAACTCAACTCTACAAGTTCACCCCAAAACCAGATCCCCCAACACTACATCTGAGCGACTTCTAAACACCTCCAGGGATGGGGACTCCACCACTGCTCTGGGCAGCCCATTTCAGTGTCTGATCACCCTTGCCCCATGGCAGTGCTTCCTAACACCCAACCTAATTGTCCCCTTTAAACAACCACTGCCGTCAGATTAACTTTCAGGACACAAGAGCCATCTGCAAGATCTGCAAAAACTTCAGCTGCAATGAAATTATTGTTATTATTGATGCTGTGTCTAATGAAAGCAAAGAGAAAACAGCAGACTCTTGAAGTTTCAATTCAAGTTTTCTAATGCAACTGTTAGGATATTTAACCAAATTGGTTGCTTTTTGTCTCAGTTTTGCACACCACTTTTGAAACATGCTGTTTGCTTTTCTGTCATATGCTAGAGCTGTGCTCTCACCAGTGCTGTTAACATGTAATTGACCCATTTTGACAACATTTAAAAGATGAATACCTGGTTGATTCTTAGTTTGAAGCTCCAGGGCCTTCGTGGTGTTCTAAGTGCCAGGTCCTGCATCCAAATGCCAGGTCCTGCGCTTGGGCCACAACAACCCCCTGCAACGCTACAGGCTTGGGGAGGTGTGGCTGAAGAGCCACCTGGCAGAGAGGGCCCTGGGGGTTGTAATTGACAAGAAGATGAATAGGAGCCAGAAGTGTGCCCAGGTGGCCAAGAAGGCAAATGGCATCCTGGTTTGTGTTAGGCATAGTGTGGCCAGCAGGAGTAGGGAGGTTATGGTCCCCCTGTATTTGGCGCTGGTGAGGCCACATCTTGAGTGTTGTGTCCAGTTTTGGGCACCTCAATACAAGAGGGATGTGGAGGTGCTGGAGCGAGTGCAGAGGAGGGCAACTAAGCTTGTGAAGGGATGGGAGAATAAATCTTATGAGGAAAGACTGAGAGAGCTGGGACTGTTTAGTTTGAGGAAGAGGAGGCTGAGAGGAGACCTCATCACTCTCTACAACTACCTGAAAGGACTTTATGGAGAGGTTGGTGCTGGTCTCTTCTCACAAGCAGTTAGTGATAGAACAAGAGGGAAGGGGTTCAAGTTACAACAGGGGAGGTTTAGACTTGACATTAGGAAGAAGTTGTTCACAGAAAGGGTGGTCAGGCCCTGGAATTGGCTGCCCAGAGAGGTGTTTGAGTTGCCATACCTGGACGTGTTTAAATATGGTTTGGATGAGGTGTTGAGGGATGTTCAGAGGTGAACTTGTAAGGTAGGGCAGATGGTCGGACTCTACGATCCCAGGGATCTTTTCCAGCCAGAGTGATTCTGTGGTTCTTTCCTCCCTCTCTGACAGACAAGAAGAGGGGCTTTCACCCTTGAAGACATGTCAGCTTTGGATGAGACTGAGCACTGCCTCAGTTTAAATTGTATTCAGACTGTTCAAGTGCCTCCCTGGGAATGACTTACAGCAACTTGTGACTTGAGCATCTTCTGCAGTAGGAGTGTTTGATGCCACCAATAAATACAGCTGCCAGTAGAGTCAACTCTGAGATAAAAATTGGAAATGTAGTATCTTGCTTTACCTCTTCTCTGAGGCGGCCAGGTTCATGTCATTAGTTATTATTTGTATTATGCTGCTATCTAGAGGTCTGATGCACCACAAATAGGCAATTTTCAGGACCACTCCTGCCTGTAGAATTTGCAGTGCAAGAGAAGCAGTAGGTCAGAGGAGGAGGTGCCATCACACCTATTCTACAGACAAAATATGACACATGAATTAATTCAGCATCTGGTCCAGTAAAATGCTGGAAGGAGGTGGCAACGCTCAGCGTAGCACTTGCATCTTTTGAACGAGCGTTCAGCAGCTGTAAAAGCAGTGTGAGTGCTCTGTGTCCTTTTTTCTTTATGTGTGTCTGATGATGCCAATAAAGCAGGGAACTGTGGATAAGGGTATCTCAGACAACTGGTAGGGTCCTGCAGATAAGGGTGTCTCCGTTTCATGAGTGCTTTTAGCAGAGGAACTTAATAAGAGCAAAGAACCGTGAATGCTTTTAGTCAAGTCTTTCTACTTTACTAATTTATTCTGTGACTTTTCTTCACTCCTTGACTTGTCTTTGGTTGTTTTGACTTGGGCCACTTCTGGTTCTTGATGTGGGGGGAGAGTCTGCAATTATTTGTTTTTCTGATTTCAGAATTCTTCCCACTTGGCCTTGATTTGCAACCAACGCATCTCTGAACTACCTTTTTAAAGGAAAATGTTTCCCAGCATTTTCGTGTTTGTGGGATGTGCTTTTTTTTAAGGAGCTCTATCTCTAATTCACTCCTACTTGCAGAGTCAGAAGCTGTATCATAGAATCATTAGGGATTGGAGGGGACCTCAAGAGATCATCCAGTCCAATCCCCCTGACACAGCAGGATCACCAGACCAAGTCACACAGGAACACATCCAGGTGGGTTTTAAACGTCTGCAGAGAGGAGACTCCACAACCACCTGGGCAGCCTGTTCCAGTGCTCTGTCACCCTCACTGGGAAGAAGTTTCTTCTTGTATTGATGTGGAACCCCCTCTGTTCCAGCTCACACGCACAGCCCCTTGTCCTATCACTAGAGGACACTGAGCAGAGCCTGGCTCCATCCTCCTGACATCCACCCTTCACATATTTATCAGCATCAGTGAGGTCACCCCTCAGTCTCCTCCTCTCCAAGGTAAAGAGACCCAGCTCCCTCAGCCTCTCCTCATAAGGGAGGTGCTCTACTTCCTTCGTCATCTTCATGGCTCTATGCTGGATTCCCTCCAGCAGGTCTATGTCCTTCTTGAAGTGGGGGGCCCCTGTACAGAGTTGAGTTTCAAACAAGCTTGTATTAACCAAACACCATGCATTTTGGTTCAGTTACTTTACAAAGAACCATGTCATCTGGTTTTGTAACTGCTTAATGTAAGGAAAATCAGTCTTAGGCTTACTGGGGAGCTCATCTCTTACTGCGGTGTCATTTCTGCAACATGATTAGCATTTGGCCAAAAGGAAGAAGTAGATGGATGATGTAGAACACCTCCCTTATGAGGAAAGGCTGAGGGAGCTGTGTCTCTTGAGCTTGGAGGGGTCTGAGGGGTGACCTCATTCATGTTGATAAATGGGTGGGTGTCAGGAGGATGGAGCCAGGCTTTGCTCAGTTGCACCTTGTGATAGGACAAAGGGCAACGGGTGTGAGCTGGAACAGAGGAGGCTCCACATCAGTACGAGAAGGAACTTTTTCCTGGTGAGAGTGACAGAGCACCCTCTGCCCAAGGGGATTGTGGAGTCTCCTTCTCTGGAGATGTTTAAAACCTGTCTGGACATGTTCCTGTGCAACTTGGTGTGGGTGATCCTGCTGTGGCAGGGGATTGGGCTAGATGATGTTTCGAGGTCCCTTCCAATCCCTAATGTTCTGTGATCCTGTGAGAACAACCCCTGAGGAAGTCAGTAATTATGTTTTTCTTTTATAAAATAATTTGTTGGAGAACAGGAAAAAAAGAGGGTTCAAGGCCAGTTATGCATCGTGGGAAATTGAGTGTCTTCTGCCTCTGCTGCAGTAATCATTTCCTCCTTCCCCGTTTCTCCTAAGCAAACAGACTTGGGGGTACTCCTCAGCGACAGTGCATAAAGGATATCCTCCAGAAAGAGATTGGCAGGTTTCATTTGTTTGATGTGTGCAATCACAGGCCGTGTTAAATCCAAACTGCTTGTCCAATCAAGAGTTCAATGTGGCAGAGAGGCAGTAACAGGCGTGCGGCACGCTGTAATAAAGAAATCTGTTGATTGAAAACAGTTTGTATATTTCAGAAATGATAGGGAATTGAACGGGGAAAGGAAGAAAAGGATAGGGCTTCGTAAATAATGGGAAATAGAGGATATTTTCCCGCTGATAAGGCTAACTCAATTTAACAATATTCTAGTGCTGAATTTTCCTGTTCAGTAAAATAGGCCTGGTGGATCTGGCGGGACTCGAAATTTCACGATTAACGGAAGGAGCTCTCCATTTTGATGGTCCAACGTTAATGTCCCGAATTTCAGCTGTAATGACCCTCTCTCTCGCGGCAGTTACATTTTTTTTCCCCCATCTCCTAACCCTGAGGAAGTATGCATGAAGAAGAAGAGGACGCGGCAAGCGAGCTGCTCAGACACGCTCTCCCCGAGTGCTTCCGTGAGCTTTCAAAGGCTGTTTGCTAGGCTGTGTAAGATTGAAAGACCTCGATGTGTCAGGCTCAGCCTCGGTCATTCTAAACCGAACCGCCACTGAAGTTCAGGACAAGCTCAACAATTCCCCCTCGCTCTGCACCACACCTTCCGCACAGTCGCTTTTCTTTTTGCCGCAGTTCGCTCACGAGAACTCTCTTCTATTTATGGAGCAGTAAGTACTGGCGTAGCCTGTTAGCATATGGATGGGATCTGTGCAGTTTGGCAACGCTGCCGGTTTGCAAAATCATTTTTGCTAGACTTACTTCATATTCTTCAGTTCCTGAGGGTCAGACCTCTCCTTTGTTTCTCCTCTTTTGTGTGAGTGTGCTGCCAGCTAATACCAGAGTGTTCGTACCCATTTTTTTGAAGACTGTGAAATGGACATGTAGCTGCAGCTGTTTATACGGGGATTGTTACGGTACTTTAAAACTCTTCTAGAGCAGGAGGAGGAAGTACTTGAGAGTCAAAAGCTAGGAAACAGTACAGCTAACAATGCAGTTTTATGTGAGAAAGATTCATTTATTAAGTTTCTCAATGACTTTGGTTTCTGTTTTGTGTTGAGACAGTAGATTACTTGTTGTAGCATATGAGGTTGTCCAGTACTTGGAGATAAAATCAGACCTAAGCAGTTGGCGGTAGTTGTGAGAAATGTAGTATGTCAGGCTGAGTTTTTCTTCGAGTGTTCTCATCTGGTGATCGTAAATATTATGACATTTTGGAGAAGTACTCTTAAGACTGAAAAAAACCCTTTATATGCAAAAGTGTGAAGACGTCCCCTATTAGTTTGAGCAGTGGGGCTGTATCAGACTATGAACTCTGGGGCTGAGTGACTGTGCACCTGCAAACAGCAATTTCCAGGGGGTGATGGATGTCTGCAAAGTCGCAGCTGCTGCAGTGAATCCAACAGGATCTGATGTCTGGTGCTAGAAAGTGAGCTCCAGGAATCTGTTCCTCATCAAAGAGGTACACAAATGTACACTGCCTAGGGTGGGGTTGTGGAGTCTCCTTCTCTGCAGATGTTTAAAACCCGCCTGGGTATGTTCCTGTGTGACTTGGTCTAGGTGATGCTGCTCTGGCAGGGGGATTGGGCTGGATGATCTTTCGAGGTCCCTTCCAATCCCTAGTTGTTCTGTGATTCTGTGAAATGATGAGACGTCTGTCACAAGTCTAGAATGATAAAGCAGCAGTTTCGAGGCATTTGAGTATGATGTGTGTGCCGTGGGTGCACTGACTTCACAGGGCAATCGATCATATGTTCTCATGCAGTAGCATTTGAGACTTCTTCACTGAGATGTTTTGGTTCGCTACTTCTCTTAATTCCATTAAAACACACATTGCCACAGACACTGAAGGTTTGATTCCTTCTCATGAACCGAAGCGGAGTCTTGGTGCCTTGTCCTGTGTCTGATCTGTGAACTCATGTATCATAGAATCTTTAGGGATTGGAAGGGGCCTTGAAAGATTGTCTAGTCCAATCCCCCTGCCATAGCAGGACCCCTGGACCAAGTCACACACAAACACGTCCAGGTGGGTCTTAAATGTCTCCAGTGAGGGAGACTCCACAACTCCCCTGGGCAGCATGCAGAATAAAGATGATTTGTACAGAAACCTGAAGTGTGGAATTGTTAATTAATGGAATTAATGAGTGAAATGCAAGGTATTTTTTGCTCACAACTTTTAACCATTCGTCAGTACGGCTGGATGATCTCAGAGGTCTGTTCCTATCTCAATAATAACAATTATTCCATTGCAGCTGAAGTTTTTGCAAGGGAGAGAAGATCTTGGCGATGGCTCCTGTGTCCTGAATGTGACTCTGATGGCAGCAGTTGTTTACAGGAGAGGGTTAGGTTGGATATTAGATTGGACTAGGTGATCTTTCGAGATCCCTTCCAATCCCTAATGATTCTATGATTCTATGATATTAGGAAGCACTTCCTGATGGAAAAGGTGATCAGACCCTGGACTGGACTGCCCAGGGCAGTGGTGGAGTCCCCATCCCTGGAGGTGTTTAAGGACAGACAGGCCCTTAGTGCCCTGCTCTGACTGACGTGGTGATGTTAGGTCCTGGGCTGGGCTTGATGAGCTCAGAGGGCTTTTCCTGCCTCAGTGATTCTGTGAATGTTGCTGCTGGTTAAGAAATTATCGTGGAAGGCTATCACTCAAAAAATACTTGGAAGGTTCTAGTGAGATACTGTGGGTTTCTCTCTGAGGGGTATTTTCTTATAATCAGAAAGTGGGATTTAAAAGCTGTGTTAATGCATTCAGGCTAAACCTTCTGAATGTTGTAGCCCAGTGCCAGCTAACCGTTCCACTTCTAGTCAGGATGTTAATACACGTGAAAAAGGATCGTTACTCTGCCTATAAAACAGCTGCTCCCATTATCTCCTTTCTTTCTCCATACATGTTTTAAGAGAAGAAATTCTTCAGCGTATTTTGGTGTCAACAGTTTCCCATCTTCAATGATGGACAACAGGTTAACAGCATAAAACGGGTGTTGACAGTTCCTGCAAATGAAATAATGTTTGATACAAGCTCAAGTTTCTCTCTGAACTTTGGCCGAGCAATGGAAAACCTCAAAAAGGAGGGGCCCTGTGCTGTCAAGCACAGAATGGCACAGGGGAAAAGAGTTAATCGAACTAGCGAGGGAGAAGTCTGGGTTCTCTCGCCTGATATTTAGCAGCAATGGTAAGAAGAAGGATGTTTCTTTCTTTGTGTAATGTGCAGTAGTTACAATAAACACAAGATTTCCAAATCTCAGAGGACTCACTTGACAGTTGCTTGATAACAGCTTTTTTCACTCCATAGTTTTGACAGTTTGTATGTGTTGCCATATCTAGTGTAAACTAAAACATCACTGTCACTCTGTTTTTCTTTCTCGGGTGGCTTCCTTGTCTTTATTTTTTTGCTGTCTCTGGGATAATGAAAAACATGGGCTTTTAATTTGCAGGCTTGAGCGAGACAACTTGTATGTGGAGAGCGGCACGTGCTGCTGGAGTTTTGGAATAGATTGAATAGGTGGGTTGATTGGGGGTGGTTTGGAGGCTGGGGGAGTGTTCGCTGTTTCTTAAAAAGCCTGTGTGTTTGTGTGCTAAGTGGGACCTGGGCTGTCAGCGTGCACCGGTTAGTACGTAGAGGGTTGGGCTTGCAAGGTAGGGTGGACGGTTGGCCTCAGTGATCCCAGGGGTCTTTTCCAACCAGAGTGGTTCTGGGATTCTCTACGAGTGGGTGTAACTGTGTGGGCACTGTGAAAACACTGCTGTTCGCAGGATGCGTCTGCGTTGGCACCCACATTGCGCAGTTTTGGTGTAGTGTTTAACTCGCTTTATAAGGCGATGGATCAGGCGAGGGCAGAGCATTTGACTGCAGATCAAGAGGTCCCCAGTGGGAACCCACTCCTGGTTTCAGTTTTCCCAGGGAGGTGGTTCAGTCGCCCTCCCTGGATGTGTTTAAAGATCATTTGGATGAGGTGTTGAGGATCAGGTTTTGGGACGAACTTGCAAAATAGGGTTGATGGTTGGACTCGATGATCCCAGGGGTCTTTTCCAACCAGGGTGATTCTGTGACTGTAGAGTCACACCGAGGTCCACAGAACTGCAGCACACACATTAGTGTCTGCTCCCTATCTAATGTGCCTCTGGAGCGATGCACCAATCTCCAGCATTGTCAGAGCCACAAAGGTGATGAAGAGAGAGGAGCATCTCCCTGATGAGGAAAGACTGAGGGAGCTGAGTCTCTTGAGCTTGGAAAAAAGGAGTCTGAGGGGTGACCCCTTGAGTGTTGATAAATATGGAGAGGGCAGGTATCAGGAGGATGGAGCCAGCCTCAGCTCAGGGGCACCCAATGATAGGACAGGGGGCAGTGAGTGTGAGCAGGAGCAGAGGAGGTTCCACATCAATATCAGAAGGAACTTCTTCCCAATGAGGATGATGGGCTGCCCAGGGGGGTTGTGGAGTGTCCTTCTCTGGAGATGTCTCAAACTCGCTTGAACATGTTCCTGTGTGACTTGGTCTAGGTGATCCTGCTCTGGCAGGGGGATTGGACTGGATGATCTTTCGAGGTCCCTTCCAGTCGCTAGCATTCCGTGAATTTCACAGGAGCTGCTGAGAGGTGGATGCTGCAGGCAGGTACTCAAGGTGTGCCTGCTTAGGAGACCTCTGCCAACTCCAGGGGTGCCCAGTTGTCTGCAGCTATTACTTGGCTGGTTTGTTTTACCACGGTAGATTACATGTCCCTGGGTAGCGGGGGGCTTTATTTAACCTTTGGAGTTTTTCCTTCTGTGGTCTGTGTTAAGGTTATTTTGTCAGCAAACCGAATTTGCTCGAGCAGTGCCAAGCGCCTGGTGTCGTCATCTGGCATGTTACAGACAAATTCCAATTACTTTTCTGCTTCGAGCTATTGTTAAACACTACAAGCTGGCTGACAGTAAAATTATAAATACAGGTGTTGTCACACTACACTATAATCAGAATTTTAATTTGAATTTTCATTTGTAAAGCTTTTTTCTCATGTGAAAATGGGAATAGAATTAGTTTTATTGACAGTAAAAAGACATTTTGAAAGCTTCCTGAGTCATTACCTGTATTTAGCAGCGAAGAAAAATTGTATATGTCCATATAAAAAGAAGAGTTTTATTATCACATATTTACTCATTACATTTGGTGGTAAATAAAACTAGCAAGATGTGTTTGACAAGTGATTGACGGAGCTCAGCACGTTCTCCCTTCATCGGAACAATAGACAGACATAAATATATATTTGCTTTTGTTTTGTTCCTCTATTACTAATGCAAGGCTGCGATAAACCCTTGAAGCAAAGGAAGTAGAGCCTGTTGAGTCTGGATGCGCTGCTCAACTTTTCATTTTGCAGTTTTCTCTCCTGGATTCATCAGTCTTTGCTTTTCTTTTCTTCCCCCCCCCCCTTTTTTTTTTTTTCACCCCTTTTTTTTATTTCCTCCTTTTTCTTTCCTCCTTGGTTGGAGTGGTTCCCCCTTCTCAAGACCCTTCTTCTTTTTTTTCTTCCCTCAAGGCATTTAGTGTCGTGTCTGCCAGATTTCAGTGATGAGCAGCGAATTGCTTTTAAAGTGGGCATTATGCCAGTTCAGCAGCACAATGGAAAACCAATCTTCCACCATTCTACTTTTGATGCTGTTATTGTAGCATTTTAGATAACTGCTGCCACAAAAAAAAGAGATGTGCTCAATTGCTACCAGTTAGTCAAGTTAAATCCAGAGTAGCATTAAAATTACTCTGAAAACTGTTTGTCAGAGGTCATGTGCTGTCTGTGGCTGCAGCGCATAGGATAGATGTTCTGTGCCGCGCGGGGTTTTGTTCCTTTCCGCTTTATTACTGCTGTGACTGACCAGCTCTCTAAATAGCCCTTCACTCCCTGTTTGCTTATTGTCTTCACCTCGCTGCTGAAAATACGTGTCAAGCAGAAACGCTGAAAAGTTTCTGTAAAGTGCTGGAAATAGCAGAGCAGGGAGTTGTTCGGGGGGCTGCGGTTTGTACAGTGTGAAAACAACAACAACAGAAAAAAGCCAGAGACAGGGGAGAGCAAGAACATAATTCTCTGGTTTCTGTAGCAAGATTACTGTTTTCATCTCTTTATCCTCACTTTTCAACCACTGAGTTCACTTCCTATTTTTTTTTAATAGCACAAATGGAATTTATCCGCTTTTCCACTCTCTTCCCCTTCAACTCCTCCTCCTCTTCCTCTTTATTCTGCTAGCTTTGCTTGTGAATGAAAGGCTCCGTGACTACCGCCGTAGGACAGGTGGCAGTTGTGGAGGGGGGATTATAACACTAGGTGACTTCTAAATCACTTGTTTTCCAATAAAACACGAACGGCAAGATTATTTATGGGTGGTGGGAATTAAAAGAGCCAGGAGGAGTACTTTACTGACCTCTGGCCAGGACTTTATTTTATGTATAAGAAAATGTGATAGCTGCACAGCCTGTGTGTGTGTTTTGGGTGTGAGCTGGAACGTAGAGGGTTCCGTATAAGTATCAGAAGGAACTTCGTCACAGTGGGGTGACAAAGCACTGGAAGGGGCTGCCCAGGGGAGTTGTGGAGTCTCCTTCTCTGGAGATGTTTAAAACCCGCCTGTATGTGTTCCTGTGCAACTTGGTCTAGGTGATCCTGCTGTGGTAGCGGGGTTGGACTGGATGATCTTTCGAGGTCCTTTCCAATCCCTAATGATCCTATGTTTCACTTGCTGCACTGCAGAATGTGTGTTCACAGAACCACCAAACATCAGGGGGTGGAAGGGACCTCAAAAGATCATCTAGTCCAATCCCCCCACTACAGCAGGATCACCTAGACCAAGTCACACAGGAATGCATCCAGGCGGGTTTTAAACATCTCCAGAGAAGGAGACTCCACAAGTTGTCCTATGTCATGTTCTGGTCATTTTTAACAGGGAAATACCCCTCTGCATCTGTCAGCAGGCTGTGCCACCATGGAGTGTAGGACCACAGATAGCTGTCACAGGCAGCTTCTGAGGGACACTGAGAATGGTACTGGAGCTGTGAACGTCTGCCTTGCATTTAGGCATTGAAGTAACACAGCAAATTTTCAAAGGCCTACAACATTTGTAGCCTGGTGAGCGTGTTAGCACCGCAGTGGCCCGTAGGGAAGGTGAGGAGACACGGTTAGGTGTCTGGGTAGGCAGCATTGGTGACTTAGCTTTGACCTTTTTCAGAGTGTCTCACTAGCAGCTCTTTCTCTGTTGTCTCAGCAGTAACTCGCTGGTGTTCGTAAAGAGCTTTAAAGGCCTCCGATAGGTGGCACCGTCGAAGTGTCACAACTAGGATTTGTTCATAAAGATGCTATTTCTTCACTGGTAGGGTTCAGGTTCTAAACAAACTTTCACTGCCTTCTTGGTAGAAATGTCGTGGGCTCTTATGTTTTCCTGTTCAGCGTGCCTCTCTCAGGTGGTGCAGATGGGTCACGTAGAATTGCTGCTGCTCACACTAATAAACATGTGAAGGGTGGGTGTCAGGAGGATGGAGCCAAGCTCTGCTCAATGTCATCTAGTGATAGGAAGAGGGGCTGTGGGTGTCAGCTGGGCCAGAGGAAGTTCCACATCAATCTGAGAAGGAACTTCTTCCCAGTGAGGGTGACAGAGCCCTGGAAGGGGCTGCCCAGGGGAGCTGTGGAGTCTTCTTCTCTGCAGACGTTTAAAACCCACCTGTACAAGTTCCTGTGCGACTTGGTCTAGGTGATTCTGCTGTGTCTGGGGGATTGGGCTAGATGATCTTTGGAGGTCCCTTCCAATCCCTAACGTTCTGTGATTCTGTGAAATGATGAGATGTCCATAACAAGTCTAGAATGATACAGCTGAGAGTCAGCAGAACAGTTTTCACCGACGCTTTTCAGCAGAGCGGTTTGCATGCCAGGTAAATACCCTGTGAAAGAGAGCACTTCTAAATGCCTGTTACAGGGACAGAATGACTAGGAAAGTGTGAGTGGGTGCTTGTTCATGGAGTTCAGGAAAAAAAACCCACTCTGTCTCGATCAAGGAAGTAAAAGTTCACCTGGCAGCATGATTGAAAAGTTAAAGGGTGTAGAATCAGACGGGCGCACACACTCATGCCCTTTATTCATAGAATTATATGGGATCAGAAGGGACCTCGAAAGATCATCCAGTCCAATCCCGCTGCCACAGCAGGATCACCTAGACCAAGTCACACAGGAACATGGCCAGGTCGGTTTTAAACGTCTCCAGAGAAGGAGACCCCACAACTCCCCTGGGCAGCCTAGTGAGGTACAACACCAGGTGAGCCCTAGGTGGATGCTCAAGACATAACTCCATGAGAAATACTTCTTGCATATGGTAATCGTAGCTCTGTCTGACTTTAAGGCATTCTTTCTTGGCTTTGTTCATCTCTGTCTGTTTTAAACCAGCCTTTGAGTTTGGCTGGGGTCCTTGTCCAAGTTTCCTTGGTCACGTATCAACAGACTTGTGTGCTGAGAAACTTGCAGGAGTCAACAGCAAGTGTCCACATAGTCTCTGTATGTAAGTGCTTCCTCAGAAAGACCTGTAGGAAGTGCGTCCACTAGAATTATCCGTAGATAGATGTAACTAAGGCAGGAAACCAGTTAGGCAAATGAAGATCAGAGTGAAGCAGAAAACCCTGGAGTTTGGTCACAATGACTCAAAAGAATAAGCACTTCAGGAAGTTAGTTGTCTTCTTTTAAAACTGTATTCAGTATTTTTGCTGATGGGAAACAACTATTAGTCATAGAACCCAAGGGCAGTTTTGACTGGAAGAGACCTTCAAGATCATCAAGTCCAACTTTTTTCCAGCCCTTTCAGCACCAGTAAACCCTGTGCCCCAACACAACATCTACCCTTCTCTTCAACACCTCCAGGGATGGGGACTCAGTCCCCTCCATGGGCAGCTGTTCCAGCCCTTTTGGGAAATAAATTCCTTCTGACATCCGACCTGACCCTCCTTTGGCACAGCTTAAGGCCACTTCCCCTCGTCCTATGCCGGCCATTAGTGAGAGCAGACCAGCCCCTGCCTCTCTACAAACTCCTTTCAAGTAGTTGTAGGGAGCAATAAGTTGTCCCCTCAATCTCCTCTTCTGCAGGCTGAACTCCAGCTCCCTCAGCTGTTCCTCATACAATGCCTGTTCCAGAAAGCCCATTGGGGTGGGGTTTTTTTCTGTGTACACGTAGTACACACTGTCTCTCGATGTATATTTTGGAGATACGACATGGAAAGTCATCCCATGTACCTGGCTGGGTGTGTTGCAGAATAAAGAGCCACCTACAAGAACAAGTACAGGAAGCGTGCGCAGAGCAGCAGTCCCAGGGCTAATATCCCCTGCAGCCAAGGGGGAGGGAGAGGAAATTGAGTTCCGAGTGGAACAGAAACCAGTTTCCACAGATCTCAAGCCTTATTCAGTTTCTCAGAAAGTAGTTCAAGGCAAGCTTTCTAGGAATGGACTATAAGGATTCAAGTGAAAGACACATTAAAATAAAGTGGTATCACAGAATCACAGAACATTAGGGACTGGAAGGGGCCTCGAAAGATCATCTAGTCCAGTCCCCCTAACGCAGCAGGATCCCCTAGATCCAGTCGCACAGGAACATGTCCAGGTGGGTTTTAAACACCTGCAGAGAAGGAGAGTCCACAGCACCCCTAGACAGCCTGTTCCAGTGCTCTGTCACCCTCACTGGGAAGAAGTTTCTTCTCATATTGATGTGGAACCTCCTGTTTTAGACTGTGAAATCAGATGGGGTTTTTAAGGAGGGAAATCAATTGGGGTGACTGTTAGGGCTCCTCAAGGAGAAAATGTTTGGTTGAACTGCAGCAGAGTTTAAATAAGGGGTAGTTAGGCTAGAGCTTGACCCTCACCCACTTTTGTTTTCTCCAGCTCGAGTAATACCCTAAAGAATAGCTAATACGTTGCTGGCGTTAGGCTGAAGCATGCACCAGTGTGATTGCCTTGGCATTTTCAGCCTCACTGGAGTGTGATCTTCATTATATTAGTGGGGTGCTCTGAAGTTTCCAAAGCACACACATTTCTCAGTCTGTGGATCCTGTAAACCGAGACAGATACCACCCATGCTCCAGGATATAGTTTCTCAGTGATCCATATAGCTTAGTCTGCCAGAAGATCAGCTCTGCTCTGGCCAACTGCCGTTCATATGCTCAAGTGGAATTTGTTTCTTAATAGCTGGAGGTAATCCAATTACTTTGGGTAGTTTGACGAGGATTATCTGTTTTGAAGGCCTATTGCTTTCCACTTGTTACTTGTCACTTCTCACTGCTGTATCACACTGAAGACAGATGGACGTGGAGTAAAAAACAAAATTATATATATATCTTTTAAAAATCAAAGTTCAAGAGCAAAACCTAGAGAATCCTGGATCACCTCAGTAATGCTTTACTGGAGACGTCTAAGACCCACCTGGATGTGTTCCTGTGTGGCTTGGTCTAGGTGATCCTGCTGTGGTAGGGAGATTGGACTAGATGATCTTTCAAGGTCCCTTCCAATCCCTAATGATTCTATGATTTGAAGGGTGCGTGTCATGAGGATGGAGCCAGGCTCTTCTCAGTGTCATCTAGTGATAGGACAAGGAGCAATGGTTGTCATCTGGAGAATAGGAGGTTCCACATAAATATCAGAAGGAACATCTTCACAGTGAGGGTGACAGAGCACTGGAACAGGCTGCCTAGTGGGGTTGTGGAGTCTTCTTCTTTGGAGACCCTGAAAACCCACCTGGATGTGTTTGTGTGTGACTTGGTCTAGGTGATCTTCCTGTGGGGCAGGGGGATTGGACTAGATGATCTTTCAAGGTCCCTTCCAATCCCTAATGATTGTATGATTCTATGTTCAAAGATGGTTTGGATGAGGTGTTGAGGGATCTGGTTTAAGGGTGGACTTGTGAGGTAGAGTAGATGGTTGCACTCGATGACCCCGGGGGTCTTTTCCAACCAGAGTGATTGTGTGATTCTGTGAATCTGGAAACAAAGTAATAAAGAGCAGTATTTGCTGCTGGCAGAAGGAAGTCAGCCAGATTCTCCTCCTGTTAAGATGCTAACCGTCCCATGCAAAC
>VXBP01005817.1:337457-384915 GCA_013400115.1 Rhinopomastus cyanomelas
TGGTCTAGGTGATCCTGCTGTGTCTGGAGGATTGGACTAGATGATTTTTCGAGGTCCCTTGCAATCCCTAAGGATTCTATGACTCTCTCTTTATGCGTATTCTAAGATTCTGTGATCTCTTTATGTGTAGCTGTATTCAGCAGTGGTCGTCTTAACTGACCGCTCGCCACTGGACTGGGATATGAAAACGCTGGCGTGATAATCAGCACAGAACTATCTGGGCTGTGACTGACTGCTGAAAGGCAATTTCAGCCGGCCTGTCTAGCTTAGTTTTCAGAAGGCCTTAGGTGCATTATTGATTAAATTCTCATTTAGGAGGAAAGCAGGAGCTTTTATATGCATCTCTGAGTTGGGTGGTACGGTAACTGGAAGGTATTGACTGGCTGTGTGATATATGATGGTCACAGTTGTCTTTTACTCAGAGGAGCACAGAGTGATGCTGGTTGTCATTCTTGCTCTGCTGTGTGGCAGCGTAAATAGTCCCCTTTCTAACCAACCTGGTGGGAAAAGTCAATATCCCATCAGCAAAGGAGGTAAACACATCAGGAGCTGTGTCCTCTCTCATCTTCCCCTGCTCTGTATTACTGCAGTTCTTTAAATCCCTTCTCCCCAGTCGTCAGATGCGCTTGTGTCATTCAAATGCACGGGGTGGCCGCGCTGCAGACGCAGCCGCTGCCAGCCTCTCCTCCCGGAGCTCCCAGCTCCCATTCTCTTCCAATTGAAACTTCAAATTGGCCTTATTACTTCAGCAAGGCCTCTCATATTTCTCCATTTTTTGGGGGTTTTTTTTCAGGCCACCCTTCCCCGCTCACCTCTCTGAGGGGAATCGCGTCGAAGCGAGGTCTGAAGCGTGCTGCCAGAAAGGGCACCGCCTGTAATTGCGGTTTAGGTTTAATGGGGGGTGGCGAGGGAGGTGGGAGCTCTGCTGGTGGGACGGCTGGAGCCTGAATCAGAGCCGTACGCGGAGCTGTGTTCTTGTTCCCTACTTCGAGCCCTGGTTTGTTGTTTGCCTTGTTGTTCTCGCGATTAATGTGCCTTCCTGCTCTGTTCGCGCCTGCCAGCCGTTTCTGCACAGCGATACATTTCGCCTTGGTCCCTCCCGAGCTCTGGGAGGCTCTGATCTGTTGTGGCCTAGTTTGGAGCCCCGAGGATGGTGTTTTCCCCAGTTCCTTGGTATAAAGGGCCCAGCTTTGCTCATACGTGAGCAGTGGCAGGTGAACCCGCTCGCTGCGTCGTTCATCTTGAAAATGCACGAACGGGGTGGTGCTGAACGCGTGGCGGAGCGGGTCCAGCGTTCTTACGGATCCAGTCACTATAATGTTCGTGGCTTCCTTCACTGATCCCTGCGTTTCAGCCATTTCAGGATCATTAAATATATTTATGGCATAATGACTTCACTCTGATCCCGAGCAGATTCATTAGTCAAAGTCTGTATTGTGAGCTTAGGGGAGTTTTAATTCTGCTAAATAGACGTCGTTGCTGTCTGGGTGCTGGGGAGACCGTGGGATCTTCAATTGGACATCATCTGAGTGCGACAGAATCAAGTGGACTTGGTCTAGGTGATCCTGCTGTGGCAGGGAGATTGGACTAGATGATCTTTCGAGGTCCCTTCCAATCCCTGTTGTTCTGTGATTCTGTGAGTGTGACAGCAGCACAATGCAGCCCTCCTTCCCGAGGCTGCCTGAAAGGTGCTTACCCGAGTGCTTTTAATCAGCGTATCCAGCAACTTGAACTGGAGTCATTAATTGAAATTTTAATTTAATTTTACAGATGCGATAGCGTCACGCAGAGCAATTGAGTTCAGTGGGACTTGGTGAGGAGTGTACGAAAGCTGAGCAGGTGGCAAGCGCACAGGAAAACATTGCTGCTTGTGTCCTATGCAGCAGGCGATCGGCTGAGCTGGTCCTAAAACATCTGAGGATCTGCAGAAATAGTCATCAGTGCTTGGGCAGGAGGGATGAGCAGACCCAGACATTGTAACAGCTCCTTCGGCCCTGTGCAACTTGGTCTAGGTGGTCCTGCTCAGGCAGGGGGCTTGGGCTGGATGAGCCTTCAAGGTCCCCTCCATTCCCTGATGTTCTGTGAATCTGTGTGCTGCTACAGGGCCTCCCTTCCGTGCCATCTCCTCGTGCAGCAGTCCTCGACCAGGCTGCTGAGACAAGGCTGCATCTGATGGGACATCTTCATCTCACTCACGTTTGCAGAGGTGACTCATTGCAGGAGTGAGATGAGCCTTTCCTCGCACAGGTGGACTCCAGAAAACAGCCTGCCCTCCTCCTCCAGACACTGAGACGGGCTTGGCTGTTTCAGAGACCATGGTTTTTCCATCCTAACTGGCACCTTGTAGTAAGAGCCATTCAGGAGAGGATGGACTTTGTTACATGTTCCAAGTGTGAGGAGGAAATTGTGAAGGTGATGGGAAGAGTTCTGGGCAAAGCTAGTGAGCAGAGTGCTGGCCTGCTCACAACACACGTGCTGCACGCTGAGCCCAAACGCCTTGGAAGCTCAACCTGAGCACCTGCAAGTGCTATGCTCTTGAAGTTCTGCTTGACCTGGGGTCCCTCCAGCCTAATGATGGACATTAATTAATAAACATTAATGCAGGGTGACCTCATTAAAGGGCAGGTGTCAGGAGGATGGATCCAGGCTCTGGTCAGTAGCTTCCAGTGACAGGACAAGACATAATGAGCGTGAGCTGGAATAGAAGAGGTTCCACATCAATTTGAGAAGGAACCTCTTCACAGTGAGGGTGACAGAGCCCTGGAAGGAGCGGCCTGGGGGGGTTGTGGAGTCTCTGTCTCTGGAGACGTTTAAAATCCACATGGCCGTGTTCCTGTGCGACTGGGTCTGGGTGATCCTGCTCTGGCAGGGGGATTGAACTGGGTGATCTTCCAAGGTCCCTTCCAATCCCTAATGTTCTGTGATATGTGTGGCTGTGTAATGGGGGAGGCTGGCTGGGAGGGCACCAGATTGGCAGGACATCCTTCATGGGCACTGGGCAACACAGACTGTTGCAGGGTCTAACAGCACCTGAGCTTTTGGGCAGGAGCTGGTGTTTCTAAAATGCAGAGCTGGTTGAGAAGGAGCACAGCTGCACCAGGTTTGCATCAAGTTCTCGTTGCTGTTGGTCAGTAGAATGTTTTGCTCTTTTCATCTTTGTCTACAGTCCTCAGAAAGCAAAGGCCACACGACCTCCCAGACAGATGCTCTGGGGATTTTTCATGTGGCTTAAAAATTAACCACGAGAAAGAGCAGCCTGGGCTATGCTGCTGAAACACACGCAGCTTCCTGCACGTGTGTCTGGACACGCACAGATACGTGAGAAAGTCAATGGCTTGCCCTCCAGCTCAAGTAAGGAAGAGCAGATGTTTGGGAATGGCTCTCATCATTCATGTGTCAGGTGTATCTTGGGGCTCCTGGTTGGGATCCCAAGCATCTTGTCTCCATTTGAGGATGGGATGGCACAGAATGTCTCTTGTCTGTGCATCTGGCCTTCCCCTGGCACCCCTGTTGCCATCCTGCTCACAGTGTACGTGCGAGAACGCACAGGACGGGTGACACGTCTGCGCTGGGTTGTGTCAGTGTTGGCTGCACCAGGGACAAGAGCAGTGAAATGTGGTTTCCTTCACTTCTGAAGCCAGACATAGGTGTCATCTCTCTGTGTTTCAAACCCCTGGGAACTCTCTGTGCTCACTGAGTTAAGGCACCTGTGAGTGGCCCTGGGGACTCTCTGCACTCACTGAGTTAAGGATCCTTTCAGAGCTGGCCCGAGCCTTCTCTGTGGTGACCGGCTGAAACCCCCCGTCCCACTCCAGCTCTGGGAACAGGCTGCTGCGCTGGCGCTGGTGGGGCTGAGGGAGCTTCAGCCTCCCTGCCGTGTGCGGGTTTGACACAGCCTCTAACCGCCTGGTACAGCACTGCGGGGCAGAGGAGACGGCGGGAACGCAGCCGCAGAGGAGCTTGTCCACGAGTGTCACCATTGGTAGCTCCGACGTTCGCCTCCGTTTGAAGTCCCGTGACGCACAGCGGTAGCAAATGCAAATGCACTGTCTCTCTGTGGTCATTTCAACCTCCTCTGTTTTGTTTCACTTTGTTCTTTCAGAGCACTTGAAGAAGAAGCCCCTCATAAGTGAAGTCTCTGAGGCCTACAAGAGACTGAAGAGTACTGTAGACAAGTGCCTGTCCATGAGTGGCTACTCGGAAGTGAACCTTGGCCAACTCTTTACCTTCTGCATAGGAAGATCTGGGGGAGAGTGCAACAGTGAAAGACAGTGACCGAGTAAGAGCGGATGGAGAGGAGAGGCTGGCTCATTGTTTTAACAGTTCCACAGTGACGCTGACGCTGTCCCAATGTGCACGGCAGTGTTTCCATAACCTCATCTCTCTGGAGCTGAAAAAGGTGGAGCACGAACGCACACGTGATTCACGCAGCCGTAAACACGCTCAAGGTGCTTCTGTCTCCCGCTATTTTCTTCGCCGAGACACCGGGGTTATGGAAACCTGGCGCACTCGATGTTTGCCGCACATTTGGTGGCGTGTTCAGACCTATGAGGGAAGAGGGGGTGGGGGAATTGCTGCTTTAATTGGATAATTCCCAGTGAGAGTTGCTGGAATGTAAGTGATCCTAGACTTTGCTCCAGGGTGTTTAGTAGAGGTGCTCTCAGGAAGAGAGGTTAGTAGAGGTCTCAGTAGGAGCACTAATGTTTTGCCTTTTCAGAGTTGATCTTCTTGCTGATCATAAACACACCAATTAAAAACAATGCAGAGCCAAAATGCCTTGAAGTGCCCTAATACCTTCTGAGCAGAGGTAGGGACACTGCTTACAAATGTATTGAAGGTGAAGATCAGCTGAAACCTGGAGCTGCTAAAAATAGGGGCCATCTATTTCCAGAGGCTTCCCATGCGTCTTTCAGCCGAGCCTTCCGCTGTGTTGGAGATGCCTGTGCGGATGGAGAGACGTTAACGCGTACAAAACCTGTTGGGTGCGCGCACCGGACAGAAGTGCGTTCAGCCTCATCCAACCAAAGTGCTCAGCCAACAGGGGAAAATGTGTTTGGAGAGCAGAAAGTGGAGAATTGCTGAAATAATTGTTGCATCGGGGGTTTTATGAACAAATTGTGTTATCAGTTACTTCTAATAAAACGATGAGCAGGTAGGACAAGAGTGGACATGGGTTTGTACACAGAGGACTGCTGTCCTCATGTTTGCCGTGCGAGAAACATCAAGTTATACAAATCTCCTTTTGAATCTTGGGCAGTAACAAAATGTAAGGCTTTCTTGAAGGACAAAATAAAGTTTTCTAGTTGAAGAGGGTTTTGATTTGATTGTCTGACTGTTGCAAATGCTCTGTGAGGTCGTATGGCTCCAGGCTCGTCCTTGGTTTTAGGAAGCACTTGTGCATCCACTTGGAGGTTGGCTGTTGACAAAAGCGGACGTGGAAGAGGACATGAAAGACAGAAGAGCTGATGGACATGAAGGTGTCGGACATTAAAAGGATCTGTGTGTCTGTGTTCAAGGACACAGAACTGCTGGAGAGGGTCCAGCACAGAGCCACAAAGGTGATGGAGTAGAACATCTCCCTGATGAGGAAAGGCTGAGGGAGCTACGCTTCTTTAGCCTGGAGAAAAGGAGACTGAGGGGTGACCTCATTAATGTGGATAAATATGTGAAGGGTGGGTGTCAAGAGGATGGAGCCAGGCTCTGCTCTGTTACATCTAATGATAGGACAAGGGGCAACAGGGCTAGACCGTAGGAGGTTCCATATCAATGTGAGAGGGAACTTCCCCCTGGTGAGGGTGGCAGAGACCGGGAAGGGGCTTCCCAAGGGGGTTGTGGAGTCTCCTCTGGAGACATTTAAAACCCACCTGGCCATGTTCCTATGTGACTTGATCTATGTGATCTTGCTGTGGTGGGGGGATTGGACTGGAAGATCTTTCAAGGTCCCTTCCCATCCCTAATGTTCTGTGATTCTGCGTTAGTGTGTCTTGTGGCATCCATTATGCGCCAGCCTGGCTGCTGGTCAGTGCGGGCAGAGTGTGTCCAGATACCCCTGAGTACACGTCTGCTGAGCATCTTCTGGGACTAAACCGTTGCATTTGTGCCCGCGGTGCCTCACACTATGGGAGAAATCGAACCCGTTCTGTCCCTGGTTCTGTGTTGGGACGTTTCTGCCCTATATATTGAGCTGTGTTATGGCAAAAAAGGCTTTGGAGTCTGGCCCTGGAGAGAAGGAGATGCTGCCTTGGTGACACAGGCGGCTCTTCGAAACATCCGGCCTTCCTGCACAGGTTCTTTTAGATTTTACTGTGCCCAACCCAATTAGGATGATGAAGAGCCCACTGCTGCTAACTGGGTAGCCTGCCGTTGGCGAGCCAGGGGCTGACTTGCTGCTGCAGGCGTTAAGGTAGACAAATAAAATGGATAGATGTGGCATAACCTGACCCTGTGCCACTTGTATGTATCTGTATAATTACAGCTGAAGAGCCTGTTAATTTGCAAGTTTAGGGATGTTTAGATTAAATGAGAGCGTTGCAGAATGATTGTGCGAGGGTGCAGCCGCACAGAGTAGCCCCGCGAAGGGATGTTCTACCTCCTGCTTGGCTGCTGGAGCGGCGGGGGACGAAGTCCCGCAGCCCCACCCCCCGTCCCCCGCAACACCGGGCAGGGCTGGGGTGGGGGGGAGGGATCGGAAACGGGGGCTTTTACCCCGAATTAAGGCAATTTTTGCTTCTGCTCAGCCGAGTTGGTCACATCAGAGCTGACGTTTTGGCAAGGAGTAAACTGGATTTCCCACCCCCCACTCTTTTCTCTCTCTAATAAGCTCCGGGCACTGTGCCTCGTCCTGGCCCCGAAGGAAACGCTGGGAAACGCAAAATCATCTTGAGAGTGTTTCGTGTTCGACGGGGCTGGTAAACGCGTCTCTGGAAATCGTTTGGACAGAAGAAGTCGGGAGGTCCACGTTTCGGGGCTGCTGCAGCCCGACTCGCCTGTTCTCCCGCTGGTCCTTACGACGGCGTTAGAGCCGAGCATCGTGTTTATTTGTGTTTATTGGCAGTTGGGCCAGGGGAGTGTTGATCGCCGGAGCCGGTCGCCAGGTTTCGCTGCTGCCATATGCGGTACGAAAGCCCCAGTTCGCACCCCGCAAACACACTCCGCGGCGCTGCCAAAGCCGCCGTCTTCCGCCGGCCGGGGCAGCGCAGAGCCCCGCTCGTCTTCCTTCCTTCACGCAGAATCGCTCGGGCTGGAAAAGACCCCTGGGATCGTCGAGTCCAACCATCACCCCTACTCTACAAGCTCACCCCTAAACCAGACGCCCCCCCCCCAACACCACATCCTATGTTCCAGCCCTCCACATCCTCCCTTCGCCTTCCCCTGCGCAGAGCACCTTCAGCTCGCCCTAATTGACCAGTCCTCCCGCGAACCCCTCCTTCCTTATAGCACTTTAATAGATTAACTCATCTGCGCCAGCTTCGAGTTTCAGCTTAAAATTCCTCCACGCCGAAGGCAGCATTATCAGGTTGGTGGAGGCTGTTTCCAAACCTCGGTTTTCAATAGCAGCGGCTCTGCATTAATTTAACCGCTAAGCTAATAAGTAGGTTTCGTTTTGTTATGCTAAGCTTTATTGCTTCTCTTTTGATCCGAATGGTGTTGTTGAGCAAAGCAGCAGACAAGGCATTCTTTGATGAGGGAATTAGCGCTCTATTCTTCCTCTATTATCCGCAGCACAGTGGAATATGTAAGTACCTGAGGGTGTCAAAGGAGAGCAGGCTCTATTGCAAAGTGTTCGCCTTGTTTCTCTCAATAGCTGACTATGAGATGATAAACCGCTTAATACACCGCACTAATTGGATGAGAGCAGAAAGAGATGGGAATTAAGGCGCGGCCAAAGGAGAGAGTGCTACCAGCCCGCATTCACTCGTTCCCCTCTCTGGCAGCGCCAAAGGAGGCACAAGCTTTCTATAAGCAGACTAGGGGTTTTGTGCGGAGATCAAATGAACCCGTTAGTGGATTCGAGTAATACACTAATTATTGCGCAGTATAAATACCGCTACTGCTTTTATAACACGGAGGTAAACTTCTTTTGAGAAGGTTATAGGATTGCTTGGCAGCAGCATAGATCCTAATAAGGGACCCGAGTAATAACCCCCTGGATGAACGAAATTGCTGCTTGCAAGGAGTATGATTCGGGCTTTCACGAAGAGTTCAGCGGAATGAATAAAAATGACTGAATGACATTTCTTAATGCGGAACGGCTTCGTAATGATCCCCTTTTCTGGAAGGCAAAACCTATGCGTTTCAGGCTGCGCTGTTAACAATGGCCGGGGAACGAGCCTTGTTCCACCCGCCCATCCCGCCCGGGCTTGGGTTTAGAACTCGAAAATGCACAGAACCACGTTCACATGGTGCGATGTGGAACGCCGTGCGGGAAGCTGCGAGGACGGGTCGCGGCTCTGGCAGGTCGGGAGGGGCTCCCTCGGGGCTCTTTGCCCCGTAGCCAACCCCCACCCTGGGCTGCCGCTGTGGGGTGATGCTGCCGTGAGACCCCAGAAAACCTCGCTAAGACCGACGGCTCCGTCCGTCTCGGCGCCCTCGGGGTTCGGTCCAGGGGTACCGAGGCCCCCTGGGTACAGAGAGGCAGAGGGGGCAGAGAACGGGGCTCGGGGAGCGGGGTTTATCGCTCTGTGGGGTCTAACCCCGTGTCTGCTCCGTGGGCTGGGGCTGGGAGAGCTGCAGCAAACAGTAAGGAGACAAAATCCAAGAGCTTTTTTAAGAAATACAAGCCAGCCGACAGCGGGAGGAAATAAAAGGAAGGGGAATAAAGAGACGTCGGTCCCCGGGAGAACGAGGGAGGGGAGGGTCGGGGTGGGGGCACAGACAAGGAACAGGCGCGGAGAAACTTTCGTGCCCCGCGGGAGGGCTGCGGGGGACGGAGCGAAGCTAAAGCGCGGCCCCGAATCTTTGGGGTTTGCTCTCCCCGCCCCCGGCTTCGGGCAGCGGCGGATCCAGGGGCTGCCCCGCCACCACCCGGGAGGTGCCGGGGATGCTTGGGGCGACTTCCCGCGGCGTGGGGTCGCTGGCACCGAGAGGCGACCCCGACGGTGCCAGGGGCGGGGCGAGGCGCGGGTGGGTGGACACGACGCGCTGCCCACGGCGCAGTGCGGGCGCAGGTGTCCCCCTCAGCGCCGTCTGCAAACGGCACCTCACAGCTCCGGCAACCAAGAGCCCCGCGGCTCCTCGAACCCCCTGAGGTGCTTACCGAGGTTGCGGTGGGACGGGCGGGTCGTGCGCAGCCCCTGGCCGGGCTCAGCCCCGGTCTCCCGCAGAACCCCCCCACCACCAACGACCGGGCTTCTCTCCCCTTTTATTTTCTGTTGGTTCCTTTTTTTTTGTTAAACATATACTTTTTTTGTTTATTTTTCTGACCGTGGCGCTTCTCCAGCGAGGAGAAGCGATAACAATAACGACATTACACGGGAAAGAAGTACGGCACCGTCCGCCTCTCGAGGGTTCGCGACACCTCTACAGTTAATAAGTTAAATAAAGGGTTTGCACATAAATATTTGCCTAGGAGCCCTACGGTATCTACAACACAGCGAGAGGGATCTACAGAAGGACAAACTTTTACAACACTACACCGAGTGCAATTGTTTTATAACATTTCAAATATACAAAGCTCTGTTCTTTTTTGTCTCTTCTCTTTGTATAACAACGGGCTATGTACAGGGTCCACAAGCACAGTTGCGTGACCTCAACAGTCCATATCCTAGCGGTGTGTTTCCCTTTGGTTTGATATGAAACCTTGGTTGGTGTCGCGATACAGAACAAGAAAAAGCTATTGGGGGGGNTGTTGGTTTTGTTTGTTTTCCCTTTTCCCTCAAGTGCACCCCGGGGATCTTTGCAGCGGCTCTCTCGGGCTGCACCGGGCAGCAGCCGCTCACCGCGCCCACGTGTTACAGTGGTTCTCCGGTGCTTCTACAGCCCAGCTGAACGCCCCGGGGTTGGGCTGTTAGGAAGATGTGGGGGAACTTCCCCTGCAACCCCGCCAGCTCCGTTTGCATTGTTTTCTTTTTATTCCTCCTTCCTTCGTGACAATTCGATTAGTTTCTTTCTTTTTTGTTTGTTTCGGTTTGGTTTTTTTTTTGGTCGGGTTTTTGTTTTGTTGGGTCCTTTGTTTTGGTTTCTGTTCGCCAGGTAAACAGAAGGAAAAAGCATTTAGCGTGGGTAACGCTAACAGCTCGTGACTTTTATTAGGGGGTTTCGACTAGCCTCCCCTCCCCCAAGGGGAACCGGGCGCGGCGATCTACCAGCCAAGGAGTTTCTGAATGCAGGAGCTGGCGAGTTCACCCGTGACCGGGCTGCTACGAGAGACAGGCGCTCGCTGGCTCCTGCAAACCCCAACTCGGAACCCCCCCCTCCCGCCTCAGCTGCTGGTCCTCCTCTGTTTTGATTTTTGTCTTTTTCGTTAACTATCATCGTCATCACTTCTCCCTCCGTTTGGTCTTGGTTCGCGCCGTCTGAGGTGACCGCTATATATTCGCGCGCCTACGCTCCTCTCTCACTCTCTCATGGTGGTTTTTTAACTCTGCCCCCGCTAAAAGCCCCCCGACAGAAGGCGCCCCGAGCCCCGAGGACGCGGCCGTGCCTTAGCAGACCTCTTTCCCGGCGCCGCTGCCGGGGAGGATGTTGAGCTGGGTGAGCTGCGCCGCGTGTTCCTTAGCCTTGAGCCGCAGCGCGGCGATGCTGGAGGCGCGGCGGTCGGCGGCGGCGCTGGCCGGGTCCCCCAGCCCCGTCGAACCCACCGAGCCCTCTGCCGCCGGCGCCGGTTGCCGCAGCAGGGCCGCGGCGCTGGAGGCGCTGCCCAGTGGGGACATGGTGGAGAAGAGCCTGGAAGGGGAGAGAAGCAGAGAGCGCTGTCACTGCTCCGCTCCTTCCCCACGGACGGGAAGGCCGGGGAGCACAGACTCGACGGCAAAACCCCAGCGCTGGACGTTTTGTTAGGGGGAAAAGAAAAACCCCACACGAAAAATTCCACCCAAAACCCCCAGAAAAAAAAGAGAGGGGTGAGAGGGTGGGAAGCAAAACGCCCGGGCTTGTCTCCGAATTCTGCTGCCCGGCGAGGGGACGCTCAGGGAGTTTCCGCCCCCATAACGAGCGCTAACAAAAATAAGCCTCCCCCCGGATGCTACGGGGTCTGAGCTCGTCCCGTCCGTTAATCGGGACTCGATCCCTTCCACCTGCCCCGACGGGGCGGCCCCAGCTCCTCGGGGTGTTCCCACGCAGTGCCGCGGACAGAGCAGCATGAGGACGGAGAGCGAGGCCCGCGGGAGTTCGACCCAAGACGGGACTCCCGGAGCGGCTCCGACAGCCGCCCGTGGCCGCGGATGAAATTCCGCGCGTGCCGGACCGGCGGCGCTTACGGGGCTCTCACGGCCCGCCCCACTCAGCCGAGGGAAGTGGCGGCCACGCGCGCACGCGGGAGAGTCCACGCAGGTTCGGCTTCTGAGTGGGGTCACGCGGTCCCGTCCCAAGGGGACCCCGCTGCGTCTTAGGCCCCTGCGCGGGGCCACCCGTGCTGCCCGCGGACTCGCCGTTGCCACCACCCCCACGGGGGAACCCGCGCAGCAGCGGTGGGGAGGCGGGGAGAGGGGGCCGGGCGTGACAAAGTCTTCGCCCAATGAGAGGCCGGGGCGCAGGCACGTGACCCACGCGGCGGCCAATCGTCCCCCGGGCCGCCCGCGCTACCAAGTTCGAACGGCCGTGCGGCCTGCGCACTGAGTCAGGTCCCGCGTGGGGCTCCACGCACCTCCCTGACGGCTGCCGCACACTCCCCCCCCCCCCCCCCCCCCCCCCCCCCCNTCGGTAGCCGGTACCTGCCAAAGGCGGGGCTGATGAACGCGGGGTGGCGGAACACGGCGGCGCCCAGGAAGGTGCCGAGGCCGAGCGGGGTCCCGGCGGGGGGCAGCGCCGCAGAGCCGGGGGGCGGCGGCGGGAGGCTGGGGAAGGCGGCGGCCGCGGCGGCGGCGGCGGCAGCAGTCCAGGCGGAGTCTAGAGCTGGGTGATGAGGAGGGAAAGGACTAGCATCAAGGTATGGACTGAGGGGGTGAGTTGCTGACAGGGGACCAGGGAAAGGCAAACCTGGGGGGTGTGTCTGAGCCCCAGCCTTTTCCCTCTTCCGCCACTTAGCCCTACGGTTCTGGAACCATACCTGAAAGCCAAAAGAAAAAACCGGTTTTAATGCGCCGGACCGAGCCCGCGGCGGGGCGAGTCCCGCACCGGCCCGGCGGCGCCCGCTCCTCCGTCGTCCCCAAGCGGGGGGGCGCCGGCCAGGCTTTCAGTGGGGTCCCACGGGGCTGCCCCGGCTCCCGGGAGTCCGCAGCAGATCATCCATCTCAGTCCATCCCCGCTGCCCCCCGTGTGCCGGCCAGTCAGGGCTGCCGGCTTGAGGGAACCCCCGCAGCAGCGCTTTTGCCGAGTTGGAACAGCGAGAAAACCATTTCTCCCTGGGACAATGCGGGAGTTTATCCGACACCAGGAGCTGCGCGGGTTTTCCCGATGAAGGGACTCTTTACAAATTATTACATCGTTCGTTTGGAAGCTTTTTATTCGTTTTGGTTTGGGTTTTTGGTTGCTGTTGTTTTTGTCTTTTTATTCTCCCCTTCAAGGGGACAAAACCAGCAGCGATTTCACCAGCGTCTGAAACCAGTAAATAATTCTGAAGGCAACCAAAGCAGCAATTAGAGGTTCCTGGGCTGCCCTTGCGTGTCTGTTCTACCAAAGTGGGTGAGGTCGCTGCGGCACTGCTGGCCCTCGCCTGCACTCCCCCTCCCACAAAGCACGAATTTGACTTCAAACAGGAGAGGGGTAGAGAAAAAAATACCCCACAAGGAAAAAGCCCCACAAGGAAAAAAACCAAACAGACTTAGAAGGCAAAGAAAATATTCACTGAACAACCAAGCGCAAGGCATCATGCGCACCTAAGGAGAAAGACTTTGGTAAAGACAGATATCTGTCCACATTTTCGTGGCTGTCGTGGGCTTAGTTTCCCCCCATGGGGCTCAGTTTTTTGACTCCCTGCCCTTCTCTCCGGGAACGGGGAAAGGCAGCTGTGCCACAGGTTTTGCGGTAGGGTTGCGTGGCAAGAACCGATCCCCACGGGCACTCATGTGGGTCCCCAGGCATGAAGAGGCACCGCGACGGCGGTGAATCCACAGCGGGGCACGGAGGGAGCGTCTCCGGCAGCAAAAACTCAATTAGCAAGCTGTGCTCGCCGTGGCTCCCCCTTAGTGAATTAATAAGTCTGGGTACCCAAAGGTAAACGAAAGGGGTCTCATAATTCATATTCCCTTAATTACATCGTCTCCCGTGAATAGAGGGGAGAGGAAGGGGGGGTAGGGGGGTGGTCTGTCTTTTTTTAAAAGTTATTTAACTTTCCCACGACTCGTTCCCCGGAGCTGAAAGTACTGATTCGCTGTCACATCTCTGTTTGACAATGGAGAAACGTGTCAACAGAAAGGAGGGGACAAATCTCATCATTAGCCCCTCTAATGCAAGAAGCTGTTGTGCATTAAATGAGCCATATGGAATTTATTACGCTTTATCAGCGCCCGATTTTCACTGTCAAGTGATTTGCTCAGCTTCAGACTCGGAGACATCTGTTTTCTGTTGGCAATCAGGGCATCCCGGTGTTTATCGTCTCTGTGGTTATGGGAGCCGGGTTGGGAAGTGCACTCTGGTATGGGGCGGCAAACACCTTTAATAGCTTTGCACTCACCCGCTATTAGATCAGTGCGGGCTTATGGCTATCAAAAAATGGGAAATCAAATAGCATTAGCCAGCTCCTTGTGCGGGCCGAGAGGAAATCAAACAACATTGCGCCTTAAATGGCCCTGTTTGTTCTAGCGCTAAGTGGGCTTTTATGAAGCCCGATTGGAGATTTGATGGCAGCGGCCAAATAGCCGGCTTGCGGCCGAGCGGCTCTTTAACAACCGGAGACCCGTGGGGGCCCCCGCGGCTTTAACCGCGCGGGGCTTCGCCAGCCGATGGCGGCCCTGACGGGGCCCAAGGAGATCCCTGACGGGGCCAAGGAGATCCCTGACGGGGCCAAGGAGATCCCCGCCAACACCACCGCCACCAGCACCACACACACCCCCCCAGTCCCGAGGGTCGCGCCGCCGCCACCACTCACCTGCACTCGGGCTTCGGTCAGATCGAGCCTCATGGCCAGCTCCTCCCTGGGGAAACACAGACGCCGCCGTCAGCCTGCGGCACCCCGAGCCCAATGGGCCCCCAAACCCCGGCGCCAGGGGGAGCGGGGCCGGGCCGGCGGCCGACACCGAGCTGGGCACCGCTCCGGACTCCCGAGTTTTGGCACCCGTCGCTCCACCGTATTCGGTCTTTCCAGCCGCAACCGCAGCTGAGCCGCCACACGCTGCGGTTCGCGTTGCCGCGGCTGAAGGCAAATCAGGTACCATTAAGGCGCCAGAAAACCGCTCAGCGGCTCTGCACCCCGAAAAGAGGAGCGTTCCCGGAGTCACCGGGCAGCTCCCGCGGCGCCCGGCCAGTAAAAACCCCGGTGGAAAAGCCAAAGCCTTAAAAACACCAACGGACGAAGCGCGGGGTGCTCACGCACACCCCCGCGCCGCCGCGGCCGGGGTCGGGGCCAGGCGGACTCGCAGGCACTGAGAACAAAACGATCCTGCGGACCCTCCCTCCGGCCAAACATGGGAGAAAGCAGGTTGGGGCTCCTCAATCGAAGAAGCAGCTTTGTGGGGGCTCAGCCCTCCTCTGGGCTAAATGCAGGGTGTGGTGGTGGATTTTCGGGGAGAGAACAGACGGCTCCGTCTGCCTCCTGGCTGCACTGCTCGTTGAGAAGCCGCCGAAGCGGCTCGCCCCAGCGAGGCTCCCGTTTTCAAAGTAAAAATGCCCCGGAAGGGCGGGCAGAGCCCCGCCGGGCCCGTTGGGGGCAGCGATGGGGCCCCGACGTGCCGAGACGGGATATTTTTAGGCATTGGCACTTTGATCTCTGCCCCTGACGGGGCTTCCCCGGGCCGGGCTCCAGCCCCATCGTGAGCGGACAACCGATCCCGGCAGCGGAGGCGGTGAGCGGGGATGAGGACAGTGGGTAAAAATAGTCCCCGGCTGCAGCAGCCTCCAGACGAGCCTGCCCGGGGCCTCCTGAAGCCCAGACCTGCTCCCCTTGCGCTCCCAGCCCGAGGCTGCCCACGGCAGGTCTCCTCCGGGGACGAGGGACAGTGTACGGGTGGCAGTGCAGCAGCACAGCGCTGTCCCGTCCCGTCTCCCCGACGCTCGCCCGCTCTGCTCTCGGCCGGGTGCCCGGCGCCGGTACCTGGTGAAGACGTCGGGGTAGTGGGTTTTCTGGAAGGCCCTCTCCAGCTCCTCCAGCTGGTAGCTGGTGAAGGTGGTGCGGTAACGCCGCTGCTTCCTCTTGAGCAGCCCCTCCTCGGAGTCGCTGCCGGCCGAGAGGCAGACGCTTTCCTCGCCGTCCTTGCCTTCGCCATCTTCGGGGTGCAACAGCAGCTCCTCCTTAGGGGACAGATCACCGCTTTCTGCCCCGGGGGCCGCGGCAGCGCCCCGTCGGGCCTCCTTCAGTAGCCCCCCGCCGTCCTCGCCCAGCAGTTCCTCCTCCTCGTCGTCCTCCAGCTCCTCTTCCTCCTCGTCTTCCTCCTCCAGCATCTCTTCGTCTTCCTCCTCTTCCTCCTCCTCGGCAGCCGGCGCGGCGGGGCCCGGCCGCTCCTCAACTTGCGCGGCGGGGCTGCCCAGCTCGTCCCGGGCGGGCGGAGGTGCCACGAAAGGCGCGTTCTCGCGGTAGCTCTTGCTGCGGCTGATGCTGACCTGGGGGGCCTGGCTGATCTTCAGCGTGTCCCATGGGGCAGCGGCGGGGACCGGGCCCGCGCCGCCCCCCTCCGGACGGTCCCCTCGAGGCCCGGACGGTCCCGGAGGCAGTAGCCGGCCCCCGCCCGGCCCGTAGAGCCGTCGAAGTTTGGGGGGAAGGTGCAGGTCGGCTGGTTCGAATGGGGGGCTGCCTTTGGGGGACCCTGCACCAGGAGGGGAAGGTGGGAGTTAGGGTGGCGGCAGCATTCGGACGGGGCGGGCAGCCATGGGTGAAGGTTGCAGAGGTGAGAGAGCAGGAGAGAGGAAAGAGAAGAGAGAGACACGGTCAGTGGGATCAGCGCAGAGAGCCTAGGGCAAGACCCCAGTCCCACAGCCCTCCTTCGGGCACCCATTTCTACCTCGCACCGAGAGAAGACACCAACCCCTTCCACCCCACTTGGTACCCTCAGAGCGGCTCTTGGTCGCGCCGCTGCTCCCGGCCTGAAAAGAAATTCCTCACGGGCACGGAGCCCGGACCGGCGGCGGGACAGGCGCCGGGGTCGGGGGAGGGATCGAGCAGCCCCGGGCCTGAGCAGGCAACTCCCCGGCAGCAGCCGTCGCCGGGCTCTGTCTCGTCCTGCTCCTGACCGGCGGCCCGGACTGCGTTGACAGCTTTGGGGTTTATTTGGTTTTGTATTGTTGCCCTCTCCCGTCGCCTGCCCCCCAAGTTTGGTTTCGGAGAAAAGAAACCCCCTCGCTTCTGAACACCGAAGAAACGGGGGGAAGCGGGAGGGTAGGAGGCCGTCCAACGATGCTGCCCAGCCGGGCTGTTCCGGCCCCTGGGGTTGCTCCCCGCTCTGGGCCGGAGCCAGGCGACTGCCGGTGCTCCGATATTACCGCCCTGCCCGCTTACGGGGGCAGCCTCCAGCTCCTTCGCCGGGATCCGTTGTAGGACTGAGGCGAACGGGCGAGTGTCGCTGTGCCCGGCCCACACCGATTCATTGCGGCTTCCTATTTTCCACGCGTATCAAGAGTGGAAGCAGAGCAGCGTCGCTCACTCGCCCTGCACGGCACTAGCCAGAATGCGTTTCGGGCTCCCGGCAGCCGCTAACGAGCTCGGTAACGGGATAACGGCTGCCGCCACTCTGGCGCGGCGCTCGGCCGGGCGGGCGGGGAGCGGGACCGGAGCCGAGACGCGGGATGCTCGGGGGGTGCGGGGAAGCCCAGGACGCGGCGGCGCTGCCCGATGCCGAAGCGAGCGGGATTGTGTCGTCGGGACTTACCTTGCGCGGCCTTGTCGGTGTCGCTGCGAGCGGCGATGGCGGGCAGGCTGGGCGCGGCGCCGAGCAACCGCACCTTGCAGGGGCTGCGCCGGCCCAGGATGCTGTCGATGCAGTACGAGGACAGCAAAGTTGGCGATTTACTTTTGCACTCGGGGCGCTCGGCGCAGCTCTCCTCCGGGTACGGGCCGCTCATGGCGGCGGCGACGGGGCTGTGCCGTGGGGGCCGGGTCGGGCTGGGGCGGCGCGGACGCCCCCGCGGCGCTGCCCGGTTGCCGCCGGGACGCCCGTCACGGGGGGAGTGAGCGGCGGCCGCGGCGCTCTTGAGTCCCCTCGGCTCCACGTGCGGGCAGCCGCCCCCTGATTGGCTCTCGACGGAGGCCGGGCGGCAGCCAACAGTCGGCGCCCGTCAAACCCCGGATCGGACGCACCCGGATCGGCGCCCGCCCCAAGGCGCCGCGCTGCCCCCGACACGCCCCGCCCCGCCCCGCCAACGGGGAGAGGCCCAGGGATGCCGTAGGAAGCGGCCGGGATAGGAGGCGCTGGAGGCACCCCGTTATGCCGTGCCCCTTGTTCTCCCGCCCCGACGGCGGTCCCACTCCCCCCGTGGCCTGTCTCTAACCCCGAGCGATGGCAGGGTGGTCGCCGTCGGGGGAATCCGCGCCGGATTTTGCCCTCAGCAGTCTCTCCCGCCCCCTGCTGCGCTGCGCGGGGGCGCGCGCTGCTCGCTCTAGCAGCGGAGTTTGAAAATAGCGGGGCCCGCACTGGGGTTTTACGGTGACAAACACCCGCGCAGCGCCGTCGGGGGCGAGGGTGGCCTGACTCGACGGGGTGCGACCTCCATGGGAGCCGGTGGGAGGGTGTTCCCGGGCAGGGCACGGCACGGCAGCCCGGGCTTAGTGCATGGGACAAATGCCCCCGCTCTGCCCCGACTGCCTGCACCTTTCACCGCACGCACATTGCCTCTCTGCGGGTGCTTCCAAAGCCTTCAGGACGTCGGAAGGTTTTTTTATTTCACTTCCTTTTCGTCCCCTGTTCAGCGCAAATAAATCACGAAATATTTGGGCTGTTTGGACTCAATTTTGATGGGTACCTTATAGCCCGTCCCCCGCTCACATGCCCCGCAAGCACAGGTACGTCGGAGGGACAGCTCTCACCCACCACAAATAACCTGTCTGTGCTCAAATGATTCTCATTTCCGCTGTTCGTTCTGCGATTCCCGTTCGGATCCCGCGTCTCCTTATTGCTTAACCAGCGGGCATCGGGATATAAAACCAAGCAAGCGCCTGTGCGTGTCTGTGCTGCGGGGCCGGAACGATGCTCGAGGTATGCCCTGACCCGTGTGCACACACGCTTCCGGGCTCTAGAGTTGCGTGTCCGTGCGGAGCCAAACGCTACTTCCAGAGCCACTCTCCGATCTGTGAGAGAGCTCCAGCGGGTCTCCTGCCGCCGTCCTTCCTGCCCAGTTGCCTACTGGCCTCGTGGGCCGGGGCAATGCCGATGGCGATGCGGGGTGCATAGAAGCGCCCCGACGTGCGTGGCCACAGCCCGGCCCGGCTTTGCAGGATGCGCCTGTGCCGGCAACTAAAAGCTGCCGTTTGCCGTCGCTGCTCGGCTCCGAGGAATTTTTTCCATCCCCGGCACAAGCGGCGATTAATTCATTTACTCGGTAACTACAAAAAGAAAGCCCCCCCACGCCAAGCATCCCTAAGTCAAACAAACCAGCTGAACAAAACAAAAACCACCAAGAAGACAAGGAAGACGTCTCGTACCCCTGGGGAAGGTAGCTGAGCAGAGCAGAGCAGCTGCCGCCTCTCGCTCTTGACCCGGCCGTGCCGGGCGGCTCCTCCCGGGCTTCCCGCCGGGTGTTGCCCCGCAGCAGCGGCGCGGAGCGGTGGGGGAGGCTGGAGAGGCTATCGGGAAGCAGAAGTAGCCGCCGCCAGCCCGGCAACATCTGCCTTCCTTTCGCTTTACCGGGTGCTGGCCGAGCCGCCGCTGCCGAGCCGCGACACCGCGCTCGGGAGAGCGGGGCCGGGCAGGGCTGCCGCGCCGCCTGCCCGAGGAGGGGAGCCGAGCCCGTCGGGGCACAGGTGGTAGCCGGAGGGGGCGAGGGGACCCTCAGCGCGGCTTCCAGGGCTGCCAGCGATGCGAACCGAGAGGGTTCCGGGGACTATCGAGAAGCCCAGCCGCGGCCTTTCAATCCTCCTGCATCTTAGTTTCACACCCTCCCCTCCCGTTCCCTCGCTCGTCTGTGCCCGAGTCGTGCCGGGGGCCCGGCTGCCCCGCTACCCCAGCAGGCCCTGCCCGGGGCGCAGCGGCTCCAGGAGCGGGGAGAGCCGGCGGACGTCCTGCCCACAGGCGAGGATGCTTTGCGCTGCGAGTGATCCTCTGCCAAGTCACTTCGTTGTGTTACTTATTTTTTTTTTAAACAAACTTCCATTCATTTATGGTTTCTCTCTCTCTTTTTTTTCTCCCTTCCCCCTGCAACCTGCTAATTTAACACTGGAGCGCGTTATTGCAATGTTAGGGGGAGCGAAGGAGAGAGGGAAAACAACAATACTGCAATGATCCAAATGATCCGGGGGAATTATAGCAATTAGAGTTCTGCTCGGAGAAGAAAACCTTGCTGAGCTCAGCCAAACAAACCGATGCCTTGTGCCGATAACGAGCCCGGGGACTGACAGCCGGTGCTGAGAGAGGCAGGAGGGTACGAGCGAAAAGATTTGACTCTCTGCCCTCCAGCCAGCCCAGATTAACACCCTCCGCAGCCGCTGCGGTAATAGACGTCCGCTCCGGCTCCGCGCCCAGGCTCTCCGCGGTGGGTTTCACTCTGGGGACCGGCCTTCGCGGGTCTCCGCACCCACCCGCGTTCGACTCCGCCGCGGAACCGGACGACGCGGGTGGGAGACCGGGTAGATCGGTAACGGTGCTGCCGTCCCTGGTACTGGCCACCTGGCCCACCTGCCCGCTCAGTGAACGGCCGCTTCCCAAAGCGGGAGAGGGGAGAGGGTGGCTCATGTCTCCTCCCTGACCTGGGCTGCCCTTCGCAGTGTCCGTCTTACCCCCCGCCCCTAATGGGCAGCCGGGACTGGGGCTCCGCCCGCTTCGTTTCTCAGTGAAGATTCAGGTCGGAGCCGTGGCTCCGCGGGATGCGGGTCAGGGGGACGGAGACCTGCCCCCCGACGGCTGCTCACGGCGGGCCCCGCACAAGTAGTACCCCCGGTCCCGGGGCCTGCCCCACTTCCCGGTGGCCCCGAGTCCCCTGTTTTCAGGGGAGTTTGAGGGTTTGTTTTTTCCCCTGTTTATCTTCCCTTCTCGTCACACAGCGCCCCGTCGTCCGAACCGCTCCCCTGCCACAGAAACCGTCAGTGCCGGGAGCCGGGGCTGCAAAATGGCAGCTCGCTGTCATGCCTGGGGAAAGGTGTCTGATCTTAGGGCGGAGACAGGGTTAAGCTCGGTTTCAGCCGTAGCTTTAGGAAACGTGCGGGATCGGCTCAAGGCTCGATGTGAGACGGACAGTTTGAACGTCGCGAAGAGCAGCGGCTGCTTTGGCCGGAGAGCAGTTCTCTCTGCAGCGGCCACCATGGCCACGGGTTTGGCACCGTCAGCCTGAAGTCCCGGAGCGATTTGTGTATCCCAGAGCCCATACTGCAGCTGCTGAAGTCGGGGACCACTTTGCGGGGCTCTCGCTCCCTGCGAGCCCTGCGCAGGGGTGGAGCTGCGGAGGGAGGCGCAGCCCATGGCCAGGCTTTAACAGACGGGGAGGGGGGGGGTGTTCGGTTGGGCTCGTTTGGGTTTTTTTCACTGTCTTTGCAGTGGAAAAGAAAACGGTAACTGCTTCAAATCCTCTAGAGGTTGATCTATCACCATTTACTTCATGGGGAAAAAAACCAACCCAAGATAAAAGGCAGCTTGTGAAGGAGCTGCAGGCAGGTACAAAACCTCTGCGTTTCCTCTACCTGTTCTCTCGGGTTTCTCTGTGGTTTCCTCTCCTTTCCTCGACGTGCTTTGCACCCCGGTCTCATACACCTCCTGGCCAAGCCAGGGTGAGCGGCAGAGAGCGGCAGAGTGTGAAAATAAACACGCAGGCGTGCGGGAGAGCGAAACGCAGACCACTGGGCTTTCACAGGAGCGATTTTAGTCGCGGTTCTTGCCTCCTCCCCTCTCCCTCCACACTGCTCAGAATTACCTCCACAAAAGCACTAGAGCCAGGAACAGGGAAGGCGAGATGCCCGTTGTCCCTTGATGCCGAGTGGTGGTGGAGAAACGTCTGGTGCTGTTTAGACGGGGTGAACTGGCAGGCGACTCTCCTCGCGAGCCCCGTGACATTGCTATCGCAATTCAGATTTACGGTCTATTTTTCACTTTCACAGAAAATGCTCCAAAACTTCTACCGGGCACAGCCCTGTTTTTGTGTTGTTCATCCCTGAGCCATTATGATGCTCAGAGGGCTGCCTTCGGTGGCACTGCCAGAACTCCCCTAGAAACAGCCTTGCTCACTTCTGCCAGGGTCTTGTTAATCACTTTAAAAAAAAAGGTTAAACCCCAACAGACAGTAATGAGGGATCACAGCACAGCTGCACATCCTCTACAGTACCATCACACAGCTGTGGGAGAACCAGCATCTCTGCCTGCCTCCCGGGGCTGTGCCAGGTCACTGGTGACCTGCATACACCTGTGGGTTCAATGGCTTAACCACCTTCTCGTTTAAGGCAGGATAAATATTATCCCCTTATTGCAGGTTGTCAATTTAAACACTGAATAATCCATACCCAGCACCGATCACAGGGTCGTGGCACCAAAATTGCTTTGCAGAGTGCTGCTGGACATAAGCGCCTTCAAATTCACATCCAAGTGAAAACCTCATTTTGCAAGTATTGCTCTTTTTGGTCTCCCATCGCCATTTTCACCAGGTGTCAGCCTGTGCCCCTCGACGTGAGGCTGCGGCACCCTCCCAAGGGGTGAATGGAGGGAGACCTGTGGGAAAGAGGGTCTGCTAGGTTTCAGTGCGGATCACAGCTGGGTCAACTCCTGCGACCTGTGCTGAAACCTGGCAGCTCCCCCTGAAACAAGTGGGCACCAGGTTGGTGAGTGTTGCTGCATCCTTGCTTCACAGGACGGCTTGGCTCAGACACAGCGGCTTGCAGTGCTGCTGCTTCTCTGGCCGTGCAGCAGACCCAGCTTTTTTTCCCCTCTCTCTGGGTTTGGTGCTAACTCAGGGAGCATTTTCTCTAGTAACATGCGTCTGGCCAGAGGTCTGGCATTATTCCAGGTGGTGACCCGAGAATACTTTTTCAATGCTTAGTGTTTAGCCTCTGCCTGTGTGTGGGCCTCATTCCACAGACTTAATTCAAAAGAGTATTTTCTAAATCGGTATTTATTCCGTTGTAATTATTTTTTAGTTCCTTGGTGGCTTATTTCTCTCTTAATGTGGTTTTCACTACAGACAGAGCATAGCAGTTCGCGTCAGTTGAATGTGTTTCACTCTTACTTCTCTTCTTCTTTCTTTCCACACCCACTAACTCACAACGTCTCCTCTGGTTCACGCTCCAGAAACAATCCCAGCTCACTTTTGGGCTGGCCTTTTTCTTTGTGCGACCGTGGTATCAGAGCAGGTCTGTGGGGATGTTGCTGCAAAATCCAGCCACAGACAATAACTGCGTTGGATTTACTTACTGATTTTATCTTATTTATTCCTCAAGCCTTGTCACTAAGCCAATGCTCCTAGAAGGGAATTGGAGAAACATCTGGCCATGCAGCTACATGGTCCAACACCTCTGTACCCTGCTGTCCTTCCGGGAGGTCATGGCTTTCCTCTCCATTGTGCCTCAGGTTTGGCTTTGGAAGCTGGGGCTGAGAAGAGGTGTGTCGGTTGCTGTCAGGTTGCTAACTTCAGTACTGTCTCTGTCCCATTTGCTGTCTTCCTTTGCCATCACATTACCATCTTCAGTCCTTACAGTCCTGTAGAGGCCTTTTCTATGCTTTTAGATTTACCTGAGAGTGTCCTGACTTTGACATTTCCCCCCTTCCCATGAGTGTCAGCCTCCTCACACCTCCCCAAACTCTGTCTGCCCCTGCTGACTGCTGCTGCGTTTCTGCAAGGAAGCAGTGGATTCTCTGGCTCCATGTGGCTCTGAATCCAGACCAGCCCTTTTTTGGAAAGACATATCTCACACAATGTAACTGTTCTGGCTAGATGTAAGAGTAAATGAGTGGAGTCCTGCATCCTACAGCCCTACATCTGTATCTTTCAGGAGGGTGGGTGACAGAGATCATAGAATCATACAATCATTAGGGATTGGAAGGGACCTTGAAAGATCATCTAGTCCAATCCCCCTGCCACAGCAGGATCATCTAGACCAAGTCACACAGGAACACATCCAGGTGGGTCTGAAACCTCTCCAGAGAAGGAGACTCCACAACCCCCTGGGCAGCCTGTTCCAGTGCTCTGTCACCCTCACTGGGAAGAAGTTCCTTCTCAGGTTGATGTGGAACCTCCTATGTTCCAGCTGACACCCCTTGCCCCTCAATGCAGTTTTTCTAGAAATCCCATGGATAAGATCCCAAGTAGCTTTTGCATCCTACAGCCCTACATTTGTATCTTTCAGGAGGTTGGGTGACGGGGATGTGGTTTTTCTAGAAAACCCATGGATAAGACGCCAAGTAGCTTTCTCTCAGTAATCATCAAAAACTCAGTGAAATTATTAGTGCGTTAAGGTGCAGCGGTCTAAAAAGAATTAAAACTATGATCACAGGCTGATTTAACATGATACCTTCTGTGTTATTTTCTTTTGTATGTGCCGACTAGAACCGAGCAAAGGCTTCATAACAAATAATTTATTTGTCAAACATGCTCTCTTCTTCTTCTCGCACAATATCCACGAGCAGAAGCATAATTTTCTCAAATGCATTTGTTATCTAAAATGCTCCAGCGGTTCCTTTAAATGGGGAACAGAAGGGCCTGACTGCAAATGGTTTCCGTTGTTTAGCTGTAGTTGGTCAAATAAACCCCCTGCTATTGATTGCATTACCCGCCTGTTGCGCCAGCAACACACCGGTTGTGCAAATAGGTGTGTGTGTGTGAATGTAGCAGCTGGGCTTCTTCAGCTCCTCCACGGGCAACTCTCGACACTGGTTTTCTGCAAGCATTTGTACCACTGAAATGCGATTGCTCCACTAAGTGCAGAGGGGGTGTGAACGCAACTGAAGCAGAGCCATTAAAAATTCAAATGAGCACTCGATGAGCAAAGGACATTTTCCACCCTCTTTGACTGGCTCTGGTGTGACCTTCATGTGGTGCGGTGTTCTATTTCAGTAAAAGCAGCCACACAGGGACAGAGGAGAATTCAGAATGATCTGGAGAAGGGCGTTAGCTGGATCTGCTCTGGCATTATGTTGTGTAGGTCATGCTATCCAGGAGATCAGAGTTATTTAATCTAGAAGCATGGCTGAAGTGAAATATTGGGAATCACAGAATCACAGAACAGTAGGGACTGGAAGGGACCTCAACAGATCACCTAGCTCAATCTCCCTGCTGCAGCAGCATCACCTAGACCAAGTTGCACATGAACATGGCCAGATGCGTTTTAAACGTCTCCAGAGAAGGAGACTCTATAACCTCCCTGGGCCGACCCCTCCAATGCTCCAACACCCTCACTGGGAAGATGTTCCTTCTCATATTGATGTGGACCTCTTTTGTTCCAGCTATGATTCCAGTTATAGAATCACAGAATCATTAGGGATTGGAAGGGACCCTGAAAGATGATCCAGTCCAATCCCCCTGCCACAGCAGGGTCATGTAGACCACGTAACACAGGATAGAAAAGGTTGAGTGGGCTGGGAGGAAGCAGAGCGCTTCCTTGCAGATTCAAAGGGGTTTTTTAGCTAATAGGGGGAAAAAAGTATTCAATTTGATTGTCAGTTGGCTCAGCAATTCCAACAGCTGCAATTTGTTGGACTGCTGAAGTTTTCCATTCAAAAATAAAGTTAAAAAAAAAAAAACAACAACAGAGTGTGTGTGGTGTAAGATTTCTCTTTCATGCATTATTCTTAGAAACTTTTGTAGTCAGATATTTCCAGTCACGCGCACGGATTGTAAAATCTTGAAATCGCAGGGTGTAAGTTATTATTTGGAATCAAGGCACCTTCTTGTCTTTTAGCTTTTTATCAAACCCTGAAAAAGACTTGGCACCTGCAGAGCTCAGCTGTTGTTTCTGCTCTTGGAAACTAAAAATAATATTACAGAGCCACAAAAAACACCCCAACTTTAAACAAAAGATGTTTGATTTAACTAAATTATTGTTCCCGTGTTGTAATCTTTACTCTCAACCTTTCATTCCTCAAGTCAATGGGGTTTTCTCCTGAGTGAAAGTACTTTATATGAACGTTTTTGTATTGCAACCCAGGCAATCACAGCACAAACAGGTAAAGACTTTGGCTGGGCTTTCAGGTGAGTTAGGAGCTACTCAAGAGATATGTTTTCAGTTTTTTGTTTTGGTTTTCATAGAATCACAGAATCATTCAGGTTGGAAAAGACTCCTGAGATCATCGATTCCAACCATCAACCCTACTCCACAAGTTCAGCTCTAAACCACATCCCCCAACACCACATCTAAGTGTCTTTTAAACTCATCCAGGGATGGGGACTCAACCACCACCCTGGGCAGCCCAGTCCAGTGCCTGACCACTCTCTCTGTGAAGAATTTTTTCCTGATGTCCAGTCTAACCCTCCCCTGTTGGAGCTTGAAGCTTTGCAAAGTAGTTGGGTGGAAATGATGCTGAAGAGGGATATGTCTGTTTTCAGTAGGTGGTAACCTTGCTCTCTGTATTTAAGGGATCATCATCACTGACGGGAGATGATGACTTCTGTCATCACATTAGAAGATGATTTGGGTTGCTGTGATGGATTGAGCAAACTAGTTGCATGTAGACAAAGACACCTTGGTTAAGAACTGTGCAAGAAACAATTTACCCCTGAGAAGTCATTCAAGGCTCATAACAACTGTAGCAACCCTTCCTAAAGAGCCAGCTGGTCCACTATCAAAACACATGGGCACACAATGTGTCACCAAAAGCAGTGTTCCTGTTCAAAGGCAGCACGTTGCACCAGAAAGGCAGCAAAGACGACATCTTTGTCTCACATCACTGTTATCTATGAGCACAGTTCCGTGTCACAGTTCAGAGGGAGCTCCAGGAGCACTGGAACAGGCTGCCCAGGGGTCTTGTGGAGTCTCCTTCTCTGGAGGTGTTTAAAACCCACCTGGATGTGTTCCTGTGCGACTTGGGCTAGGTGATCCTGATATAGCAGGGGGATTGGACTAGATGATCTTTCAAGGTCCCTTCCAATCCCTAATGTTCTGTGATATGTTCCTGTGTGACTTGGTCCAGGTGATCCTGCTGTAGCGGGGCAATTGGACAAGATGATCTTTCAAGGTCCCTTCCTGTCCTGATGTTTGTGATTCTGTGATTCAATTTAAGCTTCCCACCTACTGGCTTTCTTCTCAGCCCCTTGTGAGCATCAATGGCTTCAGATACAAGATCTATTAATGATCTTTTTCCCCTCTCCCCGCCCTTGCTCGCACTTTAATAGCAGGGTAAATTTAATACCCTCAGGAACAGCTCTTGCCACCTGTATTATTATTGATGCTGTGAAAAGGAAGCTTGCGGCAATATATTTATTAGCACCGTACCCTGGAATCACACGAGTTAACAGCTTAATCCTGTGATTGTAAACACTTCTCCCAATACGTTCAAGCACCATCCATGTGTTTTAACTTGGCTTCGGGAAACTGGGAGCATGAAAAGGTTATAATTTTTACAGAAGAAAAAAAAAAATCTCCTCCTTAGGAAAATTCTCATAATGAAGAAGCGATTGCTGCAGGTAATAGCACTGGCTTCACAATACCTTTTGCAAGAGAGAAAGAGTTAAACAAAACATCATGCGATATAAACTTTGCTCCTTAGCATTAAAATGCACTTTAGTCACACTGTAGATTTCTCTTGCAGCCGCGGCTATTGTTTGTCACTAACAGCTAGCTTTTGTGAAGTTAATAAATGTGCATAATAAGGACATAAAGGTATGGAGAAGTAATACTGTAATCCTTTTGTTTGGATAATCAGTCTAATGTATGCAAATTAAACCTTATTAGTACTAGGGTTTTGTGTCTGCTTATCAAAATGTGCCATTTTCATGAAAATTGGAAGTCCATTATATAAAGTTATTATTAACAATCATTTAGGAATTATATACGGTATGCAAATTAAAGTTGATTACAACTAATTAAGGGCTTTCTTTGTTATTTGACCTTGTCTGCTTTTTATGTAAATATGTTTCTTTTGGTCTGGCATATTTTTAGACTCGGAAAAGTATAGTAAGACAAGTTACATTATGTATTTTTAATGTATTTTTGTATGGCACAAAAAGCCCCTCGCTATTGTTTAAGAGCCTGGATTCACGCTGGACTGCTCCTAACATCGATACTTAGACACAGAATCACAGAACATTAGGGGCTGGAAGGGACCTTGAAAGATGGTCTGGTCCAGTCCCCCTCCCATAGCAGGAGCATCTAGTCCAATCCTCCTTGCGTGTGCTTTGCGGCTTTAGGGCAGCTCTGTGAGGGGTGGCCGGCAGTGGACTTGTAGTAACAACATGGCCAAGGCCCTCCAATGGTTTGAGGAAAAACAGTTTTTAAAAAAAACCCAAAACTCCTCTGTGAAATATAAACAGTCTTCATGCCAGAGTAGCCTTTGTTCCACTACTTATTGAACAGGATAAGCCTTAGTTTAGAGGCTCCAGACACAGCCAAGTAATACATGATTGGTCCCTACTTGCAAGGCACATTGCAGAACTTAATCACTTGGTCTCATCCCCACAACTGCTGATGCCAGGATAAGATCCTTCTAACACAGACAACACGGCAAGTTCGGGAAGAGCAGCCTCTGGGAAGATTTGTGCACCTGTCAAAACCTGAGAAGGGTTAGGCATTGAGTGAAACAAGAAAACTTAGGAGAGTTGAATAATATTTCTATTACAAACAACAGCAGCACGTAATACAATTTTGATGTGTTTTCTATCTAGAGAAAAAGCTGCCATGTGAGGCAGCCACCAGCGCGAAGACGAGAGATGGCATATTGTGTGGTGTGTCAGAAAGAGATGTGTAATCAATATCTTCACACCTTCAGTCTTCCAGTCAGAATAAAACACGCAGAAGCAAGAAAGGCTTGTGTGAAAGAAAAAGGTTTAGACACAAGGGCTACAAGGTAGGAATATCATACAAATCGGTACAAAACTTGTCATTGCTTATTCTTTGGGTGTCAAATATTGGATGTGAGCGAAGATGAAGTGTAAATATAGGCATTTGGTGAGATTCTGCAGCTCTGCTCAGCACTCTGGTGTAAAACGGTGGACACAGGGTGATGCTAATGGGAGGGAAAATACCTTTCATGGAATCACAGAACATTAGAGATTGGAAGGGACCTCAAAACATCATCTAGTCCAATCCCCATCCAGAGCAGGATCACCTAGACCAAGTAGCACAGGAACAGATCCAGGCGGGTTTGAAACATCTCCAGAGATCAAGACTCCACAACCCCCCTGGGCAGCCTGTTCCAGAGCTCCATCTCCCTCACAGGGAAGAAGTTCCTTCTCATATTGATGTGGAACCTCCTGTGTTCCAAGCTGACACCCATTGCCCCTTGTCCTATCACTAGATTACATTAAGAAGAGCCTGGCTCAATTCTCCTGACACCCACCCTTCATGTATTTATAGACATTAATGAGGTCACCCCTCAGTCTCCTCTTCTGCAAGCTCAAGAGACCCAGCTCCCTCTTTTGCGTGGGCAAGGCTCTGTATTTAAGCAAGAAACTGGGGATATGCTTGCAAAGGCAGTTTTCACTCTTTTTATCTCCTTGATACCTTGTGTTTCCTGTCAGTCACTTATGAAACCCTGGCTGGATATTTGAAGCTCACAGGGTCTGTTCCCTCTTGCCAACGGGTAGGTGTCCTTCCACCACACTCTCACAGGGAGTGCTCGTGCTCGGCTAAGCAAAGGAGAGCCTCCTGAATGCTTGGTGATGGGTGTTCAGAACTGATGGGAAAGTCAGGTGCTGTGGGGTCAGACTGGGAAAGGACTGTGTATTGTACCCTGAATAGGTCAAGGTCTAGTGAGGTTGTGTCGGCTCTACCTCTTCATTCCACTCTGGAGCTGCTTTTGCCAGAGAAAACACTATGTTTCCACTGCAGAAGGCCAATTCAGAAAGTTTTCACTTAGTCCCTTGCAAAAGCAGAAGGTCCTGGTTGGGTGTCCAAATCCCCTAGGACTTACCCTACGGGCTCTGCAGCCAGCCAAAGGCCAGCTCCTGAATATCTGCTGCAAATTGCTGGGTGGGAAGTTACAAACTGCCTGGTACTGGCATGACTTATTCAGCAACTCTTTGAGGTATTCGAACACCTGGAAGATGTTGGCCATTTGTTCTCTCACAGTGGGACCACAAGGTGCAATTCAGCCAGTGACTTATTACAATGAATTGTCTAGGGTTAGAGCGGGGACTTTTTGACCAATGCTCCGCTGCTGGCAGGAGCTAGAAACTGGAGCATCAGAGCAGGCAAAACACATCTCTGCTGCATGAGGCAATGTTCTACCTCAGTCACCCTCTCATGCAACTAGCAAAGGGATGCTGAAGGCAGGAATGGAGCTGTGTCTGCAGAGACGTGTGACCCCGATGCGTATGCTCATTGCGGGGATAAGCAGCTGGGCTGCTCTTTAATCATAGAATAGTTTTGGTTGGAAAAGGCATTTAAGATCATAAAGTCCAACTGTTAACCTAACTGTTCCAAGCTCACCACTAAACTCTGTCCCTAAGCTCCACAGCTACATGAGTTTTAGGAACACCTAGGGATGGTGATTCAACCACCTCCTTTTCCAATGCCTGATGACCCTTTCAGTGAAGAAGTTTTTCCTTATGTCTAACCTAAACTTCCCCTGGTGAAAGTTGGGGCCATTTCCTCTTGTCCTATCACAGGTTACTTGTGAGAAGGGACCAGAGTGCTTTGGCAGGGTGTCAGCCTGTTCTTCTGAGAGGGAGGTGACCAGAGGCCCTACCAATGCTCCTGCTCAATGGGTGGCACCAAGTAGGTATAACAAAAAATAAGCTTTCTGTTTAAAACATTTTCTAGTGAATTAAAAAAAACAAACCCTAACATAAATTTTTCTCTTCCACCTAATTAACAGTGAGCATTTTCATCTCAGTGTGGGAACTCAAGGCTCTCAAAAGGTGGAAAGCAAAGCTAAGACAGGGTCTTAAATTATTTTTCTCAAACTGAATAAGGATGAAACTCTGATGCCATCAAAGGTAATAACTCAGGATTTCCCTCAGGGAGGTGAAAGTCATTGTCGTGTTTTTAAAATAGTTGCAATTTTCTGTCTCTAAATAGCACAGGCGACAAAATGTATTGCAAGTGGAATATAAAAATAGTCAAAGTCTTCAAATCTTTTAATTCAATGAGAATGTAATATGCAATTAAAATTAATTATCTCATAATCGAACTGTAGACACTGATTATTGCATCATTTTCATGAGACATGCATCTTCACTTGCATAATTTCTGGTATCACTCTGGAGTTGGCTCAGGAGAGAATCTGGGCCCAAAGGTACTCATCCTTTAGTGCTCAGAGTGGAGCAGTCATGGTTGCCTATGGCTCTTCCTCTGCGAGCACTCTGAGAACCTTTTTGTGAGGTTTCCTTGGTGCACGATTTATTCTCTCCTCCCCAGCACCTACAAATCTGTTCTGTTGACCAATTTTCTCAGTCCCACTTGCTGCCACCTTAGAATCATAGAATCACAGAATCATTTAGGTTGGAAAAGACCTTTAAGATCATCAAGTTCAACCATAAACCTATCATGGCCAAGTCCACCACTAAATATGCCTGTAAGGTGTCACATCTACCTTTTAAATACTTCTAGGGGTGGTGCCTCCATCACTTCTCTGTGCAGCGTGTTCTAATGCTTGTCAGCCCTTTCAGTCAAGATACTTTTCCTAATATCAGTCTAAAGCCCTTTTAACGCAACTTGAGGCCATTTCTGCTTTTCCTGTTGCTTGTCACATGAGAGAAGAAACTGATACCCACCTCTTTACAGCCTCCTTTCAGATAGTTGTAGAAAGCAGCAGGGTCTCCCTGAGCCTCCTTTTCTCTGTGTTAAATAATGTCAGTTCCCTCTGATGCTCCTCACAGGACCTGTACTGCTGCTGCCTCACCAGTGCTACATACAGGAAGACAATCACTCCCCATGTCTTTTCCTAGACTTCTGATTTGCTCCCCATAAGAGTCCCCAGGCTATCTGCCCTGAACTGATGAGATTTGCAGAATCACATTGACTTTGCTTGGATAAGTTTAGTCTTCCTGGGACAGATTCTGTGATTCTGTGTGGGTAAGGACAGTGCCTAAGCCTTGTTCCCCTCTTACTGGGTGGCAGGAGGCTTCTCCTTCCTGTCGCTGTATTGCTGCATGTAGGATCTACATCTGCCATTCACTGCTGCTCTGGATTAATAACTGGAGAAATCTTGTGAGGTGCAGCGGGAATCTTTTAATAACATGCATCCCAAAAATCCCAAAAAGGCAAATCCCAAGAAGCAGATTTGCACATGGCTCTTCCTGATAAATACAACAGTGACATTGCTTTATAACTTTGGATGCAGTTGACACAGTTGGAGCTTTATAATAGGTTGTCAGTGAAATAGCACCTGAGATCCTAATGCCTGGGTCTATTTTCCTGATTTTAGCTATAAATTCCATTTCACAATGCCAGGGGCATGGCCCTGGGTCTGCAGTGGGAGGCTGAGGGTTTAATTCCCTCTGCTTTTCTCCCTTCCACCATAGCCTCAGGTTTCTCCAGACCATCTCAGTTTTAGAAAACATCCTGATTTTGCTTTCATACGGATAAAGGTTTCAAATTTGTCCACATTTCCTTAAGTGTGCTTCTGCCAGTGTATTTGTGTCCCTATTAGACACAGAAATCATTTTGTAGTTCAGGTTTTCCAAAGAAAACAGCTGTCAAATTATTCTTCAGAGGAAAGTAAGGAAAGAAGGGTGAAGTGGGTGGAGTGTAAGTAAAAATTACTGTAGGCTGATAATATTTAAAGATTCATGGAGGGATGTATTTCATGGGCCACATGTATGTGTAACAAATGCACCTACTCTGTAATCCTTCTCTTTATCGACAACACAACAATCAGCTCTTTCCAGAATGGCAAACTGCAGCATGTTTTTCTTCTGCAAATGCTGCATTTGAGCTCAAATAACTAGTGCGAAGCGTTATTCCTGGAGAAAGCTGGCAAGCCTACTGAGCCAGTTAGTAATTGAGGCATAAATCCCTCACTGAAGGAACTTACAGGGTCTGCTTTCCTTTTGAGTCCTAGATATTGATTTTCAAATTGACAGAGGGTGCAGCCCCAGGGAACTGCAACTCCAAAAACTGCTCAGAATTTGTAGAAATTGGGAATTTACTTGTATATTGAAATATGGGAAAGGGAAATGTGGTTTCAGAGAACCTCTTCTACAGCCCTAGACCCCAGCTGCCAAAATGAGGAAAGCAAGTCAAGCAAGGATTCATAGCTGTCATTACAGAATCTGACACTACTGAAATGTATTTTCAAAGTGAGAATCACTCCAAAACTTCTAGCAAAACTTCCTTCCATTTCTTCAGACATAGGGGTGCATCCCTATAACACCTTCTCACATCTAAATTTAAAGATATATTTTACAGAGGGAAGCAAGGAGGAGAATCCAACCATAGAGACAGAAGAGTACATTTTCCCTCTCCTTCATTTGAAGTGATTTTTTTGACCCAGGATTACAGTGACCATCTAAGAATAGAAGGCACTCATGAAATGCACCACCTTTTCCCAGCAGATTCTGGTAGTTGAACTTTGGAAGATGTGTCTGCTGTGCTGATGAATCCCAGGCCCTGGTTACTTATTCAGCACAGACAGCTCTTAAACAACTTGAAATAAAGAAATTACAACTTTGGGCAGAGTCAGAGGGACTGTAAGCATGTGCTTCCTTCCATGGAGCCTGAGGCAGCTTCCAGTCTGTTGAAACAGCTTACCTAGCCCTGCATTAAACCCTGTGGCTCTAGAGCAGCTCAGACTTGTCCTGTGCTTTTCTCTCTTTCACGATAACAGAGATGAGGTATCATTATCTATATCTGCATGCCAGCACCTGAGCTTTTGGCTGGAAAGTTGAGAAGGTGGGAAGAAGGGGCTGCAGGTACCAAGCTGAGGTGGATGGTCTGCCCTAGTATCCCCTGCTTCGTATATAAACAACACAGGACACAGTGGTGTTCTCCAGTGCATCTCAGCTGGGCAGCCCACATGCTGGTGAGGGACACAGGCATTTTGAGATAGCCATAATTTAAACCAGAGTGGCTGAGGACAGACAGCAAGAGTGTTGTCCTCCTTGATCATAGAATTATTGAGTCTGGAAAAGACCTCTGAGATCATCCAGCCCAGCCTATGACCTGACTCTGGGGACTTTCAAGGCCCGCCTGGATGTGTTCCTCTGTGATCTGTGTTAGATAGTTTTGTCCTGCTCCGGCAGGGGGGTTGGACTCGATGATCTCTTGGGTCCCTTCCAACCCCTAACATCCTATGATCCTATGATCTGCCAGACCAGGGCACTAAGAGCCATGTCCATTCCGTCCTTGAACACCTCCAGAGATGGGGACTCCACCACTGCCCTGGGCAGTTCATTCCAGTGTCCAATCACTTTTCTGTGAGGAAGGGCTTTCTAAGATACAACCTAATCCTTCCAGCCTCTTGCACTGAATGTATTCCTGCAAGGAAGGGAATCTGACTCACTAGTCTTTAATCTTTTAGAAGGAAAAAAAATATAGAGAAAATAGAGAAATACATTTCTTTTTTCCTTTTGGTGCCTGCTTTTCCCCACCTTGACATTTCCTCTTCATACTGGGGTTTGTATTTTCCCCTTTTCCCTGTATTTCACAGATCCTTAATAAATAAAAGATGTGAACACAAAATTGCTATTCAAATTTGATTGTCTCAAATTATGTCTCGGATGTAACAAAAATCTAGTGATCTGTGATTTTGTGTGCTAAGGCAGCTCAATGCCAGTCAATGCAGCAGGAGAGGTATAAAGAAAGAATATTAAAGAAACACCAGCCAGCGAAGAAAGAAGAGATAGGGAAAGTGTGATAAGGAACAGCTTAATACTTTAATGATCTGAAGAGATTTTTCAACAAAACCATTACTAATACTGGGTATTCTTCTAAGCTCACTTCTCACCGTCAAAAACCCATTAGCTCTTTGGTAATCACAATCTTCCCTATATCTCTATCATGCCTTTTCCTTGCTTTTTATTTGTCTTTGTCTTCTTCTGCTTGACTGGTAACATGAAGCACCCTTGTGCTGTACACTTATTTCAACACCGACTGCAACAGTTATAAATATCTCCTTGGCGCTGAAGAAGGCAAATAAAAAAGTGATGAGCTTCAGTCGCTGGAGTTCTGAATTGCTGCAAACAAGAGAGTCTGTCAATGAAGCCTCGTGCCATACAAATATTGCTGGCTGGTTTTTGTAACTTTAAAGAAGAAACCTTTGGTTATATTCATGATAACAGAGAGAAAATGATGATTAGAATTGCTTCTCCTCTTGCATTTTGATGTGCAACTTGAATAGCCAGAATGGATGTTTCCTATAGCAGCAGGGCTGTGCTCGTTATCTGTGCCCTGAATATTTCATCTTCAGGCACTATTTTGATGAACATACAGCAATAAACAGGCTTTTAGGTTTGGGAGGGGGGTTTGGGGCATTTTGGGCTGCACCCCCTCTTTGAGGAGGTAGAAAAGCCACTGGATTTGCAGTATTACAATATAAACCAGCACATAAAGAATCATAGTGAGACTTTTCTGCTAAGTGCTGTGGAACCTCTGCACATCTCATCCTTTGTCTGCAACAGCAGCTACACTGATTTTTTTTTTTTTGCTATGTGCTTTCAAGAAATAAACGGCGTGTGAATTTGGTCTCTGTGCATAAACAAAATTTAAAGTGAAAGCTTAGCAAACCCTTTTTTCTCTAAATCTTGCTTTAGTTATTCACAGTGTTGGATAGGGGTTTTAAATGAAAGCAAAGCAAAGCAAAGCAAATCTTCCTGCAACAATGTGAGTGGCTGAGCAGTTATCCCTTCAGCTCTGCTGGTTTTTGAGCCCTGTGCATTGGGTCATCCAGGGACATTCCCTGTGTCATGGTCTTCAGAAGGGAAAGACAAATGATGGGGAACAGAGTAGAAGAACAGAGGTGCGTTCTAGATGTTTACATACCGTGTAACTTATCTGCAAGTCCACCAAGGATCACATCTTCAGAGCACAACCACTGACTGCCTAGGAACTGCTCAAAATATCAGAACAGGATCACTCAAGAGAGAGGTGATGGCAGAAACAGGAGTTGTGTGCTGCTCAGCAGTCGTAGCTCATGCCGTGAGGACACTTAGTCTGAGCACTGTTCTCTGCAGGCCCTTCCAGCAAGGGTGGCCTTGGTCGGGAATTTAGAGGAAGAAAACAGTCACTCTGCCCAAAGCAGGTGAAGAAGCTCTTCACATGCAAGTACGAAAACTTGGGCTTGCTTTGAAGATGAGAAGGTGGTCAGATGGCTCTGCTGGCAGAATGAAGGTAGGAATTAGTCACGAGACAAGAGACTGGGCACTACGCAGAAGGGTGAGCTACCTGCTGAAGAACCATAAAGTTGAAGACAACAGACATTGTAAAATCACTGAGAAAGAAGAAACCGAGAAAGGTCATGACGCCACTGATATCCTGGAGGAAGCTAAGGCTCCTCATTGATGTTTTGTGAATTAATGTTTTGCATGTGTAACGGCTTAACATTGAGATCAGGTCAACGTGACAAGTGAAATCTGGGCTGCAGTGCAGCTTCTGGGTCTAGGGATGAAAGTTGAAGCTTTTTCAGCATTCAGTGTGGATGGGCAGCTGAGAAAGGCAAAAAGACCCAGGCACCAGGCAGGTAGAGGTGCCTGAAACAGGCAGAAGGGAGGCAGTGCTAGGGACTGCAGGGAAGAGCTGTAGGAAGGATAAAGGCAGATAAAGAGAGAAATAAGGCAGGGAGAGGCCATACATGACTTTGTCCTGTACTGGCTTTAGGGACTGCAAGTTTTTTTGTCTCAGTGGCAAGGCTCAGAGTTAAGTGTAAAGGCTGGAGGAAGCTTGAGAGAGGAATTGTTTGTGACTCATAGGAAGGTGGACATTTATATTCCCTGTTGCCCGTGAGGTCTGATCATGGTAAGTAGCATCTTTCCAACTCTATCAATACCAAGAAGAGCTTGGATATTGATCATTTAGCTAGTGCACAATGGATCATTTCATTTCTGTGCAGTACTCCTTATCCAAGCTGCTTTGCTCAATTAAACGCTGCTCAGCAGAGACTACACAAATCTGCTGTAAAGTTCATGCCATGACCACATTTCCTATCAATTTCTCCACCGGAACGTATATTAATGGAAACATGGGGATATATTAATTGTACCGTTTTGAATAAATGCAACCTTAGCAGAGTACATTTTTTTATTATTATTTAATAATTATGAGTTCAGGCTTTTCTTCATTTCCTGCTGTGAGCTTTTAAAAGTCACTGTGATGCTGAAACATAAATAGAGTACGTGATGTAACACTTTGCCTAGGCAAATACCATAGACATTTTTACCTCTGGAAAAAAGGTAATGGAAGGAAAACAACTCAAATAGCTCATTTGAAACTTTGCTCTGTTGAAACCAAATAAGGGAAAACCTAAGTCACTGTGGAACAATATTTACTTGAAAAAAATTGAAATGAAAATTTGCTGAAATTTGAGTAACGAAAAAAATGTGACACAATACACAGAGAGCACAAAAAGAGCAAAATTAAAAAGAAAAGCAATATGCAAAAATGTGGCTGAGAAAATACCCAGCCTGCCTAAGTTTTTCTTAGCTGTTCTGTTCCATATGTAATAAAAGCCAGGTGGGATGATGATCAAGCTGTCTCAGGCAGCTGAGAGTCAGAAATGGAGTCCAGTGTGAGACATGAGGACATGGTGATGCAGTACCATGAGGAAAAGATGGTTTATCACCTTTCACTTCAATCTCTCCCTTCCACCTCTCCATTTTGGCTCCTTTCTATTTCTTCATCCTTATATTTTTTCTTTTCTTCTTTGACTTCCTTTCCTAGCCACTTGCCTTGTTCTGACAATATGATTACTTAATGCTTACCTGCCAAATTAACTGACTTATTTTATCAACGAGTGGATACAACATCCCCTGACACTCAGTATTTGACAGTCCCATAATCTTTTTCCATGTCACAGAATCACAGAACGTTAGGGATTGAAAGATCACCCAGTCCAATCCACCTGGCACAGCAGGATCACCTAGACCAAGTCACACAGCCCTGGAGGGCTTTAAACGTCTCCAGAGAAGGAGACTCCACAACCCCCCAGGCAGCCTGTTCCAGTGCTCCCTCACCCTCACTGTGAAGAGGTTCCTCCTCATATTGATGTGGAACCTCCTGTGTTCCAGCTCACACCCACTGCCCCTTGTCCTATCATTAGATACCACTGAGCAGAGCCTGGCTCCATCCTCCTGACACCCACCTTTCACGTATTTATCAACATTAATGAGGTCACCCCTCAGTCTCCTTTTCTTCAAGCTAAAGAGACCCAGCTCCCTCAGCCTCTCCTCATCAGGGAGATGTTCTACTCCATCATCTTTGTGGCTCTGCACTGGACTCTCTCCAGCACATGAGGTACACACTATAAATGGGAAAATTCCAGCAAGTTTGGTGGGCTTTCTCTGCAACACACTACTGTTACATACCAGCATGAACCAGTACGTCCATTGGTTTGCCCTCTCTGACTTCCAAAGGCAATAAAATGTGAATAATTAAAAGAAAAAATCTTCTACAACCCACTCATCCTCTCTCCTTTATTCCACAAACCGCACCCAGCTGACCTCTTACCGAGAACGCTGTTCAATTCTGCAAGACTCCATCTTTTCACAATGCAAAGAAAAAAACCTATTCAGCTAATTGAGCAATTTGCTTAACTGGATGCACTGTAAGAATGTGTAGTGGAAATGCTAATGTATTAAGTATTAGTGTGTATTTGTATGCGTGGGGAAAAAGAAATGCTGTATAGATGCTGTGGTTAGAATGCTGCATAAATACCTGAAGAAAAACAATTGTTGTTAGAGGTATATTTTGAGGTTTACCTGGTAAGAATTGTTCATTGTCGGTAAAATGGGAGTAAATAAAAGGAAATTGCTGAAATTTGACCTGAAGTTTATTGCTTAAATTTGACCTGAATTGTTTATGCTGAGTGACACACAGAGCTTGAGGAAGCATCTTCTTTTGATTTTTATTGGCTTGGTACCTGGAGCCTAGCCATGGATCTGGATATATTTGTGCAGAATATCTGGGCCCTTCAGTTCAAGGACACAAAACTGCTGGAAAGAGTCCAGTGCAGAACCACAGAGATGATGAAGGGAGTGGAACATCTCCCTGATGAGGAAAGGCTGAGGGAGCTGGGTCTCTTGAGCTTGGAAAAAAAAGACGGAGCGGTGACCTCATTCATGTTTATAAATGTGGAAAGTGTGGTTGTCAGGAGGATGGAGCCAGGCTCTGCTCAGTGGCACCCAATGATAGGACAAGGGCCAGTGTGTGTAAGCTGGAACATAGGAGGTTCCTCATAAATATGAGAAGGAATTTCTTCCCAGTGGGGATGATGAAGCACTGGAACAGGCTGCCCAGAGAGGCTGTGGAGTCTCCTTCTCTGGAGACATTTAAAATCTACCTGGACATGTTCCTATGGGGCTTGGTCTAGGTGATCCTGCTGTGGATGATCTTTTGAGGTCCCTTCCAGTCCCTAATGTTCTGTGATTCCGTGAATACACTGAGAAATAAAGGTGGGTGACAGGGGGTGTCTCCTATGCTAAAAACACTGACACTGTTTTACAGGACAACAGCCAAAGCAGAGAACACCTGCAGGGCTGTGATGATGTTGGTCAGTCCAGTGGGTTGTAGTACAAACCACCCCAAATTTCACAGCGTTTTCCATGACAGTGGGTAAAAGGGATTTGAAGGAGAATGGCGAGATTGTATTCTGGGAAATCACAAGGTCCTCAAATTGTGAAAAAAAATATTAAAGTCATTAAATGACTTAGGTAGATAGATTACAGTGGTTGGAGCTGCTGATAAAAGCACAAGGTGACATCTTTTTACTTAATAAAGATGGTGTGTCAGGCAGCCATGAGGCATACTGGTGTGTAATCTGGCAGTGGTTTTTTTTTTTCTGATGTGATAAAATTAATCAGTTTCTGAGACATGCCAGAAAAAGAACTGAAACATTTTGGTGAGGAACAAGGAGTAGAAAAAACCCCACCAAACCACAAACCTGTTCAAGCAATCATACCTAGAGTATGGTCACAACAGATGGCCAGGGCAGATTTGGCAGATGGGGAAGCCACATGTTTAAAGTCACCCGTGAAGTCATTGGTCACTTTTCAATGTTTAACGGAGTCCTGAAAAACTAAAAGCCATAAAAACACCCATTTCCCTCTCTTTCAGACATGGCACTGGGGGTGTGCCTTCCACATTAGGGTCTGGGTGTACTGCTGAGGATGCAAAACTGCAGAGACCTGAGCACAGCCGAACACATCACAAAACTGAGGAAAGAAAATCCTTTTCTTTCCTAGCCAGTTCAAAAGCTGTTTCGTGCATAGTGGGCAGTTTTTACATGTTGTGTGGGAAATGAGGAGATGGGTTTATTTTTCTTCTTTTACCATCTCTCCACGTACACTAGCAAATTTATGGGCAGGCATTTGAGGATGAATGGATTGCCGCTCTCACACAAAGGTTTTATTTAACATGCTTCTTTTTCTGACTAAAAAGTAGATTAGTCAAATTTTAGTGGCTTTCTCCTTCCACTGAAAGTCATCAACTTATATTTGCTGTACAAATGGCACCATCATCATAAAAGCCCCTTCTGTTAGGATTCACTGCACTATTTAGACCAGATAGCAGTGTAAAGTCCTAATGGAGAAACAAACATTAGAGCATCCTTCCTGATACCATAATTGCCACGTTTAGGTGCTGCTGTGTGCGAAAAGAGAAGTGCATGGAAAATGTCCTTGTTCATTCCATAAGCTAGAAAATACACATCCTGCCTGTGCGTGTTGTTTGTTTTATATATATGTATATGAGCATGTGTCTGCCATATGCACCAAAACAAATGTTTCTCTTATCTTTACGTGGTGATGGAGATGCTTTGTGACATCAAATGCAACACCCATTCTATCACCTCTTTGAAGGCAAAAATCCGCATTAAAAAAACACCCTAAAACTTGCTGGCAGGAAGCACAAGGAAAACAGCAGCAAGAAACTCTGAATCCAGAAGCGCAGCAAACTGATGATAGCAGAGGTGAAATTTCAAAGCCAGAAGGATAGGACAAATCTGCTATGCAGTGCTCAAAACTCCTTGCTGTTTGGTAGGAGGTGTAGCCATTCCACACATTAAGATTTTTCTTCTGTGCTGGGACAGCTGGCCAGCCCTGCTGAGCCAGTCCCTACTGGGGAAAACCCACTGCCTTAGCGGGGATGTGCCAGCACAGCTGGGAAGTTCAGTCACCACAGGTGACCGTGGGATGGGGCCCATCTCCTCATTTTGCTGGGTGAATACTCTCAGCACCCTGTGGCAGAAAGATACTTAAGCAGTGCCTGTCATGTTGTAGCATGCTTGACTGTGACAAAAGTGAAGTCTGGCTTTTGGAAAGTGGAGGCTCAAATGTGTTCTTTGCTGCAGAGGCATATTCAGGGTAAGTTTAATGCAGGTGCCCTGATGAAAGAGCCTGACTTGATAGATCAAAGAAGGGAAAGGGTGTTTGCCAGGAAAAAAAACCCCACTGAATTACCCTGACAAAGGGCACTTGTAATGTTAGGAGGTCTGGGTTTAAGGATGTACAGATTGGAGAACATATTATGTTGACCTCTTCTCTCAGAATAATTGAAAATTATTCAGCTCTGCTGAGTGTAACTGCCAGTAGATTCTGCTCCATATAATTGAGTTCTCTACCCTCAATTTGTTTGCCTGTGTTTCAGGCTTTGGAAGAAGAAATAGCACTTAACCTTTTATTGTTTATTCAGAGTTATTTAGAGAAAACAAAACCTTCTCTGGCTGGCTGTGTTGACTACACGTGCTTTTGCTGAGCTCTGGATGAAGTGTCAACAAAGAGCGGCTCAAAAACTCTCCTGGGGTTACCGCTCAGACTGTAAACAGTTTTGAATGATATTGGTTGTCTCTGATTATGTTCACACATGGAATGGATACAGTCCTGTTCCTCTCAAAGGACTCAGCACATATTTGTGACAGGCAGATCACTTGTGAGGCAGGTACCTGAAGTTATTTTGTTATTTGCCCTTGGGATTTCACTCGAAACATGAGAAACTATACAAAGTAAAAATGTTAGAGAAATGGCATTTCAAGTGTCGTGGTCTCAGAAGATCTCACTGCAACTGGAATCCACTGTTCAGGTACAGAACTTTCCAATGCAAAGTTCAGTGGTGCTGCTGATGTGTTTAAAGATTGTTTGGATGAGGTGTTGAGGGATATGGTTCTGAGGTAAACTTGTAAGATAGGGTAGATGGTTGGACTTGACGATCCCAGGGATCTTTTCCAACCAGACTGATTCTGTGATTCTGAGAGTGGTAGGATTTGATTTGATCACAGGCATCTGGGTGTTGTATCATTGTTGTCTTCTCTTTCACCATGTCTAAGAGGAGGCTTTGTACCTTTGTGTAACTGCTTCAGAGCTTTGAGTTCCTCCAGCGCAACCTGCCTCCTACCCCTACTATTCCATTATGTTTAACTGATTTTTTTTTGATGTATAAATCTCATGAAGAGTTGGGGCCATATCCCTTAGGCTGGTGATACCCAGGAGGGAAAGTCTCTATCACATGCTGTTGAGGTTCTGTGGGGCTGTCTTAATTGCCGAGGAAAACCAGAGGTAAACAAGTGTTGTGTGACACTCCTCCTGGACATGTGTTTTCCTTACAGATTTCCCAGAGGCCTTGGCAGCTTGGAAGCAGAGTGGCTAGCCAGGACACAGAACACAGGGCTTCTGCAGATTCCTCTGTGACTATAAAGCAGTGTCAAGTGTTTTTGCTGGCTTGTAAAGCCAGAGTTTTAAGGACTCATTTTTGCCATCTGTGGCAAAGTAAACATGTACAAGTCACGGGAGTATAGTCATGGAGTAGGAAACCTGCCTGGATATGTTCATGTGCGACTTGGTCTAGGTGGTCCTGCTCTGGCAGGGGGATTGGACTGGATGAACTTTCGAGGTCCCTTCTAATCCTTAATGTTCTGTGATTCTGTGAATACAGAAGGAAAAAGTCGTGCTTTCCCTTTCAGCCTCTGTGTTCTGTGCTTTTAGCTTTTCTAATAGGTAGGGTATGTCCCATGGCAACCTCTGTGGTCAGGCACAGCAGCATTTGATGCTCTGAAAAGAAAATTATGACTATCCTCAACCTCTACTTTTCTGAATAAATCTTATCCAAAATAGCTCTATTGTTCTTCACACAGTAGAACCTGTCGGCTTTCCCTGACTTTGGCAGGGTAGTGATACCTCTGAGGGTGTGATTTTTCCTGAGACTCTGTCTGTGAATAACCTTTCACAGGCAGTGACTGCGCTAACAGTCTGGCATGTCAGCATTGTTCCACGTTCTTCCATGCATGAACGTACCTGACTGTTGGAACTGGAGGGTTAGGCATGGAGATTATGTTCTTTGCAAAGGCAGTTGCATCCCAAATGTAATGGTTTGTTTTCTACAGTTCTGCTCTCTATCAAACTATATAACTTCTTAATAGGACTGTGTGTAGTCATGCCAGAGACTCACCTGTCCGAACAAAATATTGTTTATTATGTTTAAAATGAAAAGGAAATTGGACTTGTTTTGAAAAGATACCCCTTTTAATTCTCTTGGGTTTCTTGTTTGTTTGACAACTGGATCCAGACCATGTCTTTGTGTTCAACGTTCTTTGCCTACATGCAAGATGTAAAAAAAAAATGTTTACCTGATGGGCAAAAAATAACCCAAGCTCATAACGGTACAGTTCTTGAGTGCCCCTTGATAGACAACAGAACCTTATATAAACATGTGTGTGCTGGTAAATTGCAAACACGGTTATGCCCGTTTCATGTTGCTCTGACTGTGGAGCATTTATCATTGTCTAGCTTGCTTCTTTCATAGCCTTGCCCATAATTTCCTGCAGTCACAAGAAAGACCTGTAGGAAATAGACTGTCTGTAGGATGCGAAGATCACAGCCATCTCAGCCATTCATTACTGCTTGTCATATTAGAAGAACTGAGGTTATGACAGTGTTTCCTCCTTAATCAGCTGGAAGAGAAGGGTCCTCCCAGGCAGGTGAAATACCACTTACTTTCCTCTTACAAAATGGAATGATTTTGAGCAGTGCTGAGCCATTAAAGATTTTGCAGTGTTGCGGAAAGGTTGGAAGAAGCCACTCTGTTGCTGACACAAGCTGGGTGAGTTTAAAGGCCAGATCCTCAGAAGACGCATACTGGCACCCTTTGGTTGATGTCAACTGTGTGAGAAAGCTACCAATAGACCCCAAGGAGAACTTCAGAGAATTAGGTCAAACAAAGGGCCTGCAGTGCCCCATTTACTATTTTACTTTTTCCAATATTGTTCCAGTAACTTCATTTGATTAGCATCTTTTCTCTTCTGTTAGTGAGTGTAATGTCCCCTGAAAGTACAGAGTATTATCAAGCCTGTGTCTCTCTGTTCAGTCTGCTCACTAAGCTGGACATGGAGAAGACATGCTCTGAATGCATCTAGTTTTATGTTTAAATAACATCTGAAATTCTACAGTAATTAAATATTTTTCTTTCTCTTTTCTTGTCTTTTTCTTTTTTTTTCCTCTTCTCCTTTCTTCCTCTTTTTTCATCTTATCACAAGCCATAGCTTTTTACAACCTGGAAGCACTAGAAAGCTCATGAAACCAGGCTTTGGTTGAGCCTGGTTGGTAGGGACAGGCTGATATAAGCTATCAAAATAAAAGTGCATGGCGTCTTGGACCCCAAACTGGTCGGCTTGCCAGTCCCAACTCATTTATCTCACAAAGAAATCCAACCAAACCCAGAAGAAAGATCCTGCCCAAGTTCCTATCAGCTTCACAGGGGTCATTTGCTTCTCTGGCTTCTACTAAGGATATCATTGTGCTCTTTAGTCCTAACCCAGTCCTGACCTGCTCAGCTTTCTAAATAGTTTAATTAATCCCCTGTCTTTCTGATTGTGAGTGCTATGTATTGCAAGTGAGATTTTGATGTAAAGCATCACTAAATTAATTAGTTTTGGCCCAAATCCACAAGATTTAATGGGAGTATTTGCACGTTCAAAGGTAGACAACTGCTGAAGTGCCTCACTGAATGGGGCACTTCTCCCTTAATGAGAGGGGGCCAGGCGGCTTGGCCTCTAGCTGCTGTCTGAAGCTGGCAGGGCTGCTTAGTGCCTTGGCAGACAACCTCTGCTCCTGGTAAGCCATGAGGATATTTTAGTTAAAACTTGTACAGAAGTGGAGGACCTGGAATAAACTTCAGCTTATTTTGTGCTGCCTTCTTCCATAGATGTGTGTTACCTCACGTGGTGGATGCTGCCAATGGATTTATCATATTCTTCATGTACATCTCAAGAGAGCTCTGTAATCTTTAGGTTGAAAGGTCTCATGAATGACAGCTTAGATGTTTTTAAACAGGACTAATTCTGTCTATTCATGGACCAGTATCATTCATGTGGTTCATGGCCAATATCTTATTGTTACCTTGTACACAGAGATATGGTCTAGGTGATCCTGCTCTGGCAGGGGGATTGGACTACATGATGTTTTGAGGTACCTTCCAATCCCTAATGTTCTGTGATTAAAATTAACGTGATCTCTAGTTTGTTGCAGGATAACAGTGTATTCCACATCAACAGACACCACTTGTCAACTTCTGCGTAAGGGAGAGGGAGGGCAAACATTGCCATCCTTTGGTTCCTACAGATGTTTTTTAGCTTTGGTTCCTACAGATTTTCAGAGCACCCCACTAACCAGCTGAAGCTCTGTGTCCTCCTTCCGTAAAAGTCTGACACTGCTGAAATTCAGAGTATTTCATATCCACATCACTAAAGGCAGAATTTCATTCTGTGAATTTCCTCAGTATAGGAGGAGGAAGAAATGAAGGAACCACAGACAAATACTGCACTTTCCCCCTCTCCCTTGTTCTGTAAGGGTTATGAGCAGCAGTATAATATGTATCCAAAAAAGTCAACATTCACCAAGAGTAGCCAGTTCACATAAAGAAAAGTTCATGGGCCCCGTGCTACACACATCCCATTTCTACCATAATTTTAGTTTTCCTTGATTGACTCACTTTTCCACGAGGAACCCAGGGTACTGCTGGCTCCCAGGCCAGCATGACAGGACTTTGGTCTTCCACAACTGCTTCCCCGAGGCAGAGCTGGGTTAGTCCAGGGCAGTGTGGGCAGGGCTGGCTGTGATGAATAGGTGGCAGCTCGGGTGGGAGCTCTGCCACTATTAAATTTGTAGCCAATTAGCGATGTTGCACAATTCCCACAGAGTAGCACCAGTCTCTATAGACATGGTACATAGCAATTAGTTTAGACAAACACCTCTTAATCCCTTGTTTTTGGCTGCTCTGGAGTGCCTATTGCTACCTGCTAATAGCACTGGGCAATCCCTGTCCCCGGTGTCAGGGGCTCAGAAGAAATTGGCCTGTTAACGCAGACATTTACTTTTCATCGGCTTTAACAGCGGCTCCCAGGTGAAATTTCCTTCAGTAAATGAACAACACCGGGGTGAAGCGGGATTTGCACCGTGGGGCGGCCGGGGTCGCGCTGCGCAGGGCCTAGGGCGGGTACCCCCACAGGCCGGGCCGCGCCTGGGGCAGGGCCGCGCGGTGCCAGCCGAGGCCGCGGCGGCTGCTGGAGGCGGCGGTTGGGCGATCTCGCGCTGCCCCCCGGCGGCCGTTAAGGGCCGCGCTGCCTCCCCGCTGCAGCCCGGACCCCGCTGCCCCGGGAGCCGGTCGTGCTCGGCTCGGGAGCCAGTGACACACGGCCGGGCGCTACCCGCCCACCGGGGAGCCCATCGGACAGCCGGTGGCCTTGCCCGTTCCAGCGCTGGCTACCGATAGCCATGTTGAGTATTAGAATATCATGGTGCAAACACTTCCCAACTGTGAAAAGAAGCTTAAGAGTGATATCAACGTGATAGAAGCAAAGACTCATTTAGGCTGGAAAGGACCTTCAAGATCAGCGAGTTCAATCAGCAGTCCGCTCTATCAACCCCTCTGCTAAACGCTAAGCTCCGCAGCTGCAAGACTCTCAAACACACCCAGGTTGGTGACTCAGCCCCCTCCCTGGGCAGCCTCTCCCAGTGCCTGATGACCTTTTCAATAAAGAAGTTTTACCGAATGTTCGACCTAAACTGCTCCTGGCACAACTTGAGGCCATTTCCTCTTGTCCTATCAGTTGTTACTTCACAGATTCACAGAACATGAGGGATTGGAAGGGACCTCGAAAGATTGTCTAGCCCAATATCCCCTGCCAAGTCACACAGGAACATGTACAGGTGAGTTTTAACATCTCCAGAGAAGGAGACTCCACAACCCCTCTGGGCAGCTCCTTCCAGTGCTCTGTCACCTTTACCGGGAGGAAGTTCCTTCTCATATTACACAGAATCACAGAACATTAGGGATTGGAAGGCACCTCAAAAGATCATCTAGCCCAATACTGATGTGGAACCTCCTCTGTTCCAGCTCATGCCCATTGCCCCTTGTCCTATCACTAGTTGACAATGAGAAGAGCCTGGCTCCATCCTCCTGACACCCACCCTTCACATATTTGTCGACATCAATGAGGTCATACCTTAGTCTCCATTTCTCCAAGCTAAAGAGACCCAGATAGAATCATAGAATTTAGAGCCTTATAATCACCCCAATGGATTGGAAGGGACCTCGAAAGATCATCTAGTCCAATCAGCCTGCAACAGCAGGATCACCTAGACCAAGTCACACAGGAACACATCCAGTCGGGTCTTGAATATCTCCAGTGAGGGAGACTCCACAACCCCCCTGGGCAGCCTGTTCCAGTGCTCCGTCACCCTCACCATGAAGAAGTTCCTTCTCAGGTTGATGTGGAACCTCTTATGTTCCAGCTTACAACCATTGCCCCTCGTCCTATCACTACATGACACCAAGAACAGCCCAGTGCCATCCTCC